>OZ017796.1:17953260-18362738 GCA_963969395.1 Pseudoscleropodium purum | reverse complement strand
AAAAACAACATGAAATAGTCACTTGGATGTTTGAGAGGTCCTAAATTTTCCTTCAAGCCTTTAGGCCCACCTTGCCATTCAACATGTAGAATTGATGATACCGGTGAATTCTACATGTGCTCTGCAAATCATTCTTTCTTAGACAAGCTATCAAAGTAATCGAAATCCCTTACCTCATGTCAATTTTGTGGTCAATCCTATTAGAGTCTACAAATTAAGCTTTAGTATTGGGGGACAATTTTATAGTAGTTTCTAATGGATCTTCTTCCATATTATCACTAGGCTCATAGTCACTATCATCTTTGGATGGATACTCTCTTTTTGGGGCCTACATTTATTGTGAGGGCATGGGAAGGACATCATTGTTTTCATCCACCCATTCTACAATATTTACTACATCAGGCAAACCAAAAATGCCATACAATTGGACATTCAAAAATGTCAAGCCCTCAAATGGTTCATAGAATTCAATAATGACAGTTCCCCATAGATAATCATCCTCTAAGAAATCGGCATCCATCCACATGACATTGGGGAGTTCTATGCAAGGCACTCTCACAACTCTACCACAATAGCCAAGCTCATAGGAAGGTGCTATAAGAGTCCCAAATTGTGACTCAGATCTCAAATGAGGAGACTCTTGCAATGGAGTAGAGGAGGCCACAACATATGAATGGAAATTGGAGTCTATATGCTCTTTTTCATTACCAAGTGTAGTATTTTTTTCGGAATCTAATCTTATTCAACTAAATCCGAGTTTGAACACCAGAGAATGAACTATATAAGGCTAGCGTAGTGTATTCAAAGGTCACAATGTACTAGTTTATTAGATAAAAAGGTTTATATATTTTTATTCCCTCTAAAACCCAAGATATCACTCAAGTTGTCCATTAGTAGATGCTATTGACAGATGTATGACGTCTCAGTCCTATCTAATGTATTGCTGGCTCATGACAATAGTTCTGGGACAATAGTTCAATGTGGACTGACTTGTGATGAATGCATGTGCAATGCAGGACTTTTGGACTTTATAAGTAATAGTACTAGTATTTAGCAAACAAATTAAGGTTGAGGGTTTTAGAACAACTTACAATAGTCAGCACACACCCACAATCAAGGACAATAGGGCCAAACACATGCAAATTAGTATGCTCTACCTACAACATGCACAAATTTCAAGCTTACAATATGTAGATATGTGAAACTTCTAACACAAACATTCTAACACCTATAACCATGACAACTAAAACATTAATCCAAAACTAATAACCACACTTGTACCTATACCCAAATTAGTGGCACGGCCTAAGGTCCGTTCAAAAAATTTGACCCCTTTTTTATTTCGTTTTCAATTTTGGAGTCAAATTATTAATTAAATCACCCAGAATTTATATCTAAAACCATAAGTACAAACTTTAAATTTCCAAAGCCACCTTTAAAACTGCTGAAATTTCTATTGAATGGCCTAATGCCTTATGACCCGTGGGAAAGGGACCTATGGCCGCACGATCAGCCCTATGGCCGTGGCTTATGGAGTCTATGACTGTGGCAACACGTTTGGTCGACTATTGCGGGCTCGGTTTCGATGGGCAATAGGTCAGGGATTCGAATCCCTAATTTTTGACTTCGACAAGAGCTGCTATCACATCATCGATCATAGCTCCTTCAAATCAAAGTTTCAATCTCACTGTTTGGGATTGTAATTGCTCTGCACACTCCGATCACCTGCACAAAGGAGAAAAACTCGACGCCTGAAGTGGCACCGCAGTCAATTTGATTAAGTCACTTTCATTCCCAAAGAAATCTTCAATCACCCGATCAGCAAAAGCTTGAGCTCTTGCACTACAGCGTTGCTCGCTGGCGTTCGTCGAACCTGCACCGAGAAATTTTCAAACTGGAACCTCTAACGTCTGCTGTATTTGCACTGACTTTAATTTAGAAGCAAGAGCAGAGCCAGTCAATCTCAAATTTTTAAACAAAATTACACTCATCTGTGCTTCAGTCTTCAATCAGAACCCTAAATCACCATAATAGCTGAACTCCCGATGTCTCCATCCACCACCGATCGTACTCCAAAACACAGACTTCGGCCCAATCACTCCATCTTACTGATTGTACAAAACTAACAAATCACAATCTCAAACAGCATAAATACACTGCGCAAAACTGCGCTAAACAAAATTTTATTATTTGTCCAAACGCGCAAATTACAGCACAAAGATCAGTGCAAAGTACATAATGAACAACACTCAGAAAATGCGCAATGTACAGCGCACATCAGCACGGGAGAAAACGATGAATAGCAGAGAGAGAGAAATGAGAGAAAAACAAGACTAAATGTTGAATTCCGGGGGTGATTGGAGAGGTTGTAGCGCTCGCGATCAGCGTGACGTTCACCGCGCCTCCTGAATCTCTAATTTTTCTTATTTTCTTTTTCTTTATCTTTCTACTTTCCTTTAACTAACTTGTCTTTTATTTATTTATTTTCTTTTAACCGTTGTTTCTACTATAAACCAAAGTATCTTTTGACTTTTTGGAACTTTTAGTGTACTCTGGACTATTTTAACACTAAATACTCAAAATATATATAAATAATATAGGAAATGTCATAGAAACTCAAAAAAAGTTCTACAAAAAGCTGAAAAACTAGACTACACCAAGTGATGACAAGGATTTTCTACTTCTACTCTCATGTTCTATTATAACTGGCTCACTATGAACTACAATATGGTCACATAGAACATTTATAATAGAGCTTCTAGAGCCAAATACATTGATGACCACAAAGGGTTGGGGTTTTTACACCACTTGTGTTGTAGTACCATCTTCCTTCTTGCTTGATGGTGTATCTACCCACAAATGCCTAATAACCAAGTTGACTATCACAAAAATAAGTTGATATCACCTTTGCTCCTTCAATAGGTCTACCCTAGCCAATGTGCTAAAACCTGCCTCTACAAATACCCCCAATTTTTCGCCTTGAGCTTCATAAGCAATCTCACTCTTTTGGCCGTGGAGCTGCCAATAAAACATCCTCATCTAATAACGCCACTAAATCAACAACTAAGTCTTTACTTTTGCTCAAATCTTTCCATACCCACTTTGCAACAGTCATTCTTGCATGAACTACAGCAATGCAATTGTTGTTGATAGTTTCCATTTTTTATATGCTTTGTTCTATGTTTGTAATTACAGACAAGTGTAAATGACAATGCA
The DNA here is from genome assembly GCA_963969395.1 of Pseudoscleropodium purum. Lineage (NCBI taxonomy): Eukaryota > Viridiplantae > Streptophyta > Bryopsida > Hypnales > Brachytheciaceae > Pseudoscleropodium > Pseudoscleropodium purum. The sequence continues at coordinate 18,359,522 of OZ017796.1, read as the reverse complement.
TTATTGTATACTCAAATAAAGAAAGTGAATCCCAACAAAATCTTAGTACAATTGATTTGTTGAAGTTGTTGCTACAAAGCAAGCAACAATCCTACACACCCCCAAGTCTTGGAAGAAGTTATTACAAAAGCACCATTGTTGAATGCAATTGGAAATCTAAAGCCATTGCAAAATCTCAATCAATCAATGAGCAAGCACAAAACTATAGCCATCTTTATATCACAAATGAAATGGAATCTAAATCGCAAAGATTTTGATTCCCTATAATAGATCAACAGCTGCAACCCAAATCACAAAAGACTTTGATTTGAAGTAATGGACCAACAACCGCATAATATCAATAATAAAAACTTTGGAAAAGCAATCTAAATTTAGACTGTTCGTGTTTACTGCCAGATACCATGGTCAGAGTGCAATTGCAACAAAAATTTAGAAGAAGAAATAGGAGCCTAACAAATTCCTAAATCCAATCCTTCAAAATCCATGCTTTATCAACCAATTTCTATCACAAATTCATTGCAAGGACAATGATCAATCTTAATTTGATATTTGTAGGACAAATTTCTAATTTATTTCCCAAATTTGAATGAAAGTCGATTGAAATGGAAGCAATGGCCAAGGCCAATTCATACACTTGATAATCAACCAGTACAATTGGAATTTCTTGTACGCCCTTAAAATTTCAAGGATTTCCATGATGTATAAAGTGAATTTGTCACACATACATTTGGTGTAATTTCCAAAATTCATTTACCAATTTTGCACCCAACAATGGCACCCTATCTCACTCTTCATACAAGTCGAGACCAAGTTCACACAAGGCAAAGAAAATATCTTTCAACATTCACACTACATATGCTTTGTATTGTTGAGAATGAATTATCCCAAGGTATGGGGGTCAAACGCCATGACTAAAGTGGCTAAAGAGATAATTGAATTTCAAAAAATTTTATATCATTAGAATCCTCTTCCCTCATTCAATTCTGGCAACATATTAAGATAGTTGGCTTTGACTTTTTAAAGTTTGTAGCTTGCACATTGCCCAACAATGTGTCATTAAAGTTGCGTGCTTCCTCCAGGTTGTACGCATCAGTTTATTTTGGCAAACTTATAGCTTCCCAACTTGATTTAACAAGCTTCCCCGCTACAAAGTCCTATCACTCAAAAACTTCACAGAAAATCACCCCATTCATCATTTTTCAAATGGAAACAAGCTACAAATTCAACGTTCAAATTTGTCTAGGGTCTCTTTGTTGACCATATACTATTATAAAGGTCTTTTGCTTGCATTTTGTGTAAATGTAGTTCTAGAAGCCACCTGGTGGCCTTTTGATCCTTTACGGGTTAATAGTTCAAATATTGAGATTCAACTATAATAGTGATCTTTCTAATAGTGATTATGTTGAGTGAGTATTATTGCACCATCTCCTAATGACACAATTTGATCAAAATTGTGATTAGATATCAAGATTAGGACTTGAGGTCTAAATTTTGAAAAGAACTCAAAATATAAAAAAAGAGAAACAATTGAAGTAAAAGTGCAAATTTGTTCACCTTAGGTAATGTATGACAACAGTGAGGCAAAGAGTCTTAATAATCTTGCCATTGTAGATTTTGTTTTTTGAACACCATCTATAAAATCTAGATTTGGTTGAAAAAAACTATCACCCTCGAATGCACGTTTAGAAATTTGGAGCACAAAACCGATCTCACCTAAAAAAATGTGGTCATTTGCAACTAAGGGAGAGCTATAGGCAATGAAGGAGAATTGCGTACAATAGAGTGATAGTTGCAAGAGAGAGTGAGAGAGGCGGGAGACGAAATGGAGCTAGGAGGACAAGAGGATGGAAGACAAGGGCCAGAGAGATAGGCTGGACTAGGATAAGGACATATTAGAAAGATGAGGGCCATGGGATGGAGGATGGGGGGGGGGGGGGGGCTAGGGATTTGAATTGTTTGGCGTCGGGCAAAGCCAATGTCGAATAGGGTTGGGCTATGGGAAGGGCCTACTACCACAAAGGCCCCCCCTTTCTCTCAAAGGGGGGTATTTAATGTCTTCCATTGAGTTCTTGCTGTCAACTTGCTCCACAAATTTTGAAGTAATATTAGCATTCATTTTAACTTACATCTCACTACTGCAAACCTTGTTGCTTTTTATTTTGTAAAATAACAACAAAATGTGGGGTGAGTGAAAAAAGTCAGTCATCAGTGACAAAACTTGGGCCCATTTGGCTACTTACATTAAATCATTTTCATCCTCCCATGAGTAAGAAGTGACAGAGGTCTACATCTCAAGAATGAAAATCAATGGGCTTTGTTGTAGTGTTTGTTGTTATGTTTGTTGTTCATTTTGGTGCACTTTGTTTTGAAAGTTGATGCAAGTCATTGTATTCAAATTTTATAAGGTCAACAATCATGATGGTCATCGTTTAGTGAAGATAAAAGCAAATGCAAATGAAGAAAAAAGGTTTCAAGTACCAAGTGAAGTGTCAAAGCTTGATGCAAAGGATGATATGGGCACCTAATTCTTTTGACGCCAAAATGTGATTCCACTATAGTGTATTGCTCCAAAACATCTTTCTTCTGTTGATGAAATTCTATCAATTGGTGGTAATTGATGATAGTGATTCAATTTTGATGTACAAGTCTATCATGTAAGCATTATAAAAATTGTTCAACATTCAACGTGGTGCATAGTATGCAAGGTGGCATACATCTCAAATTTGAAATTGAGTTGAAACAATGGAAAAACAATACCTAGTGCCATGCAATCTTGTTTCAATGCCATATTGAAACAATGATCATTGAAACAATACTCAAACAATACTCAAACAACACCTTTTTGTATCAATAAGAAAACAATTGTTTATTGTTGTTGATTTGATACAATGACCATTGAAACAATTAAAAAACAATACCAAATCAATACCTCCTTGTATCAATTAGAAAGCAATTGTTCATTGTTGTTGAATTGATGTAATGACAATTGAAACAATGACCAACAATACAAAAAACAATACCTTCTTGTCTAAAATAAAAAGCAATTTTTAATTGTTGTTGAATTGAAACAAGTCTTTATTGTGAAAATAGAGGAACAATGACTCATTGTTGCAACTTTGTGTCAATTCTTCCACAATTTTAAATTAAAAAAATGCATTACGATTAGTAAATATTGTCAAAACGAAGCAAATAGAACTTCTATAAAGTTGTGGTGTTTATCAAACACCATTCAAATGTCAATGTAAGTGTAGTACAATTTTTATAAGACAAAACCAAGGCAATTCCAATTAGGTTCGTTCAGGGAAAACTCAAATTAGCTTAGTGTTTTAATTAGCTAATGTCACTTTGTAGGTAAATTATATCTTTAATCTTAATATATTAGGGTATTTTGTATCTTTCATATTTTATTTAGGAATGGGAAGGAATTCTCTCTCTAGTTTCTGTCCAATTATAAATACAAATTTCTAACCACTAAATCCGTCTCGGTCTTATCTTAAGATAAAATATAAATTTAAAAAGTGTGAGTTAAGGGCACCTGCATCCACAAATCTCATACTTTGAATTCATTGAAATATATTACAAATATATTCATTTGCAACCTACATCACACAATACATATTTGAACTTTGAAAATTCAGTTTAACCGAGAACTCATGAATCGTTTTGCACAAATATCATTTCGCTTTTAAATCGCTTTAAGCGCTAATGTCTTAATTACTTAAAGTAAATGTACCATATATCCTTTCTAGGAATTGAAAACAACAAGGACATTGCTTAAGCAATTCTAAAATTTTCCTTAAGGAATCTATAATATGCTTTGTTAAATTATTTTACATTATTTTGAATTCTTCCCTTATCAAGGCTCCGGTCTTTATTTTGAAAATATTCTTTCATCATTCAGCATTTTCAATTGATCTTTCTTTGCTGCAAATCTTTTCCAATTTGTCTTCTATTGAATCTTTGCTCTTATGCTCTATCTTAATGTTTTCTTTTTTAGTCTTACATTCTATTTTTGCGTAATTCAATTGGTTACAAAATTTACATTGCTTCAATTTTAATTTAACAGGTTCTCTATCCATTTTACATCATTTGTATTCCAATCATATTAACTCTATAGTCAAGCAATTGATTTATCTCAATAAAATATTGCTACAACATAGAAATTCTTTCAACTTGCACTTTAGATAAACAATTTCACACACCAATATCACATAAGAATTTAAATATACATTCAAGCATTAATCCATGTACACATAACTTCAATTGGAATACCATTTATTAATCATATGGATAATCATTCCATAATTAAAATGTACATCAATTATTTACAATTGTTCAATAATTTCTATTCACTAGAATTCTAAACTCATTTCCCAACTCTAAATAAATCTCAATCCCTAATTTTATTTCTAACATATATATCCACTTGTAACACAAAGATATTCCAATCTTTTAAATAAAAATAATTTTCAATCACTGAAATTAACAAATTAATTACTAATTCAATATTTTGCTCCACTTTTCTTCCCCTCTTACTTTAAACATTGACACAAAGAATTCTCTTAAGAGATGAAACACAATTGATAGACAAAATTCTACTCAAAAGATAATAAAAATTCTCTTAAAGAGATTCTCCTTCATAAAAAATTGCTCACGGCAATGTAACACCAAAATGAAATGTAATGTTTAAAGCAATAAAAACTAATACTTAAGTGAATAAAAAAATCACAACTCGAGATGACAATAAAAAAACATAACTTCACCACACAAAATTGCAAGAGAAAATTAAAAAGAAGAGAGAAGAATGAGAGAAAAAACCACTATTTATCACCCTCCATTCTTAAACACCCCTTCACATCTTTTCATAAAAACTGTCACAATTCACAACCGTTCAAACTAAAGAAACTTTTCACATTTAAACATCAACTATCACCACATTCACACTTTATTGCTCAAAATTTTGAACATAAAACCCATTTTATACTCAAAAAATAAAATTTTACTATAAAATAAAATTGTCTTGATTATAGTAAGCAAAACAATTCTTCCAATATACTTGGTTGACCTCCAATTAGCAAGTGAAGTATGCCTGGGCCAAATGCCTATGGACACTAAACTTTGCATATATGGAAATGGAGTTGTCTACTATCCCTTTAATAGTGGTCTATTGTAAACCTATATACATTGATTGCATGAGAGGTTCATAAAAATTAGACTTCAGGAGAGTTTGGTTCTTGAATCCAAAGTAGTGACTCCAGAGACTTATAAAGATCTCCCATTGGAGCACTTATACATACGATACTGGTTAAAATGCTTAAAGTGACACAATGTATTGCACTCTATATTACTTAATGATGGTCTCAACCTCCATCTATAGTTTTATAGATATCTTAGATGAAACAATTAGAACTAAAGTAGAAAAGAATCATAAACAAGAGTGAGTAAGCAAATCCTTGATGATGGAGTTCTTTTCAATCACCGTCACTTTTGTGTTGATGTAGAATCAAAGCTTCGGCCTTTCAACTTCTTGGAAGTTCTGCATATTTCCAAAGGACATATTGGCATTGAATTGCAACATAAAATAAGACTATCTAAAGTTGATCAATTGAATTGACATCAATATAGAGCCAAAATTACAATTAGAGGTTAATGTTTTCAATAGACCAATGAATTTTTAAGATTGAAGACTCACAAAAAGATTCACAAAAAGAGATGGTCATACCTCCACATACTACAAGTTCAAATGCAATGTTATCTCTACTGCAGGTATCATGGCAAGAGACTCTACAACTTGCAGGTAGACCAAGATTAGTGTATGTTAATCTCATCTTATAACAAGCAATACCTTCAAAGATTGAAAAACAATTCAAATGCAAGGACAATAGTTTTGAACACATTTTAATATGAGAAACCATCTCAAAAGGATGGAGACTTGGATGAAATAATTCTTTACTCAAAGAATCCTCTTAATGCTCTATCTGAGCTATTTTCATTGCCTTCCAATGAAGAGAAATTTAAACTTTGGCCAAATTATATTGAATCATATACCACCCCTAATACAGGAAAGTAGTGGATAGCCATGCAAGATCATATTAACTCACTAGGAAGTGTAATAGCTAGTTTGATATTTTATAGTGATCAAACCACCTTGTCAAATGATCGAAGAGTATCTAGTTGGCCTTTAATAATGTCATTGGCTAATATTGCCTGTGAAAATTGGGAAGAGGCTGAGGGCCATGTTTTATTGGCTATACTTCCTATAGTCAAGTTTCTTCCAAGTATGGATTTCATATTTTGAACTTGTAATTTCATTTGAAGAAGTTTCATACTACAATTTCAAGAACTGACAAATTTCTTTGCATGCTGCACAAAAAAGTGCTAAATTCCAACATGATCGTGTCCTACAAGTTTTTCAAGAATGTCTTGCTATCATTCTTGACCCAATCAAATCCATCAACCACATGTAAGAAATTCTATACTTCAGTATTGATCATAACTCTATATTTAAATTTGACATAATTTTATACTTCATTATTGATAACAACTTCATACTTAATTTTGACATAAAGTTGCGTGTATATGTGTAATGTTAGCACTCAAAGGACTTACTAATTTATTAATATTTTTAACTTTGTGTTTGAAATTGACACAGGCATGCGTTTGATGGATCCTTTTGGCACACCAAGGTGGGTATATCCACTTTTATATCCCTTCATTTGTGATTATCTTGAATCTTGTAAAGTTACATGTACGTATGACACAAACATGTGTCAATACCCATGTAGCAAATGCTTGTGCAAAAAAGAGAATTTATCATCATCTACATTCAATTATGAAGCACAAACAAAAGAAAAAATGAAAGAGGTATTCAACAACATGAAGGTGTCCTCACATAATCAATTAACTACTAAAGAAGTTGATGACATCTCTAGAAGGTGGTCTGTGCATCCAATTCTTATAAGTTGATACTTCACATAACCATTTTTGATGGTTCATATTATCTTTGTAATCTCTTCATTATTTTTTATTAAAATCATATGTATTAGTTATATGCTTCAAATTATATCTCTTTAGTTAGTACTTAATCTACATTTATTAAATTGACTTCTTTTATGTTTTACATGAAACTAATTTGTAGTGTGCATTGTGGGGGTTCAATAGAGGCAATACTAAGCTTGGAAATCTTTATAAAGCAATTCAAGTTGATATCTTACATCAATCTGACATTGAAATTTTCAAGACACTAGTATCTTGTTTAAAAGAAATGGTAGATGGGGGGTTTGCTTTGATTTGGAAAGCATTCATTGAGATGGATAGATGTCTCTTGGAACTGAAGAAAGTAGCTTGATTTTCAGCATTTAGAATTCCTAGGAATGACAAGGGAGGGTATTTTACATCAAACGCCAACTTCGTTGCATTTGAACATGAAGCGGTTATGCAGATATAATAGAATGATGCTAAGGATTTTAAAGATGTTTTGTTAATGGGGTGCAATTGAAATTTACAGGTTCATTATATATTAAAGGAATGATGCTAAGGATTTTTAAGGTGTTTTGTTAATCGGTTGTAAGTGATAATCTTTTGTATGATAGGTCTATTTCCAGAACCAATGATTTAAACTTTTGTTCTTTTTCTAAAGTGGTATCACGTAGGTGCACACAGCAGCATGCATACAAATGCAAGTTTGGAACAATTGAACATACTTTCAATAAGGTGAAAATTTCATTCAATAATCTAAACTAATTTGTATTTCAAGTGCAATTGTTAATGTTAAAATTAATTACATTTGAGTACATTTGTGGCTCTAATTTTATTCTCTACATACTAAACTTTTTGTTTGGATTTGTAACAAGGTTGTGAATTCTTTTAAATCTATTTTGTCAAATTTCCAGAAGTCTAACTTCAACATCATCAAAGTTCACATGATGCAACATTTTTTTGATTGTATTGTGAGATCTAGACTACCTTGGGAATATAGCACAAATCAATATGAATAGATGCATATTATATTGATGAAGATAGCCTATAGAGCTAGTAATAAGCGAGCTACAACATTACAAATAATAAATCACCATCAACGCCTTGAATTGCTTTGCAAGCTCATCCACCATATGGACGGCTTCAAAAATTGAATCAAGAAAGAAAAAGTATCAGCTTTGGATAGAGTAAACTTTCAATATGCCCTTTCCTCTGATGGAATTTGAAAAGCTTTTAGTTTATATCTATAAAATGTTATTAATATTGCTAATAAACATTTAGTAATTCAAAGTTTATCAATGTACAGGCTGATTCTATTGGTGAAAATGTTTTGTTATGAGCAAAGGCAAACTTAGACATGAAATGGGTGGAAACAAATGATTTATCATTTGCATCAACTCAAGTGACCATATCACCCAATGCAAGGATTTTGTTGGATTCTCAACTAGAGTTGCAAGATAATTTGCATCCAACACTTGGAATATATATGAGTGAAAACAACTTCCGTAGCTTGCTAGATTTAGAACTTGATGGTGGGATGTTGCTTCATGTGTACAATGCATTGGGTATTCCTACAGGACCTGGAGAAAGGTTTGGAGATTGGTCCATGTATGGACGTGCTACAAATCAATTTTTTGGAGCACCGTGGTATAGTTTTGTAGCTATACAAATGGAAGAAGGTGGTGATCAAAATATCTGTACTTCTTTTGGTGAGATTAGACCTCTTTTCAAACTAAATTTGTGCAATGAAAACAATACAACTATAAGAAAGGAATTGGCCTTGGTGAAGATGTATGAGGAATTAACACCAACTAGATTATCAAGATTGATAGATTGTATTGAACTTAGGCAATGTGAAGGCTACTATATAGTGGTAGAGGTTGGAAATATATTGAGAGCAGTTCATGTGGTATCCAATTTTACCACTTTAGATAGGTTCTTTATAAATGCCTTTAAATTTTAAACTCAATCAATCAATTGCCCTTGGCAATATGTACTGGAATCATGCCTTCAAAAATTTCAAAGAGAATCTTTTCAAAATGACTTGGGTGCCCATGGGAGCCCATTGCCTCTATTTTCAGTCCGTTGGGAGTGAATCCTCTTGGTAACAAGTCTCACCCTCCAAAAATTTGTTAATGGATTTGGAAGACCCTAAGCAGGTGCATGAGATTGTTATCAAATTTATAATTTGTAATCAATGGAAAAATGGTCTAGAAATCTACACTTGTTCAAGAAGTGAATATGAAATGCATCTTTTCTTATTGAAGTGTGCTATGTAAATTTCACCTTTAAAGGGTTCATGTGAAATGCGTCTTTTCTTATTGAAGTGTGCTAAATTTCACCTTCAAAGGGTTCATGTTTCTTGGATTTAGGTCAATAATGCTCCCGCTTTATGCAAATTGGAAAACCAACTTACTGTTGCCAAGACAAGACAACTCTACAAAGCCACAATGAGTAGCCAAAAGAGCTCAATTCTCAGGTTTTTTATAATTTTCATGTTAATCCTTGAACCTAGAAATGAATTTGTAATTTTGATCTACCAAATTTTTTGCAGTGTCTACATTTTGGTATTATTGACTAGAACCATGTAGATAATTTACTCTTCTATTGGTTCAAAATTGTAAATGCACTTTGACACAGCTTTATTGAAAATGGGCCATCAACAATAGCATCATCGACAATTTTATGCACATTTGTTAAGATTTTACTTGAATTTCTTGAGCGTCTGTTTTAGAAGAGCATTTGGGTGTAGATTATTTTACCTGGATTAGTTTTGGGAGTATGGGATTGTGTCACGGACGTGCCATACCGGGCCTTATCCAGTAGTTTCGTCCCTAATAGAGTCTCCACCGCCTTTGCAACAAAGATGCCTCTTAAGAACCTTCTCAAAAGCGGTGGCCTAGTGTACAAGTTGTTTGCAATGATTCTAGTAGATTCCAATAGTCTTCATTAGTTTCTATTTGTTTCCGGAAGCTTCCATAAGCTTCCGGAAGGTTCTACTTAATTCTACTAGTTTTCGGAAACTTCCACAAGCTTCCGGAAGGTTCCATTTGGTTCTACTAGTTTCCGGGAGCTTCTACAAGCTTTCAGAAGGTTCCACTAAATCCTCCTAGTTTCCGGAAGCTTCCACAAGCTTCCGGAAAGACCTACGGATATTTCCAAAGGTTTCCAAGGCCTTATTCCGGAAGGTTCCTTAGTCTAGTATAAATAAAGAGTCGAGGGCCATTGTCCCTCACTTTTTTCAACACTAGTTGTACCCAGTCATTCCTTGATTTCATATTATCAACACATCTTCTAGTTTTCTCATCTTGAAGCGTGTTCTGAGTCATGAGTGAGGAATCCCCTCACTTCTAGTTTGTTCTTGTCTCTGTTTGAGGTATCCCCTCAAATCTGATCTTGGTTCCGTCCAAGAGTTGCCGTCCGCAACAGTTTGAAGAGAGTGCATCTTTCTTTAGTTCTTTTTTATATCAGAGTCTACTTTTGCAAGATAGAGCGTGGATTACCCCTCTTCTTCAAGGAGTTGTGACGCCTTAGAGGTTGTGGATTACCCACTTCTAAGCTGATATTTTCCTTTTAGCCAGTCTTCATGAGAGTTAGTACATGGACTTGAATCGTCTTCCTATTTCCACAACTCCAATTACTTTAGAAGTACGTTTTCTATTCAGGTCAAAGGCCGAACTAAGAGATATCATCATTCGAGAGCGAGGCGAAGAATTCTACTTGAAGTTTTTGAGATCTTCACTTCCTGTAGTCATCCCAAGAGTACACGACGCAAAGATTTGTTACTTCATCTACTTGTAAGCCTTCAAGAAGTACTTTATCCGAGATGGGTGACGTTTCTGCTATTCAGATGAACGACATCTTGGCCATGCTGCAGCAGTTGCAGCAAGAAAACGCCAATCTGCGAAATACTTTGGAACAACTTCAAGTTGCCCACGCTCCAGTCCATATTTCGGCACCAACGACAAATTCAATTCCGCCGGCGCCAAAGGAGCCTCGAGTAAGTTTGCCAGCCAAGTTCGATGGGAACTGAGCAAAATTTCGAGACTTTGTAAATCAAATTCGGCTTGTTTTCCACCTTCAACCCTAAAGATATCCAACCGCAGAAATACAAGTTGGGCTCATTGGAACCTTGCTTACCGGAACTGCGTTATCGTGGTTCTCGCCATTGTTGGAAAAAAATTCTCCACTTTTGGCAAACCTCAATCAATTCTTAGAAGAATTCAATAATACTTTTGGAGAAAATGATCGAGCCCTCATAGCAACAACAAAACTTCGAACTCTGCAACAACGATCGCGTGCAGCCTCAACATACGTTGCAGAATTTCGACAACTCGCTTGCGATGTAGAGTGGGACGACAACGCTCTCATTAGCGCGTTTCGATAGGGACTGCGTGACAATGTAAAAGACTTGCTATTGAACTTGCCCAGACCGACCACTCTATCTGAGGCCGTGACTCAAGCAGTTAATTGCGATAATCGACTGTTTGAGTGCCGACAAGAGCGCCGATCAACACCTGGATTCTATCGAGCAGAGTATGCAGCTCCAACTCGCCAAACATTTTCAAGTGTGTCAATGCCAGAGCCCATGCAAATCGACGCCTCAAGAGTCAAGAGATTGACTCAAGAAGAAAAAGATCGACGTCGAAAGGAAGACTTGTGCATGTATTGTGGAGGAAAGAACTACCGCGCACACAACTGTCCTACGAAGGTTGCAGTTCCAAAGCCGCACAAATTTCGATACACCTCAAGCACTTCCGAGCCGAGATGCGAAGAAATGGACTCGGGAAACAACATCAGCCAGCCACAGTAGGGACTGTGCGGCTGGCAGATATTATCAAGTCATTAGGTCCTATCCTATCCTCTGAAGCCTCTCCATGTTTTGATATTCCACTTAAAATAGATTTTTATCCGCATATCATAAAGGTCAAAGCCCTGCTAGATTCCGGAGCCTCTGCCTGTTTTATTGATAAAGACTTTGTAGAACAACATAACCTTCACGTAATTCCTAAAAAATATCCTGTTGCAGTAGAAGTTATCGATGGTAGACCCTTGATCTCGGGAGATGTCACACACGAGACTAAACCCTTAGACATCAGCCTAGAAGGACATCAAAGCACCGTTGTTTTCAACGTCATCAGTTCCCTTCTAATCCTCTTATTTTAGGCCTTTCTTGGCTAGATAGAAATAATCCTAATATAGATTGGAATAAGCGAAAGCTAACGTTCCAAACTACACCTAGATATCCTGTAGTTGCCCCAAAACTTCATTCACATCAAATACAAGGGACCAAGGCTAAAACACCATTGATGGTCAGAGCCCGAGCTTTTATGAGAGCTGCAAAGAAGGGGAATATGTTTGTAGTGTATACAATTCCGACGCCTCAACCCTTTCAAGGATCAACCGAGTTACCAACACAATATGAGCAATATCGGGACGTATTTGAGAAGAAGAACGCCGATACGCTTCCTCAACATCGACCGTACGATTGCGGCATCGAACTACAAGAAGGTGCGCAACTGCCATTTGGCCCAATCTACGGTCTCTCCCAAAACGAACTTACTGCGTTGCGAGATTACTTAGATGAAAATCTTGCAAAGAATTTTATTCGGCACTCCAAATCACCAGTAGAAGCTTCTATCTTATTTGTGAAGAAAAAAGATGGTTCCCTTCGAATGTGCGTGGATTATCGTGGACTGAACAAAGTTACGATCAAGAATCGGTATCCATTACCGCTCATCTCCGGACTCCTCGATCAGCTTGGCCAGGCAAAAATCTATACCAAGATTGATCTTCGCGGAGCGTACAACTTATTATGCATCAAAGAAGGTGACGAATGGAAGACTGCGTTCCGAACAAGGTATGGACATTTTGAATACAATGTCATGCCATTTGGTCTTACCAATGCACATGCTATCTTTCAACATTTGATGAACGATATCTTCCGTGAATTCTTGGACGATTTTGTGGTTTGCTACCTTGATGATATTCTCATCTACTCGAAGAACGAAGAGGACCACAAAAAACACGTTCAATTAGTGTTGGAAAAGCTGTGCAACGCTGGACTATACGCCAAGCTCGAGAAGTGCGTTTTCCACCAACCCCAAGTCGAGTTCTTGGGCTACATTGTTTTTAGAGAGGGTCTGTCCATGGACCCGAAGAAGATCCAGACGGTGACCGAGTGGAAGAGACCGGCAACCATTCGAGACGTCCAATGTTTCCTAGGATTCGCAAACTTCTATCGAATCTTCATCCAGAACTATTCTAAGATTGCTGCTTCGTTGACTCGATTGACTTGCAAAGACAAGCTTGAGTGGAGTATGGAAGCAGGCCAAGCATTTGAAACTCTGAAGAAGGCATTTACAACGGCGCCTATCTTAACACATGCTGACTTTCAAAAGTCGTTCTTCCTAAAAACGGATGCTTCTGATTTTGCCCTTGAAGCAGTCCTCTCGCAATCTAGCAAAGACAAACGCCTCTATCCTGTCGCATTCCATTCAAGAAAGTTCACTACCGTGGAGATCAATTGTGAAATCCACGACAAAGAACTCTTAGCTATTGTTGATTCATTCCAAGAGTGGTGACATTTCCTCGAAGGAGCTCAACATCCGGTTACAGTCTATACCGACCACAAGAACCTTGAGTATTTCATGTCTGCTAAGGTGTTGAATCGACGACAAGTCCGTTGGAGTATATCGCTTTCGTGCTTCAACTTTGTCATCACCTACCGCCCCGGTTCCCAACAAATTTGGTCTGACGCTCTTTCTCGACGAGCGTATCTTGCACCCAAAGAGGAAGACGCAGCTTACGATCAGCAACGGTCTACTCTAATCAAGCCCGAACAACTCCAGCTCAAGGCTATGCGCACCACAACTTTGGTAGATACATCGTTTCTCCAAGAAATCCGAGTGAGTTTGCAATCTGATCCTTTGGCCTTGAAACTCAAGAACAATGCTGGTAATTCCAGCCTTGGAGAAATCCCAAGAATGGACTCTCAAATTCCTGATTCAGAGGTTGTAGATTTGGAATCTCCGAACCAACCTACGTCCAATCCGTAGATCCGTAGATCATATGGAGGTGAGACACTCCGAGATGATTATGATCCAAGATTCCAGTTCCAAGATAGGCTGCTATATTATCAAGGATTGTTTTATGTCCCTGAAGGCCCATGTCGGCTCCGAGTGCTCCAATCCCGACATGATTTTCCATCGGCGGGACATTTTGGTTATAACAAGACCATGGAGCTCGTATCTCGGGATTTCTGGTGGCCCTAAATGTGGAAGGCCGTTAAAGAATACGTCACGACATGTGACACTTGTTCAAGGTCCAAGATTCCTCGTCATCGGCCATACGGACTACTTCAACCATTGTCAATTCCTGAGAAGCCATGGACATCCATATCCATGGACTTCATAGTGGATCTTCCGCCGTCCAAGACCTTTGATTCTATTTTTGTTGTTGTCGACCGGCTCACCAAGATGGCGCACTTTATTCCGTGTCACAAGACAGTTACCGGCGAAGAAACGGCAAAACTCTTTGTAGACAATGTCTACAGAATCCATGGCTTACCCGTCGATATTATCTCTGATTGTGGGACGCAATTCACATCCAAGTTTTGGCAATCCTTGTTCAAAATCCTAGGGGTGGAGATCAAATTGTCTTCAGCATACCATCCTCAGACCGACGGACAAACCGAGCGCGTCAACCAAGTGTTGGAGCAGTACTTACGCTGCACCATCAATTACCATCAAGATAATTGGGCGGACTTATTGCCACTGGCAAAGTTTGCATACAACAATACATTGCAAGGGTCTACCCGACAGACGCCTTTCTTTGCAAATTACGGCCATCATCCAAAGTTTGTTCAATTCAATCTCAACATCTCAAAGAATCCAGCTGCTACAGATCTTGCTACCCGACTATCTGATATCTAGAAGCAGATGAAAGAAAAACTTCTTGAAGCCCAGGAGCATCAGAAAACCAATGCAGATAAGTCTCGCAAGCAACATCCTTTGATTTCTATTGGAGACAAGGTTTGGCTGCTCTGTCGAAATTTAAAGACTCGATGGCCATCTGACAAACTTGACTACCGCCGCCTAGGGCCGTTTTCAGTCGCCAAACAAATCAACAAGGTGGCTTATCGATTGGAGCTACCTCCTTCTATGAAGATTCATCCCGTATTTCACGTCTCTCTCCTCGAGCCCTACAAAGAATCAACACTGCTAGGAAGGATTCAAGAATCTCCGCCTCCAATTGAAATCAAAGGTGAAGAGGAATTTGAAGTTTCAGAGATTCTTGACTCCCGCATCCATCGACGACGACTTGAATATCTTGTGCATTGGCAAGGCTACGAAGTCAGCGAAAGAACATGGGAGCTTGCCTCTAATCTCAACAACGCCCCTGAAATGATTCAAGAATTTCATCGGCAGTATCCGCAAAAACCAAGGAGCGTTTGAGTTTAATGCGTCTGGACCAACACCAACACCAAGTTCTGTAAGATTTTTCTTGGTGCTGGTGCAGATGCAAAGACTTTGAACTAAAACGGTGGTGGTATCGACGAGGTAACAATATACTAGCTCAGTTTTGAGGGGACAGGCCTTCGAACTCACGGCGGCCGAAAAAATCGATAACATCGTAATCACCACCTCACCGATGTCTCATGTTGTCATTCACACGGCCTTATACTTCAGTTTAGCAGCGCTACTATTTCTTACCGCCATCAGACTCGCCGCCATTCGCCGCCTTTTTGCCGCCAACATTTCGTCTAACGGTATTCTGTACACCGAACATTCTTTCCTTTTGTCGCAGTCACGTGAAGTCCCATGTGAACATTCTCTTTTCTATTCATGCTATTGGCCCACAAGTGAACTCGTGGAACTCGTTCCTTGAAAGGGGGGTGATGTCACGGACGTGCCATACCGGGCCTTATCCAGTAGTTTCGTCCCTAATAGAGCCTCCACCGCCTTTGCAACAAAGATGCCTCTTAAGAACCTTCTCAAAAGCGGTGGCCTAGTGTACAAGTTGTTTGCAATGATTCTAGTAGATTCCAATAGTCTTCATTAGTTTCTATTTGTTTCCGGAAGCTTCCATAAGCTTCCGGAAGGTTCTACTTAGTTCTACTAGTTTTCGGAAACTTCCACAAGCTTCCGGAAGGTTCCATTTGGTTCTACTAGTTTCCGGGAGCTTCTACAAGCTTTCAGAAGGTTCCACTAAATCCTCCTAGTTTCCGGAAGCTTCCACAAGCTTCCGGAAAGACCTACGGATATTTCCAAAGGTTTCCAAGGCCTTATTCCGGAAGGTTCCTTAGTCTAGTATAAATAGAGAGTCGAGGGCCATTGTCCCTCACTTTTTTCAACACCAGTTGTACCCAGTCATTCCTTGATTTCATGTTATCAATACATCTTCTAGTTTTCTCATCTTGAAGCGTGTTCTGAGTCATGAGTGAGGAATCCCCTCACTTCTAGTTTGTTCTTGTCTCTGTTTGAGGTATCCCCTCAAATCTGATCTTGGTTCCGTCCAAGAGTTGCCGTCCGCAACAGATTGTGAACTTAGTTATGCAATTCGTAGTTTGAGGTTTAATCTTAGTTTCAGTTAGTTCATGTACTAGAGATGAGAGGAAACTCTTGAGATGTTGAGAACTTTGGTGGAAGTGGAAACTTTAGTGATGGGAACTTTGCTCTTTTTAAAAAACTTCATACAATTGTTCCATTTAAATAGAGAAGTGTTTGGATATTAAGTACTTCATTAGATTGGTTGCATGTTTCATTTAATTTAGATCTAGCTAAGATGCATTTTATTCATGTTAATAAAAATTTTATTTCAATTTGTAGGTTATATTATCTAAGGGTCTTTGTCAAAAAGTTGTTATGGGAGTATGGGATTGTAGACTTGGTTATGTAATTTGTGGTTTGAGGTTTAATCTTTCAGTTAGTAATGTACTGGAGATGAGAGGGAACTTTTGAGATGGCTCTTTTTAAAGAACTTCTATTAGTGAAACTTTGAGCATAAAGTCACATATCCTCTCTTCAAACTTTAGATTACAATGTTAATAGATTTATTGACAATTGCAAAAATATAATCACAATAGCCATTGAAAATGCATAATTACAATTGGGCATTGTAAAAGTCTATACACTATAACGAAACAATAGGGTATTGAATTTTTATAATTACAATAGGGCATTGCAAAGGTCTATATATTATAATGAAACAATAGGGTATTGAATTTGCACAATTACAATGATCCTTGGAATGGCATAAAAACAATGGCCATTGTAATTACATTGTTTCTATGTTGTTTTTGGTAGTTGAACCAATCTAAAAACAATGACATATTGTAACAATGAAAAATCAAATTGCTTTTTAATTTGAGATGTAGAACCTACCATATGGAGAATTTGCATTTTCAACATCTCTTTCAAGGTTGCCAATTGTCACCCACATTGGAAATAAATAAATGATTTTCATTGTTGGAAATTAAACTTCAAGCTTTGTGATTGAAGACTTTTGAAGAGTGTAACTCATCTTCTTCAAATTAGCAAATGTTTCAACTCTCCACTCATTTTGTCCCTCTTTCTATTTCAACATTAGTATCATTCAACAATTTTTATTTCTTTCATTAATTTGTATTATAAAAAAAATTCCTATTGTAGTCTCTTATTTTAAATAATGATAATAATAATAATATGTTTATTAATTTTTGATTTAAAAATAAATGAGTCTTGAAATTTTTTTCGTAGCCATTGGCTTGTGGAAGCCAATGGATTTTTAATCTTATGTATTTATTGCTTTGACAATTGTGTTGATCACTACACCATAAGATTTTGTTCAATAGTGGACAATGTAAGAAATATATAATTATATATTCTTTTGTCCCTAACTTCAAGGAGAAGTGGTTTTCTAGCCATAACTTTTGCAATATTCTCCTATATGATCAAAGATTCTATACAAGATACAAAAAATTATTCCATCCCTTCTATAATTTTTTCATATTTCTAAAATAATTTTTTATTTATAAAAAATTGATATATAGAACAAATGCATTATACAATGTACCACTTTTTGGAAAAAAGATTTCACAAAAACAAGTAAATTTTGTACATCGTATGCATTTTGTATTAAAAACACTAGTTTTAAATTTAATTCAAAATATATGTAACATTAGTACAATAATAATTTCAATTAATCATGTGTACATGTCTTTATTTATATCACCTATATATAAAACATATAGTCAAATTTTATTATGTGAAATTGTATTTTCTTAAACCCCTGAGCACTCAACTTTCCACTTGGTGAATGATGAATGCTATGAAAAGTGTACTTCATCCAATTCATATTTATTGAAAAAACTTTAAGAAAATTAAAGTAATATAACATTGGAAAGAAGGAAAAATGCTTTAAATGAATCAATGATATAGATATGTCGAAGGAGCTTCAATAAATTTATAATCAATTTTCAAACGTATTATTATTATCTTCAGGTCGAGCGCACTCAGCGATTCAAGTTTTTGTGAGGGCTCTAGTATCCGGCATGGAACCGGAGGGTCTCACGTTTACTTGTACCCGGTACAATCCCGGGTAGGTTCCGTGCAACACGATCTGTGAGAAGCCCTAGATGCTCTGCGTCTCCCCCAATTCTACGAACCAACTTAGAATTCTTTCTCCTGCACTAGAAATTCACTCCAATTTGCGTGCAAATTCTGCTAGATTCGCCTTCCAGCAATTCATTCTCCAGCCATGGCGAGCTGCGCTGCTGCTTCAGCCGTGCGCCGCGTGGTTTGTAAGGTCGCTGCCACCACCCCTGCTGCATCGGGTACTCTCTCTGTCCCAATTGCTCTGACCGTGTTTCTGACCTAGTTCGGGAAACTCCAGTTTTGTGAGTGTTTGAGTTTCTGAGTACTCATCAATTTCTAGGTATATTGCATTTCTCAAGTTTGAAGGTTTAGCCTTAAAAAGCATCGGTGAGAGCTTTTTCCCTTTTCGCCATTCAGGGGAACCAATGCTGTATTTTTTATGTGGGGCTTTTGAAAATCCGTTGTTTTTGCAGAATGTTGAAAAGTTACGCTTGGCTTGATCGACATCTAGATAATTTCTAGCAGGTTTCTTTGGTACTTGGTTTTTAGATGTGTGCTAGCGATTTTAGGATTCTGGGATTCCGTTCGTTCTTCTAGCTGTTTTTTGTTGGTTACATCATTTTTGTGGCGTGTTTGTCTGCATGAATAACCTAATTAATCGATATATGGTGCGTGATTCAGTCACCACTTGGTTGATGCGTCGCTTGGGCTTTTAGGTCATTTTTGCATTTCGCACCTGTGAGGCTTCGATGCATGGAATTTTTTTTTATATCTTGCTATTGTGGTGGGCAACCTAGGTTTTTAGTTTTAGTTCGTCAATATCTTGTCATCAGATCGTTTCCATGCCACTATGATTCGGAAATGACGCTAGTATTGCTGCTAGTCTTGATAATGGTGCGCTTTAATTCTTGCAGGCATCCGGCAGTTTCACGCAACGGGAGCCAAGAGGTACAGTAACGACTATATCCATGCAGAGCACATGTACGACATCACTGCCATGAAGAACCGGAAGCTGAAGATGGCCCTTGGCGTGTTCGGTTCCTTGGCCTTGGGCACCTTTGTGCCCATCTGGGCGGTGCACTTTCAAATGAAGAAGCAAGGTGGTTTCTGATCGTAGGCAGTCGCTCGAGTAATTGTCCTTTGTAGAGTGATGATGCCACTTTGATTACCAAAGAGCGTTGAGGCCTGTCCAGAAAACGAGAGTAGTCGATTTGCAGAAATAAGAATGATTACATTCTCTTGCGCTTACATTTGGATGAAATTGATATATGCTGAAATATGCTTTGCTTTGTCGTTTAGATCTTGTGAAGCTTTGGAATAGCCATGCTTATCTTCACGATCTTGACTGTGTTATTCCTGTGTTGTTGATGGGCTGAAATAAACTTCAGTTTCCAACTGGGGACATACGAAGAGGCAACTTGTTGATCAGGAAGTGCAGGGATTCAAGATCCTATGCCTTGAGGTCTTGGATGATGCTTGTACTATACAGTAGAATCATACAACCGGGGAATTACTCTTGTTACCTTTAATGGTTTATAACCCAGTCGTCTTTGCTTATATTGTCTTGATTTTAGGTTTCTTGATTTAAAAATGAGCAGTGATGGAAGATCAGTGGAAAGAAGGAAGAGGGCTTCTCGTGGGCAATTTGGCAATTTGGTATCAAGCAGTGGCGACAAATGCATGAATGGCCCGAAGAAGTCAATCGCAGAAAATTCATTTTGTACGTGTTGAAGAATTGACTCTAAGCGAGAAGTTTTGACGCTAAGGAACTAAGACAACTCGTAGATAAAGGAGAGGAATGCGATATTTGGAAAAGGAGTATTCTTTGAAAATTGTAAAGTAAATGATGTTTTCTATAGGTTAGATATGTTGGAATCTTCAATGGGAAGACTCATGTCATGTTGCACATTGCACATTGCACATTGCACATTGGTACAGGTAGAACCTCTCTTACTGCAACATCTAGTAATACATAATATGCAACATAATATGGTGCTTGCCGTAATTGTGTCGGCTTCAGAGTATTCATAGGACTCATCAAAAAATAAGAGGATTTCAAGGGGAAACTAATTTAGACAGGCTGAGGCGTTGATGTAGTTTTCGTGGTGTACTTTGGGGTCTTCAAGAATGTTTTGGAAAGTGGGAGTTTAGGGTTCGAACGGAGTCTTAAAGCAGGCAGAGGCAAATCTCCTTTCCGAATGGGAGTCCAAGATATGTGCAGCAATTGGAACAGGTCCTGTAAATAAACTTGTAATGACGATTGTCCTGCTTGAAAATCCTGAGCAATTTCAACTGGAACAGCTCAGTGAGCTGAGCATCGAGAATTTCTCAGAATCTACGTCGGCATCCTCATCTTTCTCTCCGTGCGAGCCCTAAACTCCCACTTTCCAAAACATTCTTTAAGACCCCAAAGTACACCACAAAAACTACATCAACGCGCAAATGAATCAGACAAATGCACCTCTGCAAACATATCTATCCTGCAAAATTTGCGAAAACGTCGAGGAAGGCAACAAGATGGATGGAATTGTCACGACGCAGACTCGATACCTAAACGAAAGAGCCCTCACATTGTAATGTACAAAAGCTATGGATCCAGCACCATGCCAACCGGACCAAAGCAATTTCACATATATCGAGCCCTAACTACTAATCATGCTACTTGCAGAGTCCAAAAATGTCCCTTGGTTGAGACATGAGGAGGGTGTAACAACATTTTAATCATACCGTTCAACTCTTACGTTCAGATACTTAACAAGAAAGCGTAAACTGCCAACCCGGTCACCTTAGACATTCAAATTGATGGGCCCAATGGGAGGCAATCCAAAAACTAGGGTATACCGATAGGACTACCCAGCGTACGGTGCTCTTTAGTAGAAGGCGAGAGAATAGTTCGCTCGATGCTGAGCACCCGACCTGCAACACCGAGTCAGTGAGCTGGAATTTTTACAGAAAGAATGTAAACGAAACAGGCAACGCGCATGGGGTAAAAGGAGACCTCTCCCATCCTCATGTGGCCTGCACCTGTCTCACCGATAATGAGCCTGATCCCAAGTTCTGTGGCTGATGCCTCTGACTTGTAAGTTATGTGTTTCACTCCGTGGCGTATCTCTATCCCTCACATCTTCCGAAGGACATCCACATGAGAATATTGAGTGCACTACAATGGCTCTCATCACTTTTCCGGCCATTACAATGTTCAATTGCAGACCACTTCAGTATAACCAGCTCCAACCTCACAGAGTACTGTCCAACAACCACGTTTTTGAGGCCCCGACATGATCTTATTCGGTCGCTCCACAGATCGAAGCGCTTACATAATCTGTTCTGTCAGCTGTACGGGTACATTTTCTACCAGAGTTGTCCTTTGACACCGAAGCTGTACTTGGGTGTCAAGTAATCAAAGAGCCAGAAGTTATTCATTTTTAAAGTGCGTGCTCACAATTCGTAAACAACCAGTTTCTATTTTTTGATTGGTTGAGGACCGCGCGTACGCGAGTCCCCGCTGCCACAAATTATGACGTGTATGCCTCCCGTGGGAAGATACTACAGTCACCCAGCCCTTTGTGCAATGGAGCAGGTTCATCTAGGCCATCCATCTTCTGGATCAGAAATCGACCCCGCCCAGGTAAGTGCCTTTCAGATCTTACACTGGAGTACTTGAGGGGTTGGGTCATCCTTTGAAACTCCCAAAGCTATGGGACATCTATCTGTAACGATTTCAACATCACTGTGATTGACAATATTCGCTCAAATCTCAATCAATAGCCTTCTACTTTGAATATTGCACAGAAACAGCAACTGTTTTGAACTTACATTTCTAGCATTTGAATAGCTGGTCTCTTGTGCAGATGTGCAAAAGTCCAAGTCTTCGTTTAGGACTTCGCAAGGTGCAGAAGTTCAAACTCCTCTGCAACGAGCTCTCACTTTGGTTTTTCCTAGGGATTCAATCTGTTATACGATGTTGGAAAGCGCTGATGCAAGTGGGACGATGATTGCTACGTACATTGAGACTAGTTTCTGATAGCATCCAAGAATCATCAAAGGCAGCGTCTCGCATATTGAATCGAACAAGTCCCATTGATTGCAATGCAGAAACCACAGAAGTCCATCTGTAGCAAATTCACTTATATGTGTTGCCCAACAACTAATCATGCTACTAGCCTAATTAACAAGAGAATAGCATGCAAATCAAATGATCAACTCCTCCGGACACTTTTCAGACAACAAAAGACTAACAACTCTGCATCCATCCTGTTTCGCTATTAAAATTAATTAGCCCCGCGAGGTGCAGTTCAAAATACGGGGTATGCCGGTGGGGTTACCCAGCGCACGGTATCCTTTAGAAAAAGGCGAAAGAATAGTTCGCTCTGTGCTGAGCACCCGGCTATGTGCGGGGACACAAGAATGGTGAACCACGAAGCTGTGGTCAGTGGCTGACGTTGCTCGGTGCTCCAAACCTGTTTTCTACAACTGCGCGTTAACTAGATATTCATCTCTCCGCTTAAAAGTATGAGGAAATATGGAGAGGGAAGTAATATGATTAAAAGCTTTCTGAGTTACTTCACGAGTGTCCTCATTCGTGCAATGGTGTTAACTCCTGGTTTACAAGATGTTGCATTCCCGAACTTGTGCCAGTCAAGGAACCCAACCAGAGGATATAAATAAACGGCAATGAGGATTGCCCTATCGTCACCTGTCTTGCGATTTGCAATGTATGTAAATTCGTTGGCAATTTTGCAATACATGAAATTATGCTTAGTAAAACAGGAAGTGGCGGTTGCAATACACGAACAATTATTTTGCACTAAATTTTGTGCTGGAAGTTTTTTTGAACTGTTAAAAATTACTTAAATTTTCAACGTTTGTTAGTAGTGATGTCTCCTGCCCTATTACTTGCTACTACTTCCAAGAACGGAAATCAATTTCACAATACAAGAGTAATCCGGATTCAGTGAAGCACAAAAGAATTTTATTACATAGATGTACTGAATTATCAAAAATCGTACAAATGGAGAACACGACAGAACGGCAACACGAACTAAATTACATCCACCACAAACGTTAGTACACCTCAGAAGAACCACAATCACAAAACTTCCCACTGGTATAAAACAGAAGGGGCCCAATGTCTACACTCTCATGATCACAGAGAACATTAGAAAGTGAGATCACTGCATCAACTAGTCACCGAAAGCACCATCCTTATCCACATCCCCTCTCGAAATTACTCCAAGATTTACACGATGAGAGCTGCAGCAACGGCACCAGTGAGGCCCAGGAACAAAGACCCGACGCTGAGTGAGGCAGCACCAGACCCGCTGGGGGGAGGAACAGTCACCGAAGGAGGAGACCCTGCATCACAAGACCATACCCAGTCAAAATGAGTCAAACTGAAAACAAAACCATGAATCGAAAACAAAGTTTGTGGTAATGCAAAGTCTCCATTGACCTTACAGTGAGGAAGAGGTTCCACTCACCATACATGTGACCTTTGAACCTTTCCCTACAACAATCTAGAAAGTTGCACCAAGTAAAATTTTGCACATTTATTGTGTGTCAAGCTACAAAACAATTGAAAAAAACCGAATATCAATAGATCAAGTATAATTTTCCCAAAATTTAGCACAATTCAAAGCTCACCTGTATGGTCAATGGAGCCTATAATGGACTGTACTGTTTGGTTAATGATGGCTCTACCTGCGCCTAGCAAAGGAGATTACAAGGGTAAGGAAAGCTCCAAACCTGGAGATTCCGTGGTATTGGCGATAGGGATGCCGCTCAGAGTCGCAGCAGGCAACAACACGCGGTTGACGACGTGCACCACAGAGTTGCACACCTGAATGTTGGGGGCAATGACCGTGGCATTGTTTGCCGCTCCGACGAAGGTGACGTTCCCGGTGGTGGAAACCGTGAGGTTGTAGTCCTCTCCCAGAAGCGTGGGCACCTTCAAGCCGTTGGTGAGGTTGGCGGCGAAGTACCGCGCTGGCAGGATATGGTACAACAGAATGCTGGCAGCGCGGTTTTGTCCTCTGTAACAATCGAAAAACAGTCACCCAATCTCAGGTACAGTCGGGAGACATGAAAATGATCTACAATTTTACACTTAGTTGCCAATTTCAATGTTGAGTTACGTATAGAATGTATGATTGTAATATCAGAGTTTGGGTCGCGACGTACGGAGCGGTGACATTATCCAGAGTGAGGTTGTTGGAGGCGAGCAAAGGAAGCAATCCAGTGGTACCGTTGAAGGCATTGTTGTCAGGCGCGAGGACGGTGACATTATCGGTCGTGTTCACAGTCGTTGACAGGCCTGAAGCTACGATGACGGCATACAGAAGCGAGAGCTCGGGAGTTGCTTGCACGGCTTCCAGCAGAGTGGTATTACACTGCACAGTCGGGTGGCATTCAACCAGTCAACCATTAGCTAGCTTCGTTCCAACACACATTCACGTAGGTCATACTCAAGGCTTGCAATCCACATTCACATGAAAATAGAGAAGGAAAACGCACTACAGTAATGAGGCATCAATGGAACATATCTTACTTGAAAATTAATGAAACATTAAGCACAACTCAAACCAATTCTACAGTTGCAGCGAGACATGCATTCTCAGGTTACGCATTTGCGCTCAGTATTGAATACATAGCGGGATTATCATCTCATTATATCATCACATCAAAATGCTCAAATGGCAATGTAGTGTCCCATACATAACACTCCTACATGTCTCCTCAACACAACAGTAGGAATTCAAAGGAAACTTCATTCATGAGCCATTTGTTGCACCTCCCTAGGATGGGTCCATCACGAATTTCAGACCTGGGCATAGGATTGAGATGCGGTAGCCAGCACCACCAGCACGAACAAGCTCCGGACGGCCATAGAAGAAGCCATGGCGTAAGCCGAACAAGTGACGAAGAGAATACCCAAAATAGCTTCAGAAGTAAAAACAGAGCTCGTTCAGAGACTAGTTCGAATCGGTTGAAAGCCAGGGAGCTTCCGAATTGATATAGTGACGTCGTGTGCCCACTGTAGGCCTGTGACATTGGCATGGAAACGGGAAAAGCGAGGTCGGAGTAGGTGGAACAAGAGACACGCGACGTGGGTAGCCTCTATCCACAAAGTGGCCTGCCACACTTGGCACAATTGGAATGGTTCCAGATTGAAAGCGCCTCAATGTTGGGGAAACAACGGAGAAGCCAGACTGCAGTGACCCCAGGCAATCCAAAATTCCCAAGGAGCCGGACTCGTCGGCGTCGCCGGGATTATCACCTTTTGCCTGCAGGACTGACTGTTTCCTGACTGTTTCCTCAAAAGAAAAGCAAAAAGTTTCACACACTTCCTGCCGGCACTCACACCAGGCGTCCAGGCGCTACAGTAGTGATTTTGAAAACCAACCTTTCGGGACGAAAAGGTACAAATGGATAACACATGGGGGTACAGAGATTCTCGAAAGCGCAACTGAAGGTTGGGGTTCAGGAATGTCGTCACTGGTGATTTGGGGAAGGTTGATTGAATTGAAAATGCTTGATATCATGAGGGAGGAAATGGAGATTTGAACTCCTTGG
Organism: Pseudoscleropodium purum; assembly: GCA_963969395.1. Lineage (NCBI taxonomy): Eukaryota > Viridiplantae > Streptophyta > Bryopsida > Hypnales > Brachytheciaceae > Pseudoscleropodium > Pseudoscleropodium purum. Next base: position 18,333,396 of record OZ017796.1, on the reverse strand, counting down.
TGGTAGGAGCTTATTAAGAGATGATAATTTTTGGTATTTTTTGGTGTTTTACCTCAATTTGATTGGAAGATCCAAAGATTGAAGTTGCAAAAACGCTTTGGGCAAAGCTTTGTTATGTGCGTGCAACATGTGTGTATTCATTTGTAACTTTCAATCCTTGCATGAATGATGTAAAGGCAGAAGTAGAGATAAAAGTAGAATTCATTTAAGACACAATGCAAAAAAATCAATTCAAAATTTAAAATATTTCTCATAGAAAAGGTTTTTGCAAATAAATAAAATTAAAAATAAACAAATTGGGAGTCAAGTCTTCAAGTTTTGTTGCCCATCATTGTTCACTGATCCATATGAGATGATCCTTTGAAGTCGCCATCTTCCTTTGATATTTTGGCATTGTAAGATATTGTAAATCTTTGCCTTTTCAAACTATTTTTTTTTTCAATTTTTTCGTGCATCTAAACTTGAAATGGCTTGAACTTGGTGACGATTGGAAAGAAGGTTTCAATTTCTAACAAGTAAAGGGCCCTTTTTTTGTTTTGCAAATGGATAAAAAAACCATTGGCCAGAATTCAGCTGTGACTACTTTTCGGCAGATGTATGCACTGAGTGTAAAATGAAATCGGTCCTTGAATTCTAAACTTCACCCTTCTTCATCTCCTTGTATTTCTATTCCATTTCTTTGCTTCACTGGATTTATATTCTCCATGCAATCTCTTGAATCTTCCATTGTTGCCTCCACTGCTGAAAGATCGACTTGGATTCTTACTACAGTACGTACCAGTTTGTTGAAAGTCCTAACCAGAGGAGTTTCCGTTTTGAGCTTTCAAGTAGTTTGTTGAAAGCACTTACTACAGTTCTCGCTCGTCGGAGCCATCAATCCATCCCCATTTCCGACGGTGCGAAACCGAGGAAGCAAGGAACACGCGCGCAACTGTGACTTTCCTAATGTGGCATATCTTTCCACAGAGAGAACGGAGGTTACAGATGGCTATTACCGAGGATGGATTACTGAGGATGGATTACCGGTGATGGATTACTGAGGATTGGACAACGACAGTACAATTGCAACATTGACGAAGTGGGTAATTAAATTTGTCTTGGATGTGACTTCCTGATATGTACGTTGTCTGAGCTTGCCTTGATCGAACTCCAGTCGGCGCACGCATGTGCCATTCGGCCTTTCCGATTGAACTTGAAATATTCCGGGTGCTACTAGCTGTAAGTTAATGGTTTCGAAGTGTGAGGCAAGGCGCAACCCCTGTGTCTCCCTGTCAATCACTGGCGGATTTGAAATTGGCGATGGAGTCGTGAGCGCCTGCGTCTGTTAATTTGCGCATGATAAGCATGTCTAGACATGGCCTCCGACGTCATCGATCGGCTTTGAGGGTGCGCTTGCGTTTAAGTTCCGGACGAAACGTCGACGACAAGGCTGCCTGATTGCGTTCCGTTTCTCCGCGTCTGCCCATCACCAGCCAAGTGACCGCCGCGCATCTGGTGCACAGGAAAAGGAACTACTGGAAAGCGTCTGGAAGGCTGAGGGACTGTGCCAACTGTCGCTGTCCTCTTCGTGGGTTCGAGAGAAAGGTCCAAGTGTCCAACAAAAACCCCAAAGCATGGTACTAAACCCGGAAACACCAAAGGAACCAGAAAATGGCTCATGAATGAATGGTCAAGCAGGACTTGTTCTTTGCCAGTTGTTCGCACTGAAAAACAAACACATGAATTTCTTGGACAATCATAAAAACAGACAAAGGTATGTTTGCACTCAGGGTTAGGAATGACGTTCGGAATGTGAATCCAGTCTAAAAGTGGGTCTAAATTCATTCTTCCTTAGATCCTCAGAAACAATACTCTTTAAATTAAGTGTGAATATACCTTTTATAATGGTAGTGTTTGTCTTCCCATGAAGTTTCAAGGTTTGTTGAGTTGGTCAAGAGACTGCTAGTGAATTGATTACTTGAATTCAACATTCACATAGAAATTTTGAATATAGATTCTAGGAGCAATTTTCTTCAAATCCACCATGAAATATTCTATGGGAACATCCTTCAAATTACACTCCAAAGTCCTAACAGTATAAAATATGCCTCCTATTTCCAAAAATAAAATAAAATGCACGAAGGCTCTAAACTTTGTTGCTAAAGATGGTAGAAAAACAAAGAACATAGGGAATGTAAAGAATGAAGTACAAAGAGAAGCAATCTTTCAAGGGCTTAATTCCCCACTCAATGTCGTTGAGTGTATATTTAGTGCTTTGTGGCAATAAGCCGTCATTGAGGAACTACATTAGAAGAGTTTTAGGGGGTCCAGAAGCCTGTTTTGGGCCTGTTTCCCCCGCAATTGTTCCCTGTAGCAAGGGGAACGGCCCGCTGTCAAAAAAAAAAAAAAATTGGATCAATGACGTAGCAGGGCCTCGGCCACATCAAACCGTTGTGCCGAACCTATTTCCTGCATTCATAGGCATCCAAAAGGCCCCAAAAATCTTCTAATGGAAAATTTTCTATAGAAAAAGATGCTAAATCTACTAATTACAAAAGATTTATTTTTATAGTATTTTGTAACTTCTTCTTCTCAACTACTAATTCAAATTTTAGCTATAAAAATGGTCATTTTATATTTAGTCCCAACTAAATTGAAGCTTATAAACAATGTAGTTGCTACTCTAATTTGAAAATAGGAAAACTTTTAAAATTGATATTCTCTTGCAATTTGAAAATTGGGTTTACAATCTACATATTTTCTAATTATAGAAAGATACCAAAATTTGGTAGCACTATGATGTTTTATAATATTATACACACCAAAAGTGAAATTTAATAGTTTTAAAGCTTGTTTTGTATTTGATGTGACTTTCTTTCACTTTTACTTCAAATTTTCACAACATATTGAAGACTTATGATTTCATATCTAAATTAAATTATAAATAATTTCGTTCAAATCTATAAACAAAATGTACAATATAAATTGAAGGATTTGAAGATTGACCACATCATTATCTTTTTAGAGTTAATGGGTGATTGCTAGAAATATGTGTTGATTTTATTGCATTTGGGATAGTATCAGTGATGAAATGAAACAAGACATCAAAAAATTATACACTACTAAAATTACTATATATCCAAAAATTTCAAGTTGAAAAAAAAAGCTCCAAAAGTTATGGACAAAACAAGTATTTGAAAATTTCAAAAAGGACATATCTTGATTTTTTATTTTTACAAATTAGTAAAAAAATAATAATAAATTTGACATTGTTTCTAACTTAAAGGATTTTCTATTCAATTAATTATATCTAAATTAAATTAAATCCTTACACTTATATAAAGGAAGAACACTTGGAATACATGTTTAAGACAAAGATTTTTTTAATTTATAAAATCTTTTTAGGAAATTTGTATTATCCTTGAAGATGAGCTTAGGTCTCAATTTTCATATCCAAACTTGTTTTTTTGAGCTAGAGATTGTATTAAAAATATAAATTGGTAGTATAACATCCAATTGAGATTTTCTTATAAATATTAGAAATTTTTTGAGCGAATTTGATAAATTATATAAGGTATAGAATAGTTAAGGATATTTTATTTACAAATTTCATCTTTGGGAGAATAATCACATAAAAGTTAAGGCCAAAAAACTTAGTGCTACAAAAATGTAACACAACATAAGCTAGAAGTTTCTATTTTGAATGATTTAAGCATTTCAAACTAGATGATGTGGAAAAGTCATGGGGAATTGGATTCAATGTGTACAAAAATAAGGTTGTGGTAGCATGCTAATAAAACCAAAAAAAAATTCCAAAAATGAATACTTTATTGAATATAAAAGTAGATTTTGCACCCAAACCCATTCCAGTTTTATAGACTCACCTATTGTAGTGAGCTTTGGCACTTTTTCCTAGGCCAAGAAGGAAGAGAGATGAGTGGACAAGAAGGTACACACCAAGAATCTTTTTAATGATCATTGCAAGAGTTGTTGTCCACAATAGGTTAGCCTACAAAGCAATTACTGAGGCTTGTCTGAAATAGGTACTTCTACCTTTGTCAAGCACTTTTTCAATCATCACGACCCCTAATTGACATATAATGGTGAGCTAAAATTTGGCATAAGCTTTGTAAAAGAGATAGAATACACTCAAATGTATGAGATTCTTCTAAACATTTAATATAACAAGTTGTGTTTTTATGTCAACAATTACGTCCACTGTAACATCTTCATATTACAGTGGACATAATTGTTGATATAAAAACATAGCTTGTGACATTAGATGTTTAGAAAAATCCATCAACTTGGACATGCTAAAATTCAAAAAAACACAAACTCCTTCTAGTCTCTCAATGATGTGAGTAGTTTGGTCAACAATGTTGTATGATTTGTGTTCAAATTTTTAAATCAATTCATGTAAAGAAGAAAAGAAAAGGAAAGCTTATGCAAAATAGTGAAGATCCATATTGATTTTGATTTTTTGTCAAATCCAAATTTTTGATTCTATAAATTTTTCTTATTTACATTCTTCATTCTATTATTGAAGGGTTCCAAAAGAAAGATCAATCAGCTCTTAAGAAGAGCTTTTTATAGATTCTAATCTTATATAAGGATAAAAAAAAGACTATAAAGCATACGACTATGCTTATAGGTTACTTTTAAGTATTTAAAATTAGCCACGACCACCATTAGGTTAAGTGTTTTGACCATTTGTGTCCTTGCATATTAATTATATAGGAAAGCAACAATTTAGATTATTATATATAATTCCATTATAAATATTAATAATTTTTCTTTATTTAATATCTTTTTAAATATTTTTTTAACGTTTTCTCAACACTCATTTCAAACACATAAATTTTGGCATTGCTTTTAACACTAATTATAGCTTTGAATATCAAGTTTCCTTACAATGTTTTGTGACACTTTAATGTAAAAATGCTATCAACAATAAGTAGAAGACCATTTACACAAGAAATGCTAGAAATGGGTTATTGGAAAAAAAAATGAAAATTATCCTCGTCAAGAAAAAAACATATTTCTAAAGTTTCAAATCTATTTCCAAAATTTCCATACAAAACATTGGTAGAAAATTTCAACAAAATGTAAATTTAGATTTTCTTGATTGGTAAATAAAAAAAATTTAAATGGAAAGAAAATATAAATTATTCACAGTTCTATTAGAATGGTTGTGCACAAAAAAAAAACCGTACATAATTCTTCCATATCTTGGTTTGCATACAAAAGGTGGCTTAATTTGTAACTTTGTATATGACTATAGTATAAAAGATTGCTCATTATCAGATCATTTGTATATTAAAGAGTAAAAAATTTGTAGAATTAGAAAAAAATAGCTCCAAATTTCAAATTCAAAATAGTCTCACAAACCATCAAAATTGTAATTAAAGAACTATCTGTAAATTTTTTTATATATTTTTGGATGCATGGAAGTTTTTTACAAGATCCAAAGTAGTCAAATGTGTGCTAGATATGAACCTTGAAGCCATTGGAGGTATTATGCAAATGTTGTTTTAAAAAAAATAGCCCAAAGGATATATAACAAATTACAATAGTATAAAAGGTTCTTGCAACCACCCATAGGCATATGATAAGTAATAAGGATGATGAAAAGGGTAATAATGGGGATGATAAAATTGTGAAATGATTGAAAAAAAATAGAGAAAACTTAAAAGAACCAAAAAATTTTGTATGCATCTAAAAACAGAATTTATTGTTGACCTTCAAGCATTAGAGTTCCAAACTAGGTAATGTGACCTTTATGCAAACAACCCCTAATTCAAGCTTGTTTGTGCTAAGGAAGTTAAAAAGTTCAAAAATAACTATTAGAGCCTATGAGCCTCTTCCAATTGGCAATCAAAACAATGGTAGCTCAATTCTATGTAAGTAGAATAAACAATTGAATGATTGAGTAGAATTGCCTGATTTTTAAAATGTGATGTTGTCAATTCTTTAGCAAAGACCATATGCTCAAGTATAATGAAAATTGAATGTGTGCCAAACTATTGGAAAAGCTCTTGGTAATACCTTTCTAATGGTGTATTAACCTTTAAGCACTCCATTATCAAATTTCTCAAGAATAAATAGATTCATATTCTCGTTTCTTTCTCATTAATTAATGCTTGAATGAAAGTCTATCTAATTTGTAGAGATACTTTATCAAGTCATTAGAAGATTTCTAAGGGTTGGGAGGGTTGTTTCAAGCTTGGTTCCTTGCCCCTGTTCCTATTGTTAGTTTTGTTTTTTTTGAAGAAAAAAGATTTGAAAAGAAAAATTTGAAAAATTTGGTATAGAAAAAAAGTAGAAATTTTTTTTAATTTAAAAAAAAATGGTGATGTGGCAATCGCCATGCCACGTCAGGCAACAATTGCAAGGCTGTTTTTCCAATGTTGGCAACTTAGGGAACTCCCAACCCTCCAAAATTGCTAAAAATCTTCTAATGTCTTGTCCTATCTAATAGTTAGATTTGGTGATACTTAAGTACATATTTTTCTAAAATTACAAACACGGAAATATATCAAGTAGTTGACCAAGCCAAAATTGCATTGATTCTAGTTCAAGATTGGATTTGCAAAAATGAGGTTATAGATGTAAAGAACACAAAAATTTCAAAAAATCAACATATCAAGAAAACCTCATTTCAAATCCATCCCAACAAATTGTATTAAAAAATGATCTTATATTTTTTGTAATTGACATTAGAGGATTCCTAGGGGGTTAGAAGGGCCATTTCAAGCCTATTTTTTTGACCTTGTTCCCATTGTCTGTTTTTTTGTTTTCTTTTTTAAAAAGAATGAAAAAAAAAAAGTAGATTTTTTTTAAAATTGGTGACATGGCAATTGCCATGCTACATCAGGCAATAGCTGCAAGATTGTTCCTCCAATGTTGGCAGCCCAGGGAACTCGCAGTCCTCCAAAGTTTTTGAAAATCTTCTAATGGTTAGAAGAAATTATAAAAGTTTCCTTTCAAAATTAAAAAAAAATATTGGTGATAGCATTGGTGAATCTAATCGTATGGACAAAATCTAAAATCCAAAATTTACAATTTTTATTTGTATATCAATTCAAAATTATTCTTTCAAATACTATTTTACAATTATTTTTTTTAAATTGTCAATTTTAGAGAAGGATCTAGACATTTAGATGTTAAGATTTCAATTTGGAATTAAATTGTGGTCTTTAGTGTTCAATACAACAAGTTGTAAAATAATAGTAACCTTCTATTGAAGGTTGAAGTTAATTACAAAAGTTGGCAAAGTTCTCATTCAATAAAAGCTTGTTGAATCATGTTTTCAATTACTTCTTGAAATCATAATGGTAAATTTCTTCAATTTCCTATTGTTGATTAGTCACTTTTAAAAACTTAATACACATAGAAAGTAGATGAATGCTTTATATGTTAAATGTATTTGGCTGACTTTTCTAATACATAGAAGTGTGGCCTAAGACTATGGCTAACATGCTAGAAGTTGAGAAGCTATGGGAATCATCAAGAACAAAATGGGATGCAAAAGAAACAGCAATAAAAAATTTCTAGAACCTTTGAAAATTCTTCTCACTCATGGCAAATGTTCTTGTCAACAAGAATTATTGCTTGATGAAAGGAAAAAAGGATTATAATGTAGTTTTATTGTCAACTTCTCAAAATTAACGTAAAGACAACTTTTTTTTTACTACAAAAATTTAGAGGGTTTAGAAATGTTTTTAGATACATACAATGGTTTTGAAGATGCTTTAGCAACATTTCTATAGTAAACATAGAAATTTTGGAACATACTTTAGGAAACTTGCAATATTTTTTTAGCAAACATGTTTGAAAATATTGGTCATTTTCATCATTTAGTAGCAATATTGAATGTCAACTTGTAGGATTTAAATTTTTGTATTATCAACAAAGTTTAAATTCTACTACAACATTGATATAGCCATATAGGGGTGAATTCTAGTAATATTTGTTGTGGAAGTAGTCATGAAAGATTGAAAAGCTGACAAAGTCTAGAGAAGCAGTCAAAAAGGGCAAGTGGAATGGGTTTTATTTCAATTCTTAACAGTATGCTAGCAATTGTGTGCTAAAGCATGAAAAAACCAAAGCAATACTAACTACAATATAAAGTAGGCATATCTATTAATGATCTCCTTTATAATTGTAGCCCTTATCTATATATATCCAACATTTATAGATTGAATATTGAACAAATGTAGATAGGGTCGGACAATTGCAAGAAACAATTGTAATTAATATTTTTTTGTTACATTGTAGGTCAATGTTTTTTTTGTCATAACTTTCCCATTATACCTCCCAAAGACTCGAGATTTATAACAAGGGTACATAAGACAATTCTTAGCCATTAGAAGATTTTTGGAGCCTCTAGATGCTAGCAAGTTATCACAACCTACGAATGCAAGGAATAGGTTCGGTATAGCAGTCTAACGTGGCCAAGACCTTGCCACGTCATTGACCAAATTTTTATTTTTTTATTTTTTTTTGCATTTGGAGACTAAATTTTTTTTTTCTTTATGAAAAAGAAAATTCTGACAGTGGGCCATTCTCCTTGCTGTAGGGCAACAAGCCCAAAACAGGCTTTTGGACCCCCCAAAACTCTTCTAATGCTTTGGAATTATTTCCTATTTATAAGAAATGATTTGCTATTTTTAAGCAACCCCTAATTGGATGTCACATTTTTCATTTAGGCAAGTTTTTAGTACTATTTGGGGTCCCTAAGAGAAAGCTCAAATGTGGATATGAAGTCATTTGTTTGTTTTACATCAATGGAAATAATAGTTTTATAAAAATAGAATATTTCCATCTTACACATGTATTCAAAATATGGTTTCTTTATGTAAGCATAACAATCATAAAGTTCTTTTTTTTCAAGATGAAACTAGCTAATTAAAAGCCTCATTAATTAAATTGAAGAAAATGTCAAATTTTTGTTGAATTTTTTGAATTTTCAAACAAATTTAATATAGAAAATTTTATTTTTTCTATTTTGTGCATAACTCTTAGAAAATATTTTTTTCAGGTTTGAATTTTTAGAAATATATTAGTTTTAGTCTTATTCTAATTTTAGACTTTAAAAATTAAAAATGTATATTTCAAAGTTCATAATACTCCCAATACAACATCAAAACACAACAAAATCAATAGGGCACACTAGTCTATACCTAAAATTAGATTGTTTATTTTGTTTGTTTGATATGTTGAGATCTAAAGAAATGTAAGTTCTCCGGTTGCATTTTTAATCCATTTTTAGAAAGTTGTTGTGGTGTTTGAACCTATAGTGTGAAAGTTATTGAATTTCAAATTTTGTATGAATAAAAAAAATTGAATTAAATTACCCAAAAACTTTACATTGTTTGTCCAAATGCCATGAAATTGGCACAAATAGAAAGCCTTATATACAAAGGAGCGCAAGGGTTTATGATGTGAAAGTTATGGATTTTTTTAAATCAAAATATTGAATTAAATTATATTTTATTTTGAGAAAATCATGAATTCTACATTGCATGTCCAAACACTATAAAACAAAGCCCTTACACTCTTCAGTGCATAAAGCTTTCTATTCATACCAAGAACACAATTTCTCACACACTATGTGTGAAAGTTATTGAATTTCAAAGTTTTAATGAATTACAAAATTACAAAATTACTATCTCTTGAGAATTGTCAAGCAACCTATTCTTATCCCCCCCAATGAAAAAATAAAAACCGTTGGATGAGATTAAGAAAATCTAAGACCACCTTCCACTACCATGTGATGTGAATTAAGGAAAAAAATGTCGAAAAAAAATGTCATTGATGTTGCACTAGCCGCATGATTTGAAAAGAAAACAACAATTCGTTTTGAAGAGTCAACAATAATGCAATTTGGGTGTGTACTATATATATGTGGTAGTGACGATAGGACTTCATTTATGCTTCTTCATATAAACATGTAGTATGTAAATCAAATATTCAAATTAATTGATTTTGATGATTTATATATTAAGCATTATGATTGACTTTGAAAAATGTAATTGGTTGTAGAAAATAACTGAAACTAAATTTATCGAAGGATTTAATTAAAGTTTTGTACAATTTATTGTATAGAACAAATTAAAATGAATTCATGTCATAAAATGAATTCAATATAGTTCATTTTATAGAATGGATTCAAATTAATTCATTTCAAAGAATCAATTCAAATTAACTCATTTCATAGAATGGATTCAAATTAATTCATTTCAAAGAATCAATTCAAATTAACTCATTTCAAAGAATCAATTCAAATTAACTCATTTCATAGAATGGATTCAATGTTATTCATTTGAGAGAATGGATTCAATGTTATTCATTTGAGAGAATGGATTCAATGTTATTCATTTGAGAGAATGAATTCAATTTAATTCATTTCAAAGAATCAATTCAAATTAACTCATTTCATAGAATGGATTCAATGTTATTCATTTGAGAGAATGAATTCAATTTAATCCATTTGAGAGAATTTTAGCAACATGAAAAAGACAAGTTTTAGTAGCATGAAATTGAAGAAAAAAATGTTGAAGAGAATAGAGTTTAGGATTGAATATAAAAGTTTTACATGAAATGGAAAAATGAGAAATTGGATTTTTCAATGTAATTTAGGGTTTTTTGTGCAAAGAAAGTAATTAAGGAAGGAGGAAGTGAATTCGGAGATTGGGTGTTTCAATGTAGGGAATCGGAAATGATTTTGTTCAATGGCTACATGCCATGTGTACAAAAATTATTCCTTGACTACCCTACTATTAGACTTGTACATGATTTTACACTATCAACTCAAAAGAGGTTATTTTTGTTTTGGTTGTTGTAATGGCACATGGCACACTAGTTTATAGATTAAATTACATTGTTTATTTGTTTTATTTGTTAAAGTGGGATTTCTAGAACTATAAATCCCCTAATCCCATTCGTAGTATCCTGAGAAATTTCTTTGAGAAAAGGGGTGCACAACTTTGTTTTGTGGCATTCTAACTCATAGCTAGAAAATGTATTGAATTTCAAAGTTTTTATGAATGAAAAAATGAAAAAATTATTTTTTATTTTATTTTATTATATTGTAGCAATGGTACATGGCATACTAGTCTATATATTGAAGTAGATTGTTTATTTCTTTGTTTTGTTTGTTACGATGAGGTCTCTAGAACCATGCATCTCCATGGTGATTAGAATGGTCTCTAAGGGGAGGGTGCATGGACTTTGTTTTGTGGCTTTTGGACATAAGATATGAAAGTTATAGATTTTTGAGTTATTTCAAGATCTTTTGGGAGGGAGAATGATTAAATCATGACAAAAATAGGCCAACAACATATCGTTGTACTAGCTTAGTTATTCTTTAAAAGACTAAGAGATAATAATTTGGTCATTATCTTAGAAGGAGTTTTGAAAAATTCATGTACATTATTTTTTTGTTTCAATAATTATTTTTATCAACCACCTTATAGATTGTTCTTCCTACAGTCTAAAGATGTTAGAAACCATTCCCATTTATATTGTAATTTTCACAATATGATTAGCCCTTAAAGGATCAAGTGTGTTTGAGTATAGTTCTTGTTTTGTAATTCCTCATTTGTCTAGAATAACTTTAACAATTGCCATTGTTGAAATCAAAGAAGATTTATGTAGTTTTTTTGTGAAAAAAAATCGATAAAATCAAACAATTTTTGAGAAAATGCCTCCATTGACATGATTGATGAAAGGTGTTTGGTTAGGTAGTACTTTGTACATGCCTTAAATGGGAATATTGAAATCAGAATCTTCAAAAGTACTTCAAAAATTGTGATTTTTTTCTACAAGTTTATGTCATTATGGTATTGATGTGCAATTTAAAAATATATATATATTGAAGTTTAGAAAAAAAATACGAAGATGTGAAGTTATAACCTAAAATGTCTTTTCCATTCTCAAAATTTCACCAAAAATCACATACTTGATCAGATTGCACCAATGGATTCAATGGAAAAATCATCTATGTTGTGCACAAGCTATTAGTGAGGTTAGCATATTGAATTCTCTACAATTATAGTTGCAAAAGTCACGCAGTGACTTCAAATGGTTAATGAAGAATCAAAATGGTCATTTTTTAGAAATGTTGTGCAATATTCCCTCTAGTATAAAGGACAATGATTTTTTGTTTCTACAAACCCGATTTAACTAATTACGGACAATCTTTGTAATTGAAAAAATATCAGCTATTAGCCAATATTTGTCTATTATTTATTTATTTTTAAAATTATTTGATCCAAAATGATGATTTTGATCCATTTCAACTTAAAAGTCTACATTTGGATTATATTTAAATAATATCATATTTACATCATTTACTTGCAAATGCAATGCTAATATTAGACTAGATAATAGTCCATAATTAGTTAAATTAGGGTTCTATATAAACATCTATACTATTATGCTAGGCAATTGTTTGTTTGCTTGATGTGATGATGTTAGGATCTTGGTGACCATTGGGCCACTAGGGGCACACTTGGTGTAATCAGATAGAAAGTCCTTGGGGAAGATTTGGGTACAAAAAAAGTTTATAGCATTCTTGCCGATGGAGCAAAAGATATTCAATTTTAAAGTTTTAATCTCATTGGAGATTAGAAAATTGGACATAAATTAGATAATTGGTATTAGAGAGTCATTGAGCCACTAGGTTACATTTGTTGGGGTGTAGAAAATTTTAGCTATTGCAACATTGAGCCAATACTTTATTTAACTTTTACCTTTGTTTTGCTTTTGCTTTTCATTTTGAATTTCTTTTTGCCAATAATTTATTATTTTTCGTATGTCAGAATTTATTAATAAATAAATAAATATATATATATATATATATAAAATACAAAAATTGATAGAACACGTGATATTAACCCTTGAATGTCGAAATTTTAATACAACATGTACCTAAGGAGTAGCTTGAAGGTCCAACAATTTTTATAACTTTTGACTATATGGTTAAAAAGTTATCGTATGATATGTACTTTTCATTACTTGATGGGCATCCTAGGCAACAAAAAACTTCTTTAAAAATCATTTTCTTAAGAAATCAAAATTTGAAATTGGTTCTTTAGATTTATATATATATATATATATATATATATATATATATATATATATATATATATATATATATATATATATATATATATATATATATATATATATATACACTTGGGAAGCTTTGAATCATTCCATTGTTTTTATCAATGATTCAAAAGTTATGAGGATTTTTAGTTTGTGGGAGTTCATGGGTCATTATTAAATCTCTACTCTAAGACAAACTTTAAAGTCCTTTGTTTAACTCAATTTTTAACATTTTTGGAAAAAAATAAAAACATTGGGTTTAGATTGTTTATTACAACATTACAACCATTGGGATTGGCATTTTTCAATTCCATAAATAAATTGTTAATAATTTAATATTTTTAATCATCCTCTACTCCTATCTACTTACTATTTTTTTCCCTTATGGTACATCATTCCAAATGATTTGAAATTTTTCAAGCATCTAGACAACTTGACTTGAGAAATGAATCCAAAGAGTTGCAACCATTTTCGACATTTTTTTATACAAATGTGACCTTCTGAAGTGCAAGCTGCCCAAATTTTTGCAAGGCCCAAAAAATAAACTTGTCACTTCAAATGGTAATATCTTGCAATCTACACAGTGGAAATTTTTGAAATTTTTTCTACATGTTTTCAAACAAGATTACTACAAGATCCTAGATTACATGTGTCCAAAAATGTTTGTTTCTAAAATTTGATACATGTACTAAAAAGGGTAGTTTGGAAGTGGTTTGGGTGAAAACATAGTCAAAATCATTTAGGGGTTAAATGTGAGTGCTACAGATGGTTTGTCATATTTGCTAAGGATTAAAAAAATGGATATAAATGGAGAAATAAGGAGGGCTTAGCTGTCGCTTTTATGGCATACTAACGTAGTGGTTTTGGCAACAGCACAGAGCATACTAGTGATCAATAAAACAGCATTTCTGTTTGTACACAAAGGTGGAGTCCAGTTTTGAAGCAACACGCCATTCCGATTGCAGCACCTGCTAAGCCCGCAATTATACCGACATGCACCTGAAATCTAAGAAGTACACTCTGTCGACTCAGTGAGTGTTCGAGCAACTCAAGGTAGCCTTACCAACAAATGTTACGATTATGGAATGAAGTCTCAGCGCCAGATTCGCCAACACTCTCAGCCACAAAAAAATTAGGGTTGGAAGCAAACTTCATCAATTCCACATTTCAGATTCACTCTCACTAACCTTACGTCCATATACGTTTATGACTTTGACATTAAAATGACAGTTTGGAATATCCTGAACGCATAGGTGCTGCACGAGTACACTAACATTGACTACCGCCCACTTGTCAGACGTTGAGGAATTCTGGGACCAGGACCCCGGGACCAGGGTCTCAAGCAGTCAGAGTAAAGAGGATAGGGTGTACATCATGCCGATCGTGCACATTATCACAGAACTTACTGCTGTAGTGCTGTTGCTTTAAAAACAGCCGTCGATCCCCTAACATTTGACAAAAATATGATGTACAAATGTGAGGTTCGAGCTTGAAATGAAACTTTAGTACGCATGTGATTCGAAGTGGATTAGCGACAGGATTGTTTGCACTAAGATTATTTGCACTAGGACTGATAAAAAGTATCAATGGGTGCTCAAATCACCCAATGTGCTTCATGTTCATAGGTAATTTTGTGTATCATGATGTCAGTCCCTGGTCCTGTCTGGGGTTCTTGTGCGGATCGGCTTCTATGGAGCGCTGGCTACTGGTGTGAAGCTTGGCTTTGTACTTGAATCTTGCAATGAAATCCTGCATTTGCGGGAAAAAAAGAAGAGAAAAACCTCCTTCGATACGCATGACCAGCACTTCCACTGCTATGCAGCATTTTTGCCGCCAAGCAACAACTGCTTTACGATTCAGAGTGCTGCTCAAACACACCAGTGTCTATCCTATACAGAGAATGTACCCTAAGTGTACAAGGGTCGGTGTCCCTTGAGCAGCACTCGTCGCTTGCACTCGCTGCCCTAGGCATGGAACATTCTTCATGCTGCTGGAAACTACCATGACGAAAGACATTGTTCTGGCATCCACAGTGATCGAAACACAAGGCATTCGCATTTCTTTCCTCAACCAATGCAAACCAACCAGAAACTTATTTGTTGACTACAATTTATAGCTGCAGTGACGAGACCCTAATCCTAACACGACTATGCCTAACCTGCACAAACGGTTCACCAGATGGGCTCTCCCAATGAAATCCAGAACGTCTGTCGCAATACAATCAATGGTCTCATTCTGCCTCTAATCCACACAATCTGCAAAAAATAAATAATACGCTAGGGATGCAACTAATCACCGACCTCTCTAACGACTACCAAAGAATGTCATTTGTTCAAGTACTGACCTACCAATGCGCACCTACTCACCTGAAGCCAAATTCATTGCAGGAATGCGCCAAAAGAGCACGCTCTCTTCACGGGGACATAGTTGCAACAGCTGCTGTCGCTTCTTTTGTACAAATGCTGTACATTGACAGCATAGGAACGTGTAAATTGTGGAGAAAATACAAAGGGTTTACGCGCTCCGATCCTCGCCACGCATGTCGCGTCGCCGCGAGCCCGTCATCTCCCCGAAGTCTCTCGCGGCCGCGGCTCTGTCCGCGGCCCTCTGCGCGAGCGCCTTGGTCCTCATGCACCTCGTTTTCTCATCCAAGGTGTCTCTGTTGGGCTCCAGCACGCGCAGAAACTCGGGGGAGTCCGTAAAATTGAAATTCTCCAAGCTCTGGTCGTCTTTCCACATGTAGACGCCCACGTCGAACGCCCGGGCGGCCTCCTCGGGTGTGCCGAAGCTGCCCAGCCAGATCTTCTTCTTCTTCTGGTGGGTGTACAAGCCCACGGTGGGACGAATCTCCGACACCCAGCGCTTGGTTTTTTCAAGCTGGCGGACGCCCTTGAAGCGAGGTTGCTGGCGAGTGCGCTCCGGAATCTCGTCGAACATGATCAGGTTGACTTCCCCTGGAAGGCCGACTGAGATCAGATTCTCGAAGTGCTTGATGCGAAGGGCGTAGTAGCCTTCCTTGAAATTCTTCCATGCGTTCGTCACGTTCGAGAGCTTCCCCCACTTCGAGCCCTTCTTCTTCGTGCTCGGGGTCCTGTCCATCCCGGGCTCTTCCTCCATCTTGGACTCCATCTCTTCCTTCATCTTCGTCTCCTCCATTGCAGTCCCCACTACTTCACCCGCAACTCTCAGAACTAGAAAATGTGTTCCTAAAAACTTCGAACGGCTTAAGAGCAAGAATCCCACAACCAAACCTCGGAATCCACACTCAAAACAGGTCACACCCTCACACCCAAAACCACTGGATCCCTGCTGGTCCGCAATTCTAGCGCAAACTAGCTACCAAAACGACACTAACAAGAAGTCAAGAACCATCCTGAGGTTCAATCGTAGCTGCCTTTCAAGAACCCCGCCACTGATGAAGGAAAACCTCCGACCTGGCAGCACCCCCAAATTAGCAGCAAGTGTGCAAATCTACAGGAAGATAAGGCCATTCATGGCGCACATTCCGCGAAGAAGTGAGAGTACTCGCTTTCTGTCTCATCAGCGCTTTCCTGGTCAGGTTCTCCACTTCTCCCATCTGTGCCCAGCTCTCAATCCGGTCGATCTCTGATCAACCACCGGTACTGTACAGTACGGCACAGATCGTTCGAACTTCAGGAACTACAGTAGGTAAGTTAACGAAGGAGAAGCACATTCTTTGAGTATAAATGTATCATTGCATCCTCTCCTTGCGCGCTGTGCGCATGCGGGAATGGCGGACCTCGAGCGCGTGGTGGCAAGCACGGCGCTTTCGAAAGCAAGCAAGGGGTGGATTTGCAAATGTCTGTCAGATTTCATGCAAATCAAGTTCTATCAAACTCCCTTGGGACTTGGGCGCTGTGATGCAAAGTTATTTTGCACTGCTATCCACTGTGGCTAAGTTTAGTAACGCTGCACACACAAAAAAAATTCTCTCAAAGATTGTGAACACCACAGGGTTAAATTTGAACTTGTGGTTAGTGTTCATATCATTATATGAATGATAGTGTGCAGAGGTTCCCAATACGCTGCTGAAGACACAAGGATTATAGATGGCCTCCCTGTGCTGTACTGGTCACATAGACTCACACTGAATAAAAAAGATCAGGCCTTTTTTCACTTGGAGAAAAACATTGGATTTCATTATTCACCACAAGATGATCAATGAAATTGAAAATTTTGAATTTATATTTAGAATCAAGCCTTTGAAATTGTGGGAGGAGGCCACGAAATGCAAAACTAATGGCTCTTGAATATGGGGGAAATTTTTACATTAACTTAACATAGTGAAAAAATTGGAGGTTCTAGCTCTCAACTTTTTGATTCTCTGAGAACAATATAGGGAGACAAGAGAAAATTATCATTCTTTTTGTGAGCTTGGGAAGGTAGGCCCCATTGTGCTTTGGAAGAACATTCTTTCCTAAATACTTGGATTCCTCCTTAAGTTTAATGGGACCTCTTTATAACTTGTGAAAAATGTTATGTTAGTAGCGATTTAAGCTAACAAAATCACATTAGAAAATTTTATCTTCCTCTGACTATAATTATGTGATTAATTGTCTTATTCTCACCCCCACCCCTTCTTTAAAACAAAAGTGGTTAGCCTATTGCTTAAGAAGATGAAAATATAACACCAATTCCAAAGCCAATTTTGGCTTTAACAAATAGGAGATGAAGACTTACCAAACATACAATTGAGGTAGAAGAATACATCTAAAGTCATTAATTCTACAATTTTTTCATATATAAGGATCTTTTACTTAGGTGTGTTATTAATATGATCTTGATTCTAAAACAATGGGCCCATTACCATAGACATCCACTTTTCCTTTCTAACCAAGTAAATATGTGTATTCCTTGTCTCTACACAACCCTTGAAACTTAAAAGCCTTAGAAGTCATTTACTTGATACTTTTGTCATATACATGGTGCTAAGGTAAATTTGCCTATGAAAGGCAAACCACCTATAATAGGCACCTAGAGTACTACCCATTAGGGTTCCATGATAGACATTTTTTAATAAATGGGATTAGGACTGCATTAGATTGATTTGTAGCCATAATCAAAGCCTTGGTAAATGGGAAATGGTCATGGAATTATATTGATTGTCCTAGGACACTTACATCTTTCTAGTGTAAATTGGTAGTAAGAAGTTATTTTTTTATTCCTTCATGTCATATCCATGTTAGGAAACCTTACAGCTATATTTAAAAATGTTGTAACTACTTTGGGTGGGAAGATGACCATCATGGAAGCACTTTTTTGCTAATTTGGGGTAGTCTACCAACTCTTTGGGGCCAAATGGACAACGCACTTCAAAAATTCATAAAGAATTTATACTTTGTTCAAAAAATAAAATTCTAGCTGCTTCCTTCATTTCTCACATTTGTCTTTGTATGTAAAAAAACCTAAATTTTTTCATTAATTGCAACAAGACAAACCACTCATTCTCCTTGTCATAGGCATGTTCAACTCAGTGGACAAAAAATAATAGGGTTTGAAGTTAGTGAATGGTTTTGAGTCTTTATGAAGACAAATCAAAGATGTACATGTATGACATTTTAAAGTTTCTTCAAATCTTGACTTTGAGAATTCACAAAAATTACAAAATTTCTCCACAAAAATTTACAATTTTTTTGAGAAGTTTTTTTAGTTTTGATTTATATTAAATAAAAATTAAATTCTAATCAACTAAAATTAATGGATTAACATAGGTCTATAATCCATCACTACAAATTGTGAAAATTAGGTCTATATCTACCGGCCTACACTTCTCAATGACTTGCATGCCTTTCTTAAAACCAATTACTTGCCTACTAAACCCAAGCAATGGAATTGCTTGCAGAATTGCTCACGCATTTCCAATTTCTATTTTCAATTTTCTCTAGTACCGCTTGAGAGCATCCGCACTGTGACACTCAACAGCAACCCGGAATGCATTTGGGTGAGGCCGGGCTGTCTTTCTCGCCCCACCATTCAGTCGCCAACGGAACAAAGGAGCTCGGGCTCGCCAAATTTCAAACTTTGGACACCAAGTTTCCGTGGCCGCTCAAGGTTTCAGTGTGCCATTCTTTCGGAGTGATCTTGGTCGGGAGCCCATTAATTGTGTGTTGGAGAAGGCAACTGAAGCCAGAAATTCGCAGCCACAGCTCTACGTTTGGTGTCCATAATACTTCGAAGTTAAATTAAACCTAGTCAAGTTGTTATTTTTTAGTAGTTTGTATTTTTTAAATTCTTCTTGAAGTCTAATTTTAGTATCAAAAATCCAATTGTGAAAAAGATTGGTTATAATTTTTCTGTTCAAGATTTTGTACAAGAATATCCATTGCAATCTCGACTTTTGGTAGTGTTGAGAGCTCTTGAAAATGAGCCTCAAATACACAAGATCTTGGAAAAAATTTCACACTAGAAATTGATTTAAAAAAATTGTAGAAAAGATTTTGAAAAGCTGTAAATTGATTGGGATTATGTATGTTGTGTACTTTAACCTCATATTTTTTGGGTGACCAACTTTTCATATTTGCCTTATGAAAATAGGATTGAAAGACTTCCAATCACTTTCATAGTTTTGACACCCTCATGATCAATCATTATAATCTTTCAATCCATAAGTGATATTGTTGCATTTTCATTTCCTATGAGATCTCTAACATATTTAGTTTGAATTTGTATAGTTAAAATTCCAAAAAAATTGATACAACTTATCAAAATGTTGTCTTTTTGTTCAATTTAGAGCAAATTCCTAGAATCTCAAAAAAAGCCTTGGGCATGTAGGGGTTAAGAACCGGATTTGTTTGAATTCTGCAAACTATGCCTGAATTTCCTTATTAAAGATGACTTACATCGAGCGTGAGGGCAATGCCAAAAACGATGCAGAATTGATTCTTCCACCGTTGAGACGAAAGCAACAATCACCATCAAAAATATGCTTCTTCCATGCGTTGAGAGCTATGCCTTTGTGCCAAATTGCCCACATGGGTACTCCTTTCGTGTTCTCATCCTGTTTCATAGTTCGATCTTTTCATTTGAAAGAGTATCGAGGTGCGAGAATGCCTGACCATTTGGAGGAGGCTAAGTACATACTAAGGTAGAGGATACTAAAGCATTAGGACATGATCCCGTCTCCTGTGCTGACCACAATACTACTGCCAACTCATCAATTAGATACCCCAAGTCAGCTCTCCAAAGTGATCACTCGAAGTCCTGTACCCGAAGTGATCTCTTCAAAGCTCTCTATTCCCAAAATTCACACTCCGATATATGCTAAAATGCTTTCATTGAGCAATAGTATCTTACACCTTGGCGCATCGAAGAGGAATAATTCAGTTGAATCACTTACATGGTCGAAACAGACGAAGAGAAGAGAGGCTTCCCGTAGTATTGCGAATTATACCCTCTAATCTGTCACTGAAATATGGGAAGAGGATTTTAAATATGTTGTAGACTTTGTCATTCGACGTCTTGATTCCATCTACATCCAAGCACATGATTTTCACATAGTCCTGTGAATCTTCCCGTGGTCTTTCCAAAACTTTGAGTGACGTGGTTTTTGCGTGGGTAGGATAAGTCTCTCCAGTTGTATCAGCGCCGGGGGGCTTGTCATGTATGCATAGTTCAGTGTCTATGAGTAGAGTGAAACCTCTGCGAACATATGTTGATCCAATGAAACTGACAGCATTGAGAAAACACGTATTCAATATCGCTTCTCCAGTTCGTACGAAGTCGCTAATAACATTCTTGAAAGGAGCTGCAAACAGCGAATTTAAGTAAGAACCAGGATATCCAAAATGCTCAAATCCTGACATCTTCTTTCCTTCACACAGATCCCTTGCATCTTGAGTTCAAGAATGAAAGGGTTGGTACTTCAGGCAACTATTCTAGGTAATTACAACTGCTACCACCAAAACGCAGCAGCAGTGGAAGAGTGGACAACCAACAATCTCTAGAATGTTATGCGTTACATGATAAACATAACTAGCTTAAAAAATGAATTACCGAATGTGAAATCGTAAACTTAAGTAGCCCAAAGCACGCGCAATTGGTATAGTGTTCCTCATCACTTACCAGGGACGTAATAGAGGATAAAAGTCGTCGTTGCAAAAAATCTTCATACGACAACCATAAATAGCACTTTTATTGAATAAATTATCACGTTCATAGGCTACAATGCAAACTTGTGCTGCCAAATAACTATTTGAAAGATTAGACCTTCATAGTCTTTGTCAATTGGTCACATTTTTTACTCCTATCATAATTTCACCCAACTCAAAGTTCTACATACTTTCCGTGAACTTTATCCACACATCTGCACGATATGTCACCAAGTTCCAGTATTTCAATTAATTTTGCCACATAAAAGTGAATCCTAGAACTCAAAAGTGCATTCAAACGGGGTTCTCAATGATATTCAAGCATTGAAAACTCCGATCACCTTTGGTCCCAAACAAAAAGCAAGCTGAATGGGAACAACCGTTCAGTGCATTTGCACATCCAAAAATGGAGGCAATGCAGTGGTGGTGTGTGAAATTCACGAGCAGATCACACATTTCAGAAAATCGTCGAGAGTATAATGGAACGTTGACATCCCAGACATTTGGTACCGACACTGCAATGTCTAACTGTTTAACAAACAACCAATGCTACATTTCAATGCTTCAATTACACAAAAGTTCTAAGGACACAATTTTTTTAAACCACACCTAATACGACCAAAGTGCAGTGATGCCAAATTTCCACCGACTTGTTATCGATTCGTAGAAAGAGAAGAAAACTAAATCAGACATGTACCACAATTACGGGCGTTTGTCTCGACTGCACCGGAAAATTCGGTGAGCTCCTTCTCCATCCCGTCTAGAGGCTCCTATGCAGCAATAAGTCCTTAAACTTCTATTGAAATAATGTTGACAATGAAAAAGATAAAGGTCATCTGATTGAGATATCATGGTAGTCCATTCATATTGAACACCAATGTCCGTACTTTGAAATGCAAAACCCTAAACCCTAAACCCTAAACCCTGAAGCTGTCATTAAAGCATACACTCTCGTTTAGAATCTGACTAGAAAAAAATCTGCATGAGTGCAAATCGGTTTTGAGGGTGCAACTATAAGCCTGCGGTTCAAGTTGGAGACATTTTGGGGACTTTGTCATTATGATAGCGGAAGGCTTCTGACGAAATGAAAGAGGTTGAACTAAAATAGTCAAAGACGCAAACGACATACCTTGGCCAGTGTTGAGCCTGGCGAAGCAGAGTTATTAGTCGTTGAGATGGACTGCTGCAGGACTTCCTCACACACCATGAACTGCAACACACACGCGTCCCTGATTTGAGATTCTCAGCGAAGATCTCGTCTGGTCAATGAGTCTTCAACGCAGAATATCCATGGCACCACACAGCAAGAATGCCTGTGAAGGAGTCACTTATTACAATGTTTACTTACTAAATTCTTTGGAGCTAATGCCGTTGAGATGGCTCGGGTCGTGATTTCTCGCAATCCACAAACACTTGAAACTAGTTTGGACACGAGACATTAGTTATGGAAGAAAAATTACAAATCGCCTTCGGTTGTTAGCCACTGAAGGCCCAAAAGCTGACCAGGAATTCAATTTAGTTATCCAGTAGAGAAATGCAACAGCAGAATTTCCACCGAAAAAATTAACAGGATTCATCAGTCGAGGAATTACAAAATGTACGCTCAGTTTTCACTATGGCTTCGAGGACCAACAAGTTGAGGAGCCTGCCTACTATCAGCTGACAAAAAACTACCGACAACACTAGGATGAGGAATAGTGGCATCACCCTTGGACATAGCCATGACATTCTCACGAAGAATGTTGGGTGGTAGACAGCCAACAATGTTTCCTTCTTCGTTTCCTTTCCTGTCCAGAAACGCAAAGTGGGGTATCCCATCAACTCCGAACTCATCCAACTCTGGTTCCCATTTTGGGTTGTCCACATTCAGCATCACAAAGTTGATCCGATCCCTGCATGCAAAATCAATAGCCGCAGTTAGTTCAAATTCAATGAGGACTCGTCAAGGCAATCCACAGAAGGATACAAGCAGAGCACAACCAAGCAGCACATGTGCAGATCGTAAAGCGTAAGAGAGGATCCTATTCGTTTCGTTTTATGCATTTTAATGGATGGAGGAGCGTGATTCATGGGAGCTGCAATAAGCTGTCGAGAGATCCAAGGGAACAAGAGCCGAATCTGTTACGATCAATCACTGGATGAATTTCTTATGCAATATCTCATGCACTTTCTTTTCAAAGTGAAGATTCTAGACCACTACAAGTGACAGTACACAACCCCATTTCCACTCAAAAATCAATGGCCATATACATTCAGCCAAGTCATTCTCACATTACTTGCTAATAAATCTAATCTAGAGTATGAATAGATGAGTTATAGATGAGTTACTATTGATAACAGGAGTTAAAATAGGAGATGGGAATAGGTCCCTAACCATTTTACCATTGTATACCGTATACAACTGGTTTTGATGCCAAGAAAGAAGGAATGGTCAAAAGTCTCATCCAATGAAGTGGTGACCCTAGATTAAGATGGCGATTGTGAACAAATGCATAAGAAATTCTGTATGTCCCTTTATGCATACTGGGCATGAGAGAAGCTTGGGCCCTTAATAAGAAAAGAGCTCGCGTTGAGTACTGAGCTCCACCCCAACCTATAGTGTCGAAGTTCAGATGCAAGTACACATGAATTCATTTACAACTGAAGGACTAGGTAGATAGTTGTGCAAGATGAACACTGGAGATGAGATTGCTATACCTATACTCCTCCTCTACTTTGTAAACGTCCTTGGCCATTTCACGGCAGACTTCACACCAATCAGCATAGAACTCCAGCACTGTAGGTCTTCCGTTCGCTAAAGCCTGAACACCAACATCAAACCTTGTGTTAAGGCAGAGGATACTAAAACCGTCAGGGACCTCCTATACTATTACCTGATACTAATCTACTCATACACTCGGTTGAACTGATCAGCAAGTGGTGCAAGCATGACTTGACTAAACGACTATGGCCACTGATTTTTTTATTTATTAAAAACAGGGGTTGTCTATTGTCTTTCTTCGTAATCCTCAACCTCCCATTTAAAAATTGCATAAGATATTTATACGGAGTGAAAAAACTTTGATCTCAACAGATTTGACTCTTGCAACCAAGTTGATCTCTTACAACGCCATACATCTCTATGTTATTTTCACAAAATGATCGATCAAATTGGCCATTTTAATACCATGAAATCTTAGTCCTTGTGCATTGATAACTACTGATATGAAGAGCAGACCTCTACAGGCCCTTTCAACTTGAAGATAATATACTCTGATTTCTAGAAAACATGTCAAATTCAAATAACAACTAGAATGGAGTGGATCCAAACCTCCTCGTAAGGGACAACAAGAGTAGTGAGCTGGCCTAACCCTGGTCTAGCCGAACTGTCCAAACTCCCAGAGGCGAAGAGACCAACCACAACAAGGACGGACCCTAATGCAATAACACGATTGATTTGCTTCGTAGGTCCAATTTGCTGAAAATTTACTTCAGCGGATTTGGCCTCCTCTTTCACAGTCTCTGGGGCAGCCTTCATCACTTCTTCAATTTCTTTCTGCCAAAGCCAAAGTCCATCAGAGAATTACACACATAGTCCTATACAATCGTAGCCCTAATCAAACAGTCATTTAGGGTCTCGCGATTGCTATACCTAATTACAGCAGTCTGCTGGGGATGGAATTAGTGGCTCCAATTCTTTTTGCTCTTCCTCCGCCTTGGACATACACCTCCATGTTGAACGTTTCCTGAGCACTAACACCGACGATGATCTAGAATTGAAAGTGGAGCGTGCTCTCGAAGATACTCCAGCTGCGGGCATGTAATGCAGTGTTGATGTACAGCATGATGTGGCCACTGTGGCCATGGCGCACCTCTCAAAGCAAAGCCCCTGGAAAATAAATTTTCAATCGTCAATTGCAATCTCCCATAAGCAACAGATTGCTCTTTTTTCTCCGCTAATCACCTTACTCAAATTGCTGCAGTTTCGGAATTAGATTGTCAAAATGGACTTGTATCCCAATGGACGTCACTATATCAGATGAAATTGGAACGACGAGCGGGTCCAAAAGCAACGAAAATCTACATGCGAAAGTTCAATCTCCATGGAATGCATACCTCAATGATAGTTAACGGAATGCGGGATTCGAATCTCTGATGTCGCAATTGAATTGGTGTTGGGTTTCAGGTGAAATCGAAGTGCGATGGTCCACCGCCACAAATATTCCAGCCAAGTTGATAAGAGACACACAGTGAGGCAGACACACACTCTTCCACCATGGAGCCAGGGGTGGGTGTGCTACACGGAAACTGCCTAACTGGGTCACGTACACTACAAGGGAATGGGGTGCATTAAGTGTAAAATTCAGTCAAGAAAAGCATACTATTAGGTCTTGCAGTTTCAGTACAAAATGTTGAAAACCTAGTGTCTAGTATTAGCATTATTATACCTTACTAATGGAATGGAAGACGTGTTTTAAACTAAAACATGCATGACTTACAAGTTTTGAAGTGCCGCATTTCAATTGGAAGCCAATCATATCTGTTCATGAGTTTTTCTAGAGCTTGATTTCCGACTTTTCTTACTTCTTCTTAAGTGTTGCCACTTGCCAAATTATTAAAGTCATGTAGAGCTTCTTTGTAGCAATCTATGCACTGACTTTATTCACTTTTGATTTTCTAATTTAAGCATTACAGAGTCCATGTGCCCTTTGTAAAAGCATATCATGAAGTAGAAACAATTTTCGCTTAAGCTTTTTTTTTTTATTCAAATATCATTTTTATATACTTGTTTTATTTTATGTATTGAATGTATAGTGTTTCCTACACTTCTGTCTAGCACTACCTAAATTACGTCTATTTATCTATAATGCATGCTTTAGGAACAACAATGATTCTCTTACAATAACAAAACACTTATTCTACATACAAACTTAGCTACTACTTGTACAATGTGTCACTTCCCATGACCATAGGCCATTTCAGAGCATTTGTTTTTGCAAGTTTTATTGTTGCATTGGTTGCTTCAATAAGCATTGACTTCCTTCCATTCCTATTGGAAGTCCAAAAGGCTCCCTAGAAGCATATTTGGCCACATTATAGTCCTACCATTTGCTTCCTTAATAGTTTGATTCTTCAT
This sequence comes from Pseudoscleropodium purum, assembly GCA_963969395.1. Taxonomy (NCBI): domain Eukaryota; kingdom Viridiplantae; phylum Streptophyta; class Bryopsida; order Hypnales; family Brachytheciaceae; genus Pseudoscleropodium; species Pseudoscleropodium purum. Next base: position 18,307,080 of record OZ017796.1, on the reverse strand, counting down.
TTGCTTTGTCCATCCTGTCGAGAATGGACACACTTTTGATGTTGCACTAAATGTGTAGGCTGTGCAGGAAGTGATTTTGATGCTGTGCCATCCTTTTGGAATAACTTTTCTACCATATTTAGAGCCAGTCAAACCCATCACAATACACCTCACAATCTCTTCCTTTCTTCCTCCCATAAATGCAAAGAGTCATGCAATGTCACCATAATCCATCTGTATAATCAAAATTTCCCCCTGTACTTCAACATTTACATAAGAAGGTCAAATTAAAATTCCAAAATAAATGACAAAATTAAATTAGGAGATTGACAATCTTTTATATGAACTATTTTATAGCATTCGATTTCATTGGCTTCATGAATACTTTTTAAGTGCAGTAAGCCTTTCAAAAACCACATACTAGGTCATTGACACATATGTACTCAGCTATATTAACAAGTATGTGAATAAATAAAGATGAGTATAAAATTTTAGTTAAATGATTTTGTTTGAAGCTCCAAATTACTATGCACCTTCTGTGCAGACTCATAAACTTTCTTCATCTTCACACACATTTTCCCCCTCTTTTGTATAGATAATAACACTTATTGTTCATTCTTCCAAATATACTGTTGCACTTGATAATTTCAATCATTATATGGAGCACTATGTTTTTGCCTTACATTATGAACGAATTGCTGAATGAATTCAATACCATGTCAGTCTCACGTCCATTTCTATTTTGTCATCTCCCGTTTCATGGTCTTATAGCTGGTGATCCTCAAGCATAGACAAGGATGACTTCTTTTCCTTCCCTACAAGGAGCTCGGACTTCCCTTCGACGTTTTCATCCCTTTCTTTTGTTGTATTTCCCGAAGTGGCTTTAACCATCACATGTCCTTTTGCATTCCAAGGCTTGACATTTTCCTTCATGTCCTCTAGAACTACCAACATCTGAAAAGTGAGGTAGGTGTCATATATAATTGAATTCATACTCTACAAACATTGAACTATACTTGGAAAGTTCACACTCACTTAGGTAATGCCTCCTTCTTTTCAAAGTGTTTAAACGTTTGGAACTCTAATTTATTGGTGATTCCACAATTTAGTCTTCAATCTTGTTAGAAACCATTATTTTGCTTATCTCATGTCCCGCATTAAGCACTTCTTTTTCCAAAATATAGTGCCTACCATGCAAATATCTTTTTTTTGAGACTGAAACTGAAGGTGGAAATGCAACAACATTTATAGGAGACATTGTTAGAAGAAGTGCTAATAACCATGCGAATGCATGCATACACTGTATACATATGAAGAATTCATTCTAGTTTATACATTAAAATTCAAATAATATAACACTACAACTAAACTTATACCAAAATTTCTTTTTCAATGACATAGAGGTAAGGTTGCATGTTGAATAATCATGTTAGCAATGATCTCAAGCAACAAAACTATACATGGCTAATTATTGGAAAACAAAAAAAACATAGATCCATTCGAATTGTACACAAAAATATAGAAAGTAACAGCATCCATCTATCAGGATCAATTGCATGCAACACTACCAATTGTTTTGTACTTGTAGTTCACATTCTACATCATACAACGACTTCTTGCATACATTCCTTACACTCTTAATATAGATGCATAGTAAATAATACTATGCCACCATGAATAATAGTTGATTAGCTACTCAAGGAAAAAATGTCTTCCACTTTTGCTTTTGATGAGAGAGCTATCTAAATTCATGTGATGTGACATGCCTTGCTAATGAAGCAAATATTGAAAAACATATATCTAACGACCATTTATCTCACAGGATGCAAATTAGTTGTCTTTTCAATGCATGCTATTGTAATTTTAGACAAATTGACACTATGTCCTCGTCCTCATTTTAATTCACTACAGCATTTTATCGATTACCTTATGCCAAATGGTAAGTCCAAAATCCAATATTACAAATACTATGGGGCCTCCCAACTATTGATGACACATCAAAGTTCGGGGAAAGACTTCATAGGTCTTTCTTCTTAATTTTAAATGTCAGCAATGATATCAACAAACTTCTTAATAGAGTTACATACATTTTAAAACATTAAATTTGTTAATCACTTTTTTTTTAAAAGAATTAATTTTAAATGACTTTAGAAAAACACTTTTGTCTTAGAAATTTTTCAATAATTTTTCAATGCTTCCTCATAGACATTATAGTATGAATATTACAACTACTAAATAACATTGAGCTTCAATTTGAACTACTTCAACTTGGAAGACAACATTCACAACCAAATTATACATTTAATCTTGTACAAAACATTTCTCTAAATAGAGTGCAAAGTAGACAACACAACAACCTCTTAGAATTTTACTAAGCTCACCTATATCCACAACTTTGACATTAGTAAGACCCATTGTTTTAGATCCACTAGAGCCATCATCATGTTGTGTAAAGAATCCAGCTTGCACATTAAACAACATATCCATCACAATTATGGTGAAGGTCTTCCAAAATCATTCAAACACATTAGTTACTTTTATGCACATGCACGAAGAAATCTTCAAACCACTATTTCACCAAAAAATTGCCAACCAACACGCTCCCTTTTCCTCATCCCAAAGGACAACTTCTATCAATTCAATGCCACAAACAATACCTTTTGACAACAACATAAGATGTCCACATGAAATGAAGAAGAGATGTTCCACCGCTCTAATGTATGAGCAGAATTAAAAAAATAATCACACTTCAATACCTTCTAGGAGTTTTGCAACCTAATTAATTCAATTTGTAAGCTTTTAATTCTTGCATTCGGGTCTATATGAGGTAATAGGAGCGAATTTTGCCACCTCCTTCACTACTTTACTGGATTGCTTAGGTTTAAAGTTGGATGAATTAAGATGACTGTGTGCATGTCGTACGAGTTAGAGAATTTTTGAATTTGAAGAGTAGAAGTTGTTAGACATTGCCTCGACATTGATCGCAACAAAAGCAAGGGAGTGAGTCGTTGTCGTAGCATTCCTTTTTGTTTGCTCCAACATGCAATCAAGGTTCTTGCTTGATCAAGCTTAGGATCCACGTAGCTAAGTGGTTTCAAATTTTGTTTCATTGTTGCTGTGCTAAGTTGTAGCTGCTGCGACTTAAGCTTTGGTTCTTGGGTCAATCTTTAGGTGTTGCAAGAGTATTTAAAAGCTCGTCCAAATGCCCACGGTATCATTCTTGAAGCTCTGACTTTAGGATTGTCCATTTCCTTTGTGTGCACCCTTGTTGGCGCTTAAGGATTTAGGTCGTTAGTGTGTAGAATGCTAGATTCACTTCTGTTTTTTTTGTTTTTTTTGCATCACATTGAATCAGTAATGGAAGGTACTGTGACAAAACCAATGAGCATGAGGAGTGTTGAGAGAAACTGCATTGCTAGAGTAAAAGTGAATCTGGAGCCAAGGTCTAGTCAAGAATTAGCTCAAGATTTAGCCTTGTTAAGGAAGCAAATGATGAGTTTTTTATGAATGTCAGAGGTTTATCAAGTATTGGCTTGAACCCTAAGTTGGTTGTCAATACTTCAATTGTTACTACTGAAGATTTAGAAGAGGTATGGAAGAAAGTTATTATGTATAGGACAACAAACACCAAGCTCCATCCAGAAACTAGACAAGAGTTTGTTACTCTATATGGTAAGATATATGGGACGAAGGACATGACTAACAATGAGTTCATGTTGTGGATTGTGAAAGGCTTCATTTTGAAGTGTAAGAATGAGGACGTGGATTGGGCAACAATAGTTGCTTCTATGGCAAGGGAGAAGGCCAATCGGTGTCAACAGGAGTTGGACAAGAGCAAACTGCTTGAATTAGGGTTAGGGTGTGGTGGGAATTCCCCAAGTAGCAGTGGAGCATCAAGTGGCAGTCCACTTGTTTATTCATTTGCCAATAACGTGGAAAAGCCTAGCACTAAGCTTGGAATTGCAAAGAGATCGGCGTCAAGCAACCTAACAAAATTCAGCTTTGGTCTTGAGCAAGAGAAGCACCGAGTTTCGCAAGCAGATCTTGCAGTAGTTTAAGATGTCTTGTAGTCTGAAGTTCAATTGCTAGATTCGGCAAACAAGAGGGTGTGGCTTCTTGGTGAAGCTTGCAAGAAAGAAAGAGACTGAATCATCGGGCTTCAATATAGCATGGAGGATTGAAAAAGTGCGGCCAAGGAATTTGAGGAGGCTGAGAGGGCCATTGAATGTGCTTTGTTGTTGACAAAGGCCAAAATTTCGCGTCTGACGCAAGCTGTAAGTGTTGTGTTCACACTTTCAGATGAATTTTTGGCAATTTTGAGGGTTTGGAGAGCTTCTCTTATTTAGGATGTATTGCTGTACATTTACATTTCATTGCTATTGGTTGTAGGCCTTGATTTTTAACAGCAAGTGAGTGCATTGTGGTCTGGTTATTACAATCCAAAGCGATGGGGCAACATCTACGGATGGTGAGGCTCTCCTACAGATTAACATACTTAAAGTTGACAGAGATCACAATGCTATGAAGTTAGAAATTGCTAAATTTATCCTAGAAGAAAACAACAGAAGGGCAATGCAAGGCAAAGAACTGTATGAGAATGCTAAAATTGAGCTTTGGAAGTCTAATTCACATTTCAAAGTTCTAGAGAGGTAGATTACCGAGATGGCATGTTGTAGAGTAGCAATTGAGGACCACATTCACTCAATGAAAGAAGGTGTAGGACTATCTCTCTGTCCAAGACCTCTTCCACATGATGACAATGAATGGCACGATACTATCCTTTAGCTATAGCCTTGTTCATTTTCCAACGGATGTTTTTCTTTTTTTGATATCATAGTTGCTTCTTGTAGGCATCTTTATCACCCATCTTGTATTGCTAGTCTTTGTGGCAAGCAAAATAGATGTGTGACATGTGGTGAATTGTTTCACCAAAGTTGGTGGTGGTCCTTTGGGTTCAGGGTTGATGAATCTCTATGTCCGCCCAAAAAAGGCATCTGTAACTCGGATGTCCGTCCGCACGGATGCAGCGTCCTTTCCGCCGTCGGAAAGCGGACGCCTTAGCCGCGGCGGACGAGATGGGCGGATGGGATGGGCGGATAGGATGGGCGGACAAGCGGGGCAGACGGGCAACCGCGGGACGGTTGGAATAGGGCAGTCGGGGAAGCGGACGGGGGAGATGGTCAGCGGTCGGAGCAATCAAGCAGTCGAGGCGAACGGCGACGTCGGGCGCGGCGGACGATCTAGGCGGATGCTGCGTCCGCTAGACTTGCGAATGTCAGCGGACGCTGCGGACACAGCGTCCGCGTCCGGACATCCGGCCGTCCTGTCAACCTTGTTTGGGTTCAAAAATTTGGATGTAGAGCTCCCAGAAATAGTAGTTGAGTTGCATCCCACAGAAGTCAGAAAGGATGTGAAACTTGGCTTTGAAGATGACAACAGGGTTCAAGTAACAAATTGTAAGACCAAAACGCTATCTCCTTCATTCATTTGCATGCTCTCTTTTGGTAGCTTGCTAATGTGAGTACTTAGTTGATTGTTTAGTGCTGGCAGTGGGTTTATTGGTTACGGTTTGAAACTACTGCTTTAGTTGGTCAAACTCGTGCTTACAATTATTGAATCAGTGCTTCCGAGATTCCACAATGGTGCACAGAAGTAGTCCTTCTCTTTACGATGTTCACTACTGAGTTTAGAGTTGCCCTTATATATACTTAGGGTGTGGGATTCTCTTGCTTTGAGTGCTTTGTGCTTTGATTGTTTAGTCCTTTGCTTAGTTAGTATTTAGGTCCTTTTGCTTATATTTTGTACTTAGGGTTTGAGGGTCCTTTTGACTACAGTACTTTGTGCTTTGGATGTTTGGTCTTTTGCTTGATTATAGTACTTTGTACTTTGGATGTTGGGTCATTTTGCTTAATTACATTATTTTGTGCTTTGTGCTTTGAGTGTTGGTTCCTTGTGCTTAATTACAATGCTTAGTGCTGAGGGTGTTGGTTTGTTTTGCTTAATTACAATACTTTGTGCTTTGTGCTTTGATTGTTGGTTCCTTTTGCTTAATTATAGTGCTTTCTGCTTAGGGTGTTGGTTCTTTTTGCTTAATTATACTACTTTGTCTTTTGTGCTTTGAAAGTTGGTTCTTTTTACTTAATTGCAATGCTTTCTATTTAGGATGTTGGTTTGGTTTGCTTAATTACAGTGCTTTATGCTTTTCAATGTTGGTTCCTTTTGCTTAATTATAGGGCTTTGTGCTTTGGATGTTGGGTCTTTTTGCTTAGTGATAGTACTTAGCACTTGGATCCATGTCGATTCTTTGTGCTTATGGTGTTTAATTCTTGTTTAGTGCTTTAGATGTTTTATACTCCTTTAGTACTCTACTACATTGCTTTTCTTGGACCTGCTTGTGCATAAGCAAATTTGGAAGTGCTTTGTACTTATGAATTCAGAGACTAAAGAGTGAGGGTTTGGAGTGGGTGTATTACTCGTTTGCAGGGTCTCACAAACAAAATGACCTTGAGTCATTAGGCTCAATATTTCTAAGCAACAAAGGTGAAATGGAACCTCAAGTGACAATGATGCTATGAATTGAAGAGGACTTGGATAACGAGTTACCATGATGAGTTTAGGAGAGGAAGTGAAGAAATTGCCTATGAAAAAGTTGCCTGCCTAGAAATTAGTTGTCCAAGATTTGTTGGTCATTGGAATTTGTAATTCACTAATTCTTTTGAGTAGTGGTGTGCAACTCAAGGGTACCAAGATGGTGCTTCTATTGAATGGGTTGTTGAGGAAAGTTTGAGTCTCCACTATTCACCTATTTTTTATTGTTCATTTTCTTCAATTCTTTTGTTGAATTGGTTTGTGTGGGTGCTTTATTCCCACCCTTGGAATAAAGTGTACACAACCATGTTCTAATTCAGGGTTGACAAATCTCAACGTCCGCCCCAAAATAGCGTCCGTTTTCCAGACGTCCGGACGCATGGACGCTAGCGGACGCAGCGTCTCGACTGCCGTCGGAAAGCGGACGGACGGGGCGGACGGCCCGACCGCCCAAGGTGGACGCCCAGATCGTGCGGACCAGATCAGTCCGCGCGTCGATTGGACGGCCGTAATCGGGCGGGCGGACGGATGGGGCGGACGGGCAGACGGGCAGATGGGCAGACAGGCAGACGGGGGACAGGCGGACGCTGCGTCCACCGGGACTGCGAATGTCAGCGGACGCTGCGGACACAGCGTCCGCGTCCGAACATCCTGTCAACCCTATTCTAGTTGCTTTTGTTGTAGTGAAATCCTAATGGGTGTCTAACAACATGTAATCCAATTGTGCTTTTTAAGTAATGGATCTTTTGTTGTTTGTTCTACCTGCACTTTCCTTATGTGATTGCTAACCAATTTTTACTACAAAAAAAACAGTGAATAAATGACTGCGATAAATGACTACACAACAGTCATTTAGGACATTTTTGATTGCATCGTGACTTCCGGACCTGCACTCATTGTGGACAAGTGTGTGACTGTAGTGATTGGCAGTCAGGGTTGACACGACGTCCGGACGTAGACGTTGTGTCCGCAGCATCCGCTGACATTCGCGTCCACCTGTCCGCTCCGTCCGCCTGTCCCTCGTCCACCTGTCCGCCCGGTTACAGCCGTTCGATTGACACGCGGACTGATGTGGTCCGCACGATCTGGGCGTCCGCCTCGAGCCGTCCGCCTCGTCCGTCCACCCCGCCCGTCCACCTTCCGATGGTGGGAGTGACGCTGCATCCGCTGGCGTCTGTGCGTCCGGACGTCCGGATTATGGACGCGTTTTTTGGGCGGACGTAGAGATTCGTCAACCCTGCTGGCAGTGTATTATCACCATCTTGGATGAAAAAGGGATGACAGGGTCTACGTGGCACTTGTAATTTTTGGGCAATTGGTTTAGAAAGTGTGGGCAGTTGCCCATTCCACTCCAAAATTTTGGAAAAGCGGCATGACATCAGTAATTTTGGAGTCACTTTGGAGTCACCATGGAGTCATTGGCAAGTGGACATGGATTGACACGTTAGCACCCTTTGTAGCTATTTCAAAGTCATTATGTAGTCACAAAAAGTGCTCTAGATGGTTTCCGTGGTAATTTCCTGAAGTCATTTTTAAGTTTAGGGTGAATTGTTTTAGTCATTCTGCGGGTATGGAAAATTTCTTGGTTGCTGACACGTGGCGATGTGATGATTTATTTGCAAGTTATTGTGGAGTTATTTTGCAGTCGGTTTAGGGGGATGACAAATATCCTTGTTCACACGTAGTTGATTAACGAGTCATTTGTGAGTTACAATAGAGTTATTTGTGGGTTGTCATTTGCATACACTAGATGCAATGTTGGCTGACACATGGCGATGGTACCAGTCATTCTATAGAGTTATTCATACTCTATTCGCTTCCATTCACTTGAGAGTCATTCTGAAATTAGCCGATTTTGTTAAAGCATCTACTCAATCTCAGGAGTAGTCATTTCCTAGTAATTTCCATGTCATTTCCTCTCTCCTCTATTCCTAACAAGGCTCTTGTTAGTCATTACTCACTTCTATATGCGATGAAATTATGTTTTCAATAGAGGGCTACCTCTGCTTTCTAATCTAATTCTACCCTTAAAACGTCTACATAGCCTTTAACACTCTAGCACTCTCCTGCGGTGAATGCAAAGAAAGCCATGACTAACGACATGTTGGGTTTAAGAAACTAGATTTCATGCATTCCACAATCCTTTTCCAATGCAATAGGGAAGGGGCCCAATATAAAAGAAAGGCCTTTAGTGCAAAAAGAAAGTGCATTCAGAGTACTTCGTTCATCACGAAAAACTGTATAGAAAAATAAAAGCCTATATGTACACAATGTCAAACAACAGAGTGTGAAAAGCCACCTCACATTGTCATCTTTAGGTACTTCTGGCTCTATATGGTATATGACCCTTTCACATCTTTGATAACTTCCTAGTTAGTTTGGGCATTAGGAAACATGAGTGCCACCTCATCCTGCAAAATATCATGGACGTCCACCTTGAACCATGTTTCAGGAATGTCATTCCAGTGGTATTTATGTTTCCCCGGTAATCCACTAATCTTACCCACCGCCACTTTTTGCTTGTGCGCTTGTGGATTTAGAAGAAATACTTCGTCTCCGCAGTGATACTGCAAGTAGGCCACTAATTAGAAAACATACATCAAGGCACAAAGCAAATAATACATCAAAGTCATTCCACATATAGTCCTACTGTAGGACGACTTGCATCTATCTTGGACATAACTGCGATGTGACTGGAAAATGAGTTTTCATTTACTTGTCACTAAAAAGGACGTCTTCATTACTTCCTTGTGACTACGAATCCATAGAGCATACTGGACACAGCTACTTCGGGCAGACAGGTGAAAATGCCACGGGTGCCCTTCACGGACTAGAAGTAATATGAAGCTCCTCAAACCAACTATAGCAAAATGACCCACTTTCACATTCAATTGAACTTCATGAAATGGTGCCCCAACAATTCCATTCTACCACCATGGACGTAGAGCAAATTTGTCAACTACTTGTAAATCATGATAGAAGAGCCAACATCTACAATACATCGTAGTCTACCATGGAACTACAATTAGAAGGTTGAATTTATTGATTTCGAGGCCGGAAGGGAAGTTTTTTTGGCTGCCGCCGATGCAGTCCTTGGTCGGGCCTCCCACTTCTGTCCCTTTACCTACACATGTACGAATTGGTCATCAGAAAAGAAGATCAAAGGAAGGTGAGGGGGCGCTTTCACATGTGCAAGCCCATGGGTAGCTAATCCCCTCACCTTCCACAATGTCCAGGAACTCATATGCATGTCCAACACGGCGTCTGTGCAGCATTTGTGACATGGATTCGTTGACAATTTCGGGGAATTCGGATCAAAAATTAGCAATGTCTGCGCTTGAGTGCAAAGCCTTCAACAATGGCCACAAGTACCATTTTAGGTATTCCTTGTCATCTACCAATGAGCACATCCACTTCACATAGAATGGGATATTGATGATTACATTAGCCTTTGGATTGCACTAGACCCTACTATGTTTACTGTCTACTATCACTGTATTAGCTGCACCTAAACGAGGCCATACTGCATACATTGCCTCCAATTGCTTACCCCACTCGGTTGGACAACCATCTCCGATGTCCTCACCCTCAAGAACTTTACTTAACCAAGTAAACAAGGGGGTTTTGGACCCTAAAGCTTTCATATCAGCCAAGACTATGGACAACACGTCCTCCATATGGATCTTACTGCTGCTACCCTAGAAGCCCATACAATAATTGCTAAAGCATCGACAAAGGAAGGGCTTCAACCATGGTCAAAATACTACTCTTCGAAGCGCAGTTCGAATGGTACTTCGAATTGCAGGGTTTGGGTTCTGTTTAGATAACATACTACAATCTAACAATGTACCATGTACATTGAAAATAATTAATTTTGAGTGACCACAGTTTCTAAATTCAAGCATGAAGCAAGAAGTACCGGAAGGTTTCACCTCACTTGACGTTACTAGACAAACGTTGGGCGGGGTAAATACCTTCAACGGCAACTTCGGTGGTTTCTTAGACTTTTTTTGTGACGGCGATGGGGCTCCTGCAGCTGCTTCCACTAACTTTGCCCTCTCTCTAGTAACCTCCTCCACATCCATTGTGTTCCTCTCTGCCTGACGTGTTCCAATTTCGGCATCATCGTCCTCTTCCTTTGCTTCCCCTACCACGCCAGTGCTGTTTGCCGGTGAAGGTGCCGGTGAAGGTCCTCCACTATTAGGCATACCTGGCTCTTGCTCTCCCTCGGCAGGATCCTCACCCACCACTAGTTGTTGTTCAACTGTTGAGATCTCTTTACGTCCTTTGGGAGAGTGGGCCGCAATTTTGGGGGTTGCTTGCGAGTGTAAGACTATTGGTGTCGTCGGAGCTGACGGGGGAGGCAAAGATGGAGCGTCAACCTCCACAACGGACTCCAACATTGCCTTCATCATTGGCTGCGGGTCTACCTGCATTTCAGAGACCAAAACTTCCTCAGTCACTGACTCATTAACAACCCGTTCAGCCACCTTCCACTCTTTGGGCATGCGTTCAAGGTCAACTATTTGGGCTTCAGGTGGGATCCCCCATATGGCTTCATGAGGGTCCAAGTGAAATTCATCCTCAAACAAGGTTATGTCAACAGCCGCTGCAATCACCCGATTGCCCGATTTCTTCTATGGTTTGGCAGAAGGCCCTCTTCTCTGTTCCGGTGCACCACTTCCGGAGGGACTCCATTCATCCGCATGTGCTGAATTCCTCATGAAGGTGGAGAACATTGAATGCAATTCACCTATGGCCTCAAAAGTGGTTTTTGAAGTTGCTACGAATTGCTGGACCTTCACGTCAACGTCCTTCCTCCATAATTCCATGGCCTCCCAACGACTTGAGTCACCTGTTCCCCCCACCTACTCATAGACACATACATGACAATGAGGTCACAAGACCCCAAGTTAGGTTAAAAATGCAAAATATGACTGATACTACATAGTGATTAGGAAATGACTAAGCCACAACTACGAACAAGGGAGGGTCATTCCTAATGACTTCAACTATAAGAACTATTGGTGTACCATCAGGGGTGAGCATTACCAATCAACAAAGTAACTTCATGATGTGAAGTCAGCACAACAAAATTGAGAAAAAAAAAGGGAACACAAAGAGGCACTACTGAACGCACCTACTTATAATATTTTGAAGCTCAATGAAAATTGTGGTATTTGTGACACAACATTGACAACAAAAAAAAATTGGAAATTGGTGTGTGTGCGTCTTGGGGTATGAAAACGCATACAAAAATTGGCTACTTACAACTCAGTTTCTTCTCCACTACATATGTCACTGATCAAGGTACATCCTATACCTTGTACCCAGAAGAGACGGGGAAGGACAAATCCATTGTGCTATGAAAGAACTGGAAGAAAAAAAACCCAAAAAAATTTGGGAATGGAAATGAATCCCCGACCGGCGACTGCGTGCTCGGAAGTCTTGTGCTTCAGATAACCATGACTCTTAAATGACTCTTAAATGATTGTGACTCAAATATTACTCAAGACAACTTCAGTATGACTACAACGCGACTGAACAAGTATAGCAATGCAACTGCACCCTAGACCGCTAACACAGCACAAGGGCACGTCATGCTTCAAATGATATTCAATGATGCCAACTCTCATGCATTTGGCAACATAGTGCATCCACTGATGTGACAAGCAAAAACTAGCGACTGCTTGCTACATCCAGATAGGTGGAAGTCCCCTACCACATACTCGACTAGACAACTAAATCCACTTATCAAACAGCCCCAATCCTCACACACGCAAACAAAACAATTTACCTCTGAACTGGAAGGGGAACTCATAGTGCAAGCTAGTCTTGGCCGTGCACTTGAAAGACTCCCCTTGCCATCATCCATTATGCCACTACTTGTCTTAAGACCTCCTCCCTGTCAACATTATAGAAAGTTGTACTTCATCTTCGTCCACTAAGCACAAGAAAAAAAACCATTGCACGGACTCTCAAACCTACACACACTTGCATTTCACAATTAAATAACAGAACCCAACAAGGATATTGGACACTTACCGTTGAGGACGGGCGACTGGATTTTCCTCTCCTCTCCACAGACGACAAATTCTTCACACTTTGTTGTGCAATAGCCATCTTCCCCGCCTTTTCTTTCTGCTTGTCTGTGTTCCAGTAGTCCTTCAGGTGGTCCCACTCCGATTTGTCGACATGAAGAAGAGGAGTGTCAATTCCCTTCAAATATCGATTCTTCAGGCGACATCTTTTTGCCTTTAGGTACCTCGACACGGCCAACCTAAATCCCATCGTACTTAGCGGATTCCCCAAGTACTCGAACTTGTTGTCCAAGGCGGCTTTGAGCTTTTGCAGCATGTGTGGCTCATGCTTGGACCAGTTCACCACACTTACATCTAGACATTTCAGGACCAAGTTGTGCAAAGCTTCATCCCAGGCGTTTTTCCCTTGAATCCCTTCGCATGTGGTATCCACTTTGCCGCTTGGTAACACAAACACTCAATTTGGCTTCACTCTCGCAAGGACATGTTGGCGACTGACCAAATCGTAATGAGCTTTTTGCTTCCTTCGAGCATTGCGATCGTCAATATCTTCTACAAGGGCAAGTGCATTCTATCCAGCCCACACATTTGGGATTATTGCTGGTGGTCTTGAGGTCCACACAGTTTGGAATTGTGGCTGGACTAGCATGTAGTGCCCTGGCACCTACGCAAGGTTCGGTTGGTTGGATTCAGTTGCTAGAAGAGGACGCGGTGGTGGTGCAATGTGCACTGGCACACATTGGCCCGACGTTGTCTTGTTCCTTTTTGTCCTCTTGTCAAGCAAAGGTTCTTCGTCCTCCAGCTCAAGGTCGTCTTCAGAAGAGTCCATAAGCTCTTCCTCTAATCCTATCAAAGAAGCCGTTACTTTTCAAAACGATTCACAAATTTACTATCCTAAATCCAATAGTAAAGATGCAAGCGTCATAGGAAGACAAATCCCTCGATTTTCGAGGAAGAACCCTAAAACACTAAACCCTCAATGACACAAAAACTCTAAAATTGCTAAATTGATCCTGGAGGAACGCTAAGAGATGTGCATTTACCTGCGGACTTTTTCTCCTTATCGGATTGTCGCTCAACATGTGTACAAGCAATGGCGAGGTGCATCATACTTGTCGCGATGGCATTGCGATCATATTTTATTGCCTCCGACAACGAGTCTTTCGCGGACCTCATCTGAGGGCTCCACTTGCCTTCCTCTACCTCCCTTACTTTCCTAACTAGAACGCCTACTCACCGTAAACTCCTCCACACAACTTTGTCGCCTCTCTTTTCAGAAATGGGAGGCAGTTTACTACCTTGGGCCTTGGCATTAGCTTTATCCTTGCCCCGACATCCAGAAAAATCGGCTTCCACAGGAAAACACTAGCAATAACATTGACAAAATACAAGACAAATCACATGACACTAGCGCACACTCACTCCGGGCGAGAAGGTAGGGTTGGACAGGGGTTTTGCAAAAACACAGGGCACAGTTCTCAAGGGAAGAAGACAACCATAGCGGCTCCTACATGGTGGCCACGTAGGGAACATGGCTTCTTCAAGAATGTTTCTGGAATGTGACTAGTTAAGGACTCACAAATGACTTTCATGTGATTCTAATGGAGTCACGAACAAGTCCAGAGACATAAAATCCAACTTCAAAGGTTCTCATGAACAACAAACTTATGACTTGTCAACAAATGAATCATTGGGATACAACGTTGGGTATAGGAAACCATATGAATGTGCCGCCTCTGTGCTTCAAAAAACGTGCAAGGGATAGGTTCAGACGACAACGGTACTTTTGCTCATACTTAGGAGTCCTCTACAAACTATGAACTCTTCCATATGTAAGCACATCAACATGGCAAATCCGTAGAGCTCAAATTACAACGCTTGCAGCAAGAACTCCGCTATTAAGGGTTGTATGCGTACTGGCTTAAAGAAATTGAGAGAGCTTTGTTGAGGGGAAGGGGTCAGAAACTTACAACTCCACTCTCACTGCCAAGGCTAGAGTAGCCATCTGTTGCACCCAAATGACATTCTTGTCACGCAACATTTTATAAATTCCCTTCTCGGGCAGTGGACTATTGGATAGCGCTTCCATCGTGCGGTGTAAGTCTTCTGAACGTTCTCCTGTCACACTTGAGTTCATGATGAACCCTGATCTCTCGTCAAGTTGCCCAATCACCTAGTTCACCACTTCACTGTCGTCCTGGTTTGAAGGCGAAAGCTCCTCTACCTTAGCAATCGTACTAGAGAGAGAGAAAGTGAGCCGTTGTGGGAGTCACGAAATTGGAAGGAAGAAATGAGCTATTGTCATGATAGCAGGAGAACTTGACAAGCGGAGGTGATGCAAGGCTTTCTTGTGATGAGTGCCATCGGTTACCAACGGCTCGTCATTAAATTGAGGATTCTGACAGTAGTAATCAACATTTAGTAGACATATGTCAGTCATTTACTTGTGTAGTTTTTCGACTATGCAGTGACTAGTGGAGTCATTCAGGAGTTACTAGAGATGCCAGTCAATGCTGAAAGCAGCACTGCGACTCACATTTTCTGGAAATAGAAGGTATGGCTGATGGAGGCTAAATAAGTCCACCTACAGCCGTCCCTTCATAGGTTCCAGTCCATTACCCTCCCACTTTCAGCTCTCTACATGACATGGTAACAAATTTGCCAAATCGGTGAAGATGATTCCTACTAGGCTTCCATTGTCCGACAGTGGCAAACAAAGAGTTAGAGATGAGCGCCTCTGATTGAGGGAGTTACAACGAGCTAGAAAGTACAATGCAAAGAAGCTGCATTGTCCTTGCATGAAGTGCAAAGGTCGTAAGAGACTTCTCCTGAAGAACATTCAGGCTCACCTTGTATGTCATGGAAGGCATCTAGATTGCCGCATTTGGAGAGGCCCGGGCGTAAGGGATTCCTCTGACGAGGAGTGGGAGCAAGAATTTTGGGGACCGCATAGAGAGGCATCAGAAGGCATGGACGCCCTAGATGTTGATGTTGACACAATAGGCATGCTAAATCAAGCATTGCATCCAATGGACGCTTCAACATTTTTGGCCGAAAGAGTTCAAGAGGAAGTGAGGAATGCCTTTTCGACGATGGACTCTATCCACAAGGAGTGCATGGAGGTGTTCCACAGTGATGTTGCAGAGGCTGAGGAATGTCGTGACGAGCATCCTCTTCCTTCCAAAGGGACTGACAGACTTGACAGTGACGACCAGCGCCCTCCAACTGCAAGCACTGATGGAGTTCATAGTGATGGAAGCTTTGATGCTAGGGCGTTGCAAAGGTGTCTAGAGTGAAGTTGCTTCGAGCAAGCTTGCAGCGACGATCTTGTTGATGAATTTGTGCACTGTGCATGATGTAAGCAACCACTGCGCCAATGAATTATTCAGCATTTTGCATTCTCATCTCCTACCGAGGAACAATAACTTGCCTCAAAATTACTATGCTGCGCAGGCCTTGACAGGGAAATTGGGTTTGACGTACAATACCATCCATGCATGTGAACGAGGCTGTGTACTTTTTCGTAGGCCCTATGAGCAAGACCTACGATGCCCCAAGTGTGGTGGTCGCAGATACCAAAATGAGGAGCGGCGTTGTTTTCCAGTGAAGGTGTTGTGGCACTTCCCCATCATTTCTAGACTGCAGCACATGTTCATGAGTCCAAAAATCTCGCAACTCTTGGTTTGGCATGCAAAGAATTGGAGCAACCGTGACGGAGGCAATGGCCTTGTCAAGCATCCCTACGACTCCAAAGCTTGGAAGCATTTCGAGGAAAATGTGGATCCCTCCTTTGCCCGGGATTCTAGGAATGTTCACTTTGCTTTAGCAGCTGATGGAGTGAACCCTTACAAGCAAAATAGGACATCATGGTCAACATGGCCAGTGTTGCAATTGAACTACAACTTATCCCCTTGGTTGAGCACAAAGAAGTTTTTCATTTTGTTGGCACTCTTAATTCTAGGGAGGGAGTTAGTGACGGGTGACGTGCTTGACGTATATTTAGAGCCGCTAGTAGAGGGTTTGTTGGAGCTTTGGGCCGGGGTCCTTGCCCATGACGTCACTAAGGATGCAGATGAAAAAGCTTTTTAGTTGCATGCCATGTTGCTATGGACTATACACAACTTCCCAGGGTATGGCACAGTTAGAGGATTTTGTCATTAAGGATATGCAGCGTGTCCATATTGTGGTGAAGACCTTGGTGCTGAGCATTCTATTGAACTGTATAAGCAAATTTACGGTGGGACTCGTTGATGGCTACCTGAAGATCATCCTTACAGATCAGAAGGTATGAAGGACCACTTTGACGGATTAATGGATAACCGCTCGAAACCCCGGGCTGTGACTGTGGAGGAACAAATGTAGCACGCACTGTAGTGTAAGGCATGGAAAATTGTCAAAAATAGAGAGGGTGCCGTAAGGGATCCCTCCAAAAAATTTGGCCTGAAGCGATTGAGTATTCTATTTAGATTGCCATACTGGAGGATAAGTGTCTCTAAATTTTGGCCTTTTTGAGCAGAAAACCTTAGATGGGACTCATACGTGACTTTCCAGTCACCCACTAGTTCTCCCAAGTCATTTCCGAGTTACCATTATAGGAATATATCAACGTTTGACTACGAAATGACTAGTATGTAACCAGGTTGTGATTGTGGACTTGTACCTAATCTATTGGTCATGTCTACACTGCCAGTATCTTCTCATTCGCTACACGCTAGACCTCATGCATTGCGAAATGAATCTTGCCAAGAACTTTCTGAAAACCATATCAGGGAAGAAAGATACAATCAAAGTGCAGAGGGATCTACAACGCCGAAATGTTAGGAGGCACTTGTCACTTGCTCTACACCCACATAAGGTAGGAAAGATGGTAAAGCCACGAGCATCTTATGTTTTGTCTGAATAGGAGTTTGAAAAGTTTATCAAGTGCATACAGGATTTGAAAACACTCATAGGGTACTCCTCAAACCTTAACAAGTGTCTCCGCTAGAAGAATTTTGGTGGCCTAAAGTTGCATGATTACCATATTTTTATGCAACAGATCATGCTACTAGCTCTTCATGATTTGATGGAACCAGGACCTTGTATGGCTACTATGAGAATGTGCAAGGTATTTCGTCGCTTGGGCACAAAGGTATACAATCCAACAAACTTTCTGTCTCTAGAAGTAGATGTGGCAAAGAGCATGGCTCTTTTGGAAATCGAATTTCTACCTTCATTTTTTGACATAATGACTCATCTCCCATACCATTTGGCAAAGGAATTGGACTTGTGTGGTCCAGTTAGTGCAAGGTGGATGTATCCAGTGGAGCGCTACATGAAAGTATTGAAGAACCATGTCCAAAACATGGCACGACCAAAGGCATGCATGGCAAAGGGGTACTTAAAAGATGAATGCATTGGATTCATTATGGAGTACCTACACAGCTTTGAGGGCTCTCACAGGCATGTATGGGATGAAGACAAAGAATATAGAGATGCTAAAGAAGTTTTCCAAGGGACAAGAAGGCCGTACATAATGAGTTCCAAGTTGAAAGATGTGGCCCACCACTATGTACTCTCGAATGCTACGGCCATGTAGGATTCATTCATGTAAGTTAAGGAGTTCACTCTTCCATGTGATACTGTGATCCCTAGTATGGTTGAACTATGAAGTCCTTTATGTAAGCTAGGGACATTTTGACGTGGAATCTTGTGTAGTTCTGCATTAGTTGTAGTGGAGTCATTTTCAAGTCTTGCAGACGTTGAATGACTCGCAGTTGACATAGAAGTGACTACTTCAAGTCACGGAGAAGTCATAGAACTTCCACTACTTGATGAGAATTACTCCTAAAGTCTAGATAGCGCGTTCTACTGGGTCTATTTTGAAGTGCGGACTATCTGCTTCCGAGTTTAATTGTATTTCCGTGGATTGGCCAGAATGTGGAGGACTGAATCGCAAGAGAATCCGGAAATGCCATCCTTAGCTGATTAAATGCAATGCAAAGTAGGAGAGTCAGACTTGGATTTGCATAACCCAGAACATATGGACCGCTTTCTCTTCAAAAAGAAGCCGTCCCAGAGAGCTACTAGATATGTATGAGTCACAGCATTTGGCAACCACTTTAGAGTGGAGGATGACAGTACAAGATACTTGTTGAGTTACAATAGTGGAGTAGCATCCGTTTTCCACGAGACTACTAGAAATGTTGAGGAATCCTCTATGAACTATATGGAAGTACTTCAAGACGTACTTGAGTTGGATTATGGTGCATTGAGTACAAAGATAATTCTGCTGCGTTGTGAGTGGATGAAAACCATAGACAATCGCTAACCCTATGTATACGAAGGACGAGGCTGGATTCCTTGTAGTGAACTTTCGGCACAAATTGCCTCGCTTGGCAGACCGGTTCATTTTGCCAAGCCAAACTATTCAAGTTTTCTTTTCAGACATTATAGGAAGACCGGGTTGGAAAGTTGTGCTACGAAAAGAGGCACGAGCTCAACAAGAGGTCGTTGATACATCCAATGCATTTATGAACACAACAATGGAGAGTGATGGGCTAAGAGCTCCCCATAACCTGCCAATTCCAACCGAAACGGTAAATTTAATTGGGGCCATAGAATTGTTGGAGGAAGACAACTTGTTAGCATGGGCAGGATATTAGTGTCATTTCGATACATGAAGCGCTCATACATGCTGCCAGCCTTGCAGAGCATATACAGGTGATTAGAGCATTAGCCGTCCTTTTTAGTACACAGAATTTCAATGAAGCCTTGAACATTTACAAAGAGAAATTAGAAGAAGATCCAATTCTGTGGACATTGGTACTTAGACAATGTATGAGTACCCTGAGCACTAATTGCACTACCTAAAAGTCAATGTCCGCAATAACTATAAGATGACTGAAAAATGACTGTAATAGTCATTTGGCAGACAAGTGGAAGTCATCATGGACAGTCGTTTGTGGTAGTGAATTTGGGACACCTTTTAGAAAAAGCATACCCTATTCTGAATCCTTGAAGAATTTAAAAGAAGCCTTGAACATTTACAGAGAGAAATTAGAAGAAGATCCAGTTCTACATCACCATCTGTCATCATTATATGACACCTTACTTGAGCAGACTCTCTACTATTTGATTCGTTGCTTTTTCCGAGTGGAGATTTCTCACATCTCTGACCTTATTGGCCTCCAAAGTGAAAATGTTGAGAAGAAGTTCTCGCAAATGATCCTTGACAAGATATTGGTGGGTCTTTTGGACCAAAGAGCTCGCTGTTTGATCATTTTTGATGATGTGAAACATGATGGAATATATCCTTCCACTCTTGAAACTATATCAAACATTAGGAAGGTGGTAGAAAGCCTATACTTGAAGTCCACCAAAATAATAGTGTAATTTCAGTGGTGGTCTCTGTAAGGGACCTTCGTTCATTTTAAATGTTTATTATATACTGGACGTGCACCTTGTAAACTACACTTATATGTCAGTCATTTTGGAGTCGCCATGTAGAAACGTCAAAGTCATATACTAGTAGCCCTGGAATGATTGGTGTCCACGTCAACCCCTTCATAGGCCCAGTGGTGGCAGTGGAAATCAATTCATTCAGCATTTTATCTTCAAGGTAGTCATTTCTGAGTCTCATTGAAGTTACCGAAAGCCGCGTCTTTGAAGTCCTAGACTAGGTACACGCTCCAAATTTTTTGTTTCCTGCCCGAAGTCCGCCACAACAGGCTGTATTAACTACCCAAAATCATTAAGTCATTTCTTACTCACTAAAAAGACATGCAAAGTATTATTTGGTGACTTGAAGTGACTTTTTAATGACTAAGGCATCCGCCGCTGACTTACCTCAGTTCCCAATGTTATCTTGTTCCCAGGGATAACTAAAAATCGTAGATGAAAGTCTACCTTCATTGCATCCTCGTCCACGATTTAGAAAAATGACTGCCAAATGACTCTTCTAATGCTGCTGCCCCAGTGCTGGTGCAATTATAGAATTCGCAGACATTTTTTAGTTGTTCCGGACATATAGTCACTTTACAATCATTTCTTCTAGTCATTTATTCATTGTTTTTTTTTGTAGTGTTTGTATGTTACTACACTCTCATTTTAATGGAAATTGCATTCAAAAACTAATAATTCTAATATTTGTCAACATAAATTATCTATAGAAAATCCATTTGTATTGGTATCAAAATCAACAATATAATTTTGGAAGTGTCTAAAACTCCCAAAATTTTGAATATGATGTCAGAACCTTCTTAGTACATTGTTAGGGATGAAGGATGGCCCTACTTTTTGTAACAATAGGAAAGAAACGAGTTGCAAAAGAACATTGCATATTAAAAATGCTAAACCACCTTCAACGGGATTCCATATTTCCAATGCTCCTTATGTATTATCAAAGGAGAATAAAAAAAAGCTCATAGAGAGACTTAGGAAATTGAGAACTCCCACAAGATACATGTCCAATTTGAAGTCAAAGATTGCACTAGACGGATCACTAAATGGCTTAAAGAGCCATGATTACCACATACTTATACAAGAAGTCCTACTTGTTTGTGTTCATGGCTTATTGCCTAATCGAATCATAGAAGCGATAATACTATTGAGTTCTATTTTCAAAAGGATGTGCTTAAAGGTGTTGGATCTGGCACAATTAGATTGCATGAATGAAGATGTGGCTATTGCTCTCTGTTTGCTAGAACAGGACTTTCCTCCTTCATTTTTTGATCCAATGACGCACTTGCTTGTGCATTTGGTGGAAGAAATGCATTTGTGTGGCCCAGCTCACAATTGTTGGATATACCCTCTAGAGAAGTACATGAAGTCATATGTACGGAATAAAGCACAACCAAAAGGGTGTATGGCTTCTGGCACGACAATGGAAGTTGGTCTAGGTTTATCAACGGAGTACATTTTGGAGTGCAAGTCTACTTGTAAATGTGTTTGGGATGCAAACGAAGAACTTGAAGACAATAGAGAAATTGCGTGCTCGACTTATAAGAATAGAAATTTGTCTAGTGAAGAATGCGAATGGACACATTCATATGTACTAAGTAATTCCAATTGTCTAGATGGTCTCAGAGAGTGAGTTCAAAAGTAAATTCTATTGTAGTGATATTTTTTCCATTTTAGTTAGTTATTTCTTGATGAGAAGGATTTTTTATTATTCACATCCCATTAATTCTTCCTCAACCCATTTAATTTGTGCATGAGTATGTGATAATAAAGTAGGATACACAACAATTGCTGACAATGTCATTCTACTTTTTGTAAAGTAGGACTCATAAGCAATTGTCCTTAGAGGTCACAAATGTCAAAGCATCTTACAGATGTGGAATACATCTACGGCAAAGAAGGCATGTAGAGTACCCTACGGAATTGAGTACCTTACGGGATTTCCCTGAGTGGTTACATAATTTTGTACAAGTAGGAAATGAGTCCTTTGAAGACAATGTAGTAGACCTTTCCATGCCACCGAGTTTGAAGACGCGGTCATTCAAGTCTATGAAAGTATATGGAAAGCATTATCAAATGTCAACTATTGAATTGAACTTGGTTATGGCAAACTCAGGAGTCACAATCACTTATGAGACAAAGCAACATAGCAATTCGTCTAATAGTAATTCTATAACTAGGGAGGTAATGTATTATGGTAATATTAAAGAAATTTTAGAGTTGGACTATGGACAGTTGAAGCCAATAGTGATGCTTTGCAATTGGGTTGTTCCAATTTCAAGAGGTCCAATGGCATGTATGAAGGACAAATATGGTTACACATTACTGAAATTGAATAGAATCATGTGGAGGTCAACAAATTTGTTTGTGTTCCTAGTGCAAGCATCACAAATTTTCTTTTGACTCTAGAAAAAAAATGGAGTGATTAGTAGTTCTTCATATTGATCCCAGGTCAAAACAAATCTATGAGGACATTGAGAGGGATTTCATTATTCCAATGTACGATATGCATAACAAATTTTTTTGGAAAATATATCTTCTACTGAAGAAGCCAATGTAGACAATGATTATGAATACCGTGACATTGGAGGGGAAAACATAATGGAGGAGGAGTTGACAAGTAGCTGTACAATATGAAGTGCAACTGGTTGAGGAGGAAGGATCTAATGGTGACACGCTAATGGAGTTCAAAGAAGAAGACAATGAAGTCCTTATGGAATGATGATGGTTCTAGCATTGCAATCAAGGGTTTGATAACTTTGTCTAGAAGTTCCATGGCAATGCACTAGAAAAGCTATAGGACAAATGGAGTAGCAATATTTTGGGCGAAAAATATGTTTAGAAGAATGTCACAGAATTGCTCATCATTAATTGGAGGGCATCTATTCATGTTCCGTCATGCACTAAACTTCAAATAGACTATATGTTTTCATGTGCACTGGAATTGCTTTTATTTTATCTTTGAGCACAACAGAGTTGTTTAAATGACAAAGGTATGTGAAGGTTATATCAACTAGTGTTTAATTTACCTTGTCTCAAGCTTTGGAGAACATATAAAAAGTTTTATAATTTGAGCAAAAAAATTTCCATTATAATATATTTTATTATGTCAATAATTAATAAAGATGATTACATTAGTATGACAATTCTTTTGTATGGTGAAGTATTTTATCTTCAGCTTAGGCTTTGCCTATATGAAAGACGATATAGTGACACTCTAATAAAAAGATTATGTACTTTATATTTTGAGTGAGACATTTTAGAGCAGATTATAAGTTTGTTATGCATGAAGTAGTTGACTCTAGTGGACATTCGGGGTTGTATATAGACAGAATGGAATGCTAGTAAATTCAAAGAATAGAGAGGTGGATTATCAATGCCTCATTGAATAATGCAGTGCTATGTAACCATTTTTTATCCATTAAAATGGTGCAAGCATGGATACAACTACTTAGATTGCAATTGAATTTCATTGTTCATGTTCAAAATCAAATGAGGAAATATTCATTGTTCATTACAAAAGTATTTTTTGAGTAGGAAAAGAAATTATAGGAATTAAATTGAAGGTGCAATGAATAATTCGAATTGTCATTATGCATGTTCTGGATTTCACAGTGAATCAACCACCCTTTTCCGTTGGTGTTGTTTCTTATTGTTGTTTAAAATGACTTTTGATTATATATATGGAAAAGACTGGTTCAAATTTGGTGAATATGAAATTATCATACTTACGTGTTTACAAAGCTCAAAAGTTCAAAGAGTTGATTTGAATCTCCGTGTCTTCGTGTTTCAGACAATTATGTATTGAAAGGGGATGTACATAGTGGTCATGGATTGTTTTACTAGTGGGACAATAATTAACCATTGGAATCAGTGGTTGGCACTAGCATTGGTAGCCTCCACTTCTTAGTCACTTACATTTTGGTACTTCCCTTATCAGACCTTGTCATGGGAATTGTTAATTTATTTTTAATTTAGAATTGTGGAGGTCATTCTCACATTCAAAGACATCATCTAGAGCAATAAGGATCATCATGACTAGACCAAAGGGAAGCTCACAATATCAATAAGAGATGGCTTATCAATTAAGGTTTTCATATATTGATGCCATTGCTATACTAAATAAGAACAAATTGATTCGAAACATACTTTCTTGCAAATGTGTAGACTTATAACAAAATTTTCTTCTTTCTTCTATAACAAAAGTGGGTGGTCCTATAATGAACGATAGATAGTAGTTAAAATAGATGTTGCTCATGCACATGAAGAGGTCAAAGAGGCAATGGTTGTTGAAGGGGGACTTAACTGTGTATAGAAGGTGAAAACCTCCTTTCACGTGAAATTCCTATTTATGACTATGAAAAGTATGTTTAAAGTGGGCAACTTGAGTAGATAATGTATTAATGTCTTTCATATATACAAAATTCATCTTTGTTTTATTGGACGCATACAACTTGGTTTAATTCTTTCTAAAAATTGTGCACAAATGAGGCTGGAACTACCTGCAACAACAGATATTGTCATTGAATTTCTACTTAAAGACATGGTTAAAAACATTCATAGAAGCAAAGCTCTATGACTAATTGAGTAGAAAGTAGTGCGTTAATTTAAGTTATTCAATTGGGGGCATTCAATGTGATGGGCACACATTCATAATTGAAGGAATCCAAGTCCTAAAATAACAAGAGGAAAACTGCACAAGTACAAGAGTAATGTTGTTAAAGTGGTTGCCTACTAGAATCGCTGGAAAATGAATTTGAAAGGATGAAGACAATGCAGTAAAAGTACAATTGAGAAAGGAAGAGCAAAAAATTGAAATGAGAGTTCAATTGATGATCGTATGTGAATGGATTTTTCTAAGAACAAGCCAAAACAAAAGAGGGATATGGAAGAGTCTTTGTTCTACCAAAATTCATCCTAATATGACATTGGAAAGACCACTATAATAGTAGAAATTGGATTCCAATTGACCATTGAGTTCTTAATATAATCTATTATTTAGTTCAATTTATAAACAATGTTTCCAATACTACATTTTTAATTTGAAGTGTAGTTTTGACGAAATTCTTGAAACTGTAAAGTATGTGACTATGTAAAGACTGAAGTGAGCACTTCCAAACCTAAGACAACACCACTATTTAATATTTATCCAAATTCTTCTAGTGTGTCCAAAATAAGTATAGTAGATGAATTGAATCCTTCTATATTCACTTCTCTTTAATTTTTTTTAGAAAAGAACATATTATTCTAAAAAATACTATAATTATTAATAACTAAGTCTCCATTAAAAAAATAATAATTTTTATAGAATCATATGATTTGAGTTTACTATTTTTTATATAAATAAAAAATTTATTTTAGACATTTACTCATTTAGGCTTGCATTAAAAATAAATCAAATTTTAGAAAATTATGATTTGATGTTGAAATGCAAAGAAATTTTACATATTTTGGATATATTTGACACATTGTTGTCATTCTGCACTAATTATATAGGATTGTTATCCCTGGCTACTCTATTTTTATTAACCATGCACTTATTATACCACTATTGCTACAATAGAAATGGGTAAAGACCAATATGTCCGTCATTAGCTGTGAAATTTTTTTATAGAATGCCATTGGAGTCTTCGCATGGTGTGAATTCAAGAAAGAACTGGAGCTCTATCAATTCAAACACTACTAGAAATGCACGACCAAAACAACAGAAATTCAACTAATTTTTGTTATTTGGGATAGTAGAATGATCATTTTGTAACTTTCTGTAAAAATCAACAAAATGGCAAATTCTTTCTATTGATTTGAATGGTGCAATGACCAAATTAACAAATTTTTGTTGAATTTGGAATCTTTTAAGAATCTTTGGAATCTTTTTGAGAATCTAAGTATAATGTTTTTTTTAAAAATTAATCATATAAAATTCAATCTTTTTTCAATTCAACAAACTATGGAGTCCATTCTTGCATAGTAGAACAAGCACAGTGTAACCGTGAGGCTCTATCTTATATAAACACCAATATTAGTTTATTAATAGTAGATAAAAAAATATTCAAAAAAAATTCAAAAAAATCCAAATAGTGGAGATATTAATAAAGATGATTTCATTTAAGGTGGTGAGTATTGAAACTATTTACATAGATGGTAAAGAAAAATTGTTGTATAGATGGTATAATCAAACTTCTGTATGCAGTATTAAGCACAAAATATAATGGGATTTTATTTTTTTAATTACATTTAAATATTAATTACAACTATTCTGTGATTCATTTATAAATAAGGTAAAATCACATTGCAATAAAGATTTGATTGTTTGTTGTTGTATAGTGTTAAATAAATTAATCTTCAACATACACATATAATTTGGTACATCATTTATTTCTTCATTGAAATTAATAAATATATTTGTATTTGTAATACTATATTTGTAATGTGTATTTGTCATATTAACAAATGTCAAATACAAAATTTTCCAGGAATTGTACAAACCTATACAAAGTTACTATAGTACAAATATACAAATATACAAATATACAAATAGTTTGCAAAAATAACAAAGAAGCATTAGTTTTATAGAAGTCAAATGCAAATAAAATATAATATACATATAGTTATTTTGCATCACTCAATTTTCGCTTCATACTCTTCTATCAAAAGTGTGATAGAGATGGAGTGCTATCTAAAAGATCTATGGAAGATGGAATGACATCTTGTACTGAAATTGGAATCACGTTTTCCACAAGATGGAATAGAAGAAGAAGAGATAGGTGTGCATTGAGAAGAAATAAAATCTAAACTATTGTCTACTAAAACTAGGGTTGACAGGACGGTCGGACGTTCGGGACGTCCGGACGCGGACGATGTGTCTGTAGCGTCCGCTGACATTCGCGGACGCTGTCCGCCCCATCCGCTTGTCCCCCCATCCACCCCGCCCGTCCGCCTTCCGACGGCGGGAGGGACGCTACGTCCGTTGGCGTCCGTGAGGACGGACGTCCGGACGTCCGGGTTACGGACGCTATTTTGGGGCAAACGTACTAATTTGTCAACCCTGACTAAAACTAATTCACTAGATGGTTCATCTTTGTGGTACTCTTCAAAACCAACAAGACACAAAGTTGGTGTCAATTGAAACTTTCCAATATTGTGAATCTTTGATAAGATTCTAATTTGTACTTTTCTTGTTTCTCTCAAAAAATCTTGACCAGACATGTGAACAGTAGATGGCAACCATGGTTCTTCAATGGATACTTCAATGTCTCCTACATTTTGTATATTGATTTTACCTCAAAGAAAAGGTTGTTGTTCAGTCACCTAATTGCATTGGCAGTTTTTGCAAAAGTATTCGTCGGTAGCTATAATCATTACATTTGCCAACTGACAAGTTGAGCAAATGCATTTGAAAAGTGGAACAGTTAGATTCAAAGCTGATAATTCATGAATGATCTACAACATGTTTAAAAGTAAAATTTTAAAAATAAAAAACAAAAAATAAATATAAAACATTCACAACACATCACCTACCTTTCTAAGATTTTTGGATGAAGTGCCAGAGTTTGTTATTTGGTGATAAACATTGGTCAATCATACACATTCTTTTTCATCAACCACAGGAGTAACAATTGTATAGGCTTTAGTTTTCAAAAAACGATCATACTTTGACGTCACACTTAAGTACTTGAACATGACAAGCACACATCTTCCTGCGTTGTAACTTTCTTGAACTTTCAAATACTCCCTTTGAAATGCATGTGTAAAACCAACTGTATCATGATCATCATGAGTGAGCCCATCGGCAACAACTATTTGAAACATATCTTGGTAGTGACCTTTAATTGCTACTACAACAACAATAAATGTTGCCATTGGAAAGTTTTCGTGGCAACGTTTTTTGAAATCTTTGATAGAATCCTCTGTATAAAAAAATAAGAAGGAATTATGATACAAAAGAAGGAAGAATTATAATACGCATAATAGATTGGACATAAATAATACAAGACATGTCTCCCTTCTAAAATCCACTACCATTTTTTGAATTTGACTACAAAATTCTCTACTCTCACATAATTCCCTTATTGTAATTTAGTTTGATGGTGCTCAATTAGCGGTGTATAGATAGATAAAGTAATTGTTGTTAAACATTCTTTATCTATGACATCACAATACAAATATGCATAGCCATGGTCTTTTAACTGATTTGCACAAATATAGTCATAAGTATCATAGCGGCTCAAAATTTGTCCTTGAAACACTACATCTCGAATGTTTTCGTCTATCTCACCAATTGACAATACCATCTTACTATCAACCATTGGCCATTGCAAATGCAAAAATAAACAAACTTACAAACAACTAAATGAAAGTTGAAAAGTTGTACAAGAAAAGAGTAGAAAACGTTGAAGTTTATAGACATTGAAACTTGAGGCATAAGTATACTAGTTTTCTTTACTACACCAAACCACTATCACCATTACCACCATCTAAATTATAGAAAAAATCTTACCCAATTTAATAATTTAGCATCTCCATCACATTCTAAAAAAAGAGCCTTTATTGGATTTAATGACAAAAATCTCAAGTTGAATATCTAAATCTACATAAGTCTAATCTAAAGTATAAGGCTTATTTGAATTTAACCTACTTAGGTCTAATCCACCTAAATCTAATCTAATTTGATGATTTAGTAAGCAAAAATTAGTAATGTAAGAAAGTACAAAATTAAGAAATTAGGATTTAAAAATAAAAAATAAAATAAAAAACTTAAAATTTTAATATTTTAAATTTTAAAAACTTAAAATCATATATATATAGAGAGAGAGAGATAGAGAGAGAGAGAGATAGATATAGATATATATATAGATATATAGAGATATATATATATAGATGTGTGTGTGTATAATAATTTAATTAAATTTTTAAAATTTAAAATAAATTAATTAAATTCGCCCAAGGCGGGGCTCTTGGTTAGGCAAGGACTCCCTACCAACTAGAGGTCTGCCTAGGCAAGGGGCTCTCTCAGTTTGCTAGGGTCTGCCTTAGGTGGCCGCTTCTAGCAAAAAAAGAAAAAAAAAAAAAAAAAAAAACTCGCAATAGTTGAGTGTGAATGGGGTTATAGATAAAATTTGGAAACTCAGATTTGTGTAGAATTGATGCGAAGTCGTTGCCATAGTCTCTATCCACATGAAAAATCAATGAAAAAACTAAATATATATAAAATTCTAGTTTTTGTGTGGTCACTTAAATATTTAGGTGATATAGTGGTTGGAACCTTGGACCTCCAAACATGAGGTCCAAGGTTTAAATCCCCTTGGAGGCACCCACCCTCGTGGCGGGTGGTCTAAGTGGCCCTACCTAAGCAGAAAAAAATTTATTTTAAAGAGGCACCGCCAAAAAAAATTTAATTTAAATATTTAAATTTTAAATTTTAATTTAATTTAATTTGTCAAAAAAAAATCAACAAATTTAAATTTGATTTTGTCCAAAACAACACCTCTAAGAAGCAACATCACCATGTGCTTCTATACAACCGCTCTTTGACGTAAACAACTATATCCACTCTAATCCGCTATAAAATACCATTTAAATATTATACATTTACTCTTACATATGACTAGTCTGGATTTTGGCCCAATAAGCACCTGCTCTTCGCACATGTCATGACCAATAAGTTCAATGGACTTCACTTTACCGATTTCCAATGTGAGACGTGACCTTCCAACACCCTCTAACAAATTTAAGCATTTTCATACTAATCTCTGTACTTTAAAACTACCACATCTCTTATAGTATGTACCGTCGCTCATCTCTACCATTAGGAGGCAACTGCATTACCATCCATGTACAATTAACCCTTTAGCACTTGAATCCTTTTGGAAAGTTTAACAACATCTTAAGTCAAATGTCTGACGAAGTACATTATTTACCTTCATTTCATCAAATTTTTTGGATTTGAATTTGGATTGAAGGAGAGGAGACTTTGCATTGAAAGAAGCTACATATGAGAAACTTTGAGTATGACCTTTGTGAAAAAGAAAAGTAAGTGTTATAAAGATATGACCTCTTCTAATATAGCAATTATTTACAAAAGAAAATCTATCCTTTTATTAATCGAGTATTCTTTGAATGAATGAAAAGTTATTTGGACAAAATATTGCCTAGAAATAGTCTATTCTAAAATATGATTTTTGGAGTGCATAGGAGTTCATGGCACTCACTTTTATTGTACCTTTTTGATAAGGTTGCAAGTATAAAAAATGACTACTTCACTTCTTAATGGATTTTAAATATTAAAATAGACTAATTTTTAAATGTTTGATTCAACAATTGGAAAAAAAATCCAACACAACAAATGAAATAATGATTCTTTTCATTATTGTATACAAAATATTTGACAAGCCAAAGTTTTGTAGTTGATGTTTAATACACACATGATTTGTCAACTTTTAGTTGGTACATAGTGACAAAAGAGTCAATTTGAGATAAACGACACATGGTTTTAAAAAAGGATATACATAGCATTATCCCATTGGTTGTTTAGCTTTCATAATTTTCTTGTAGGTTGTAAAACTTTTAAGCAAATCCCTTACATGAAATGAATTGATGAATTCAACTTGTGATCCTCACCCCAACCACCCACATTTGTATTCTTAGAGAACCTCTAGAACTTACAAACCATATGGGATATATCTATATTTTTTTCCTTGTGAATATGTATGTGCTCCATATCAATAATTCATATCCATATTCAATGAGCATATCTATATTTGTATCTAAGTTTCATAATTTTAAATTGTATTCATATTTTGTATTTGTATTTTGTGAACATATCCATATCCTTATCCTATAGTTTGTAATTTAAATTTGTATCCATATTATGTATCCAAGTTTGAATGGCCAAGATCATTTGTTCCACAGTCATCAACGACTTTGGTTTATTCATAAATTTAGATCAACAACTATTAATTTTCCAAGGAGGGGGAAGCCAATTGAAATATATACATCATGTTTGCATCTTTTCAATACATAGTAGCATACCAAATAATAATTGCATGTGAGGTAGCAAAGTGAACCTATTTGTACTTTAAAAGTAGTGTCGCTACACCAAGTATTTTCATTAGGTTACCATATGCTATTTTCTTTACATTCTACATTAATTTGTGTAATCAATAAAAGGATGAATAAGATACTTTTCAATTTCTATTATATATCCATATTGTAGATTTTGAAATTTCTATTTTCATCATGTACCTATTGTTAAATTAGGCAACTAAATAAGGAAGGCAACCTAATGAGAGTATTTATCATAGAGATAGACGAGTATATAATCTAATAATGTAAATGTAAGATTACAATTGTCTTTACATTTGAGTATGTTTTATATAAATATATTAGAATCTCTATTTTTTAACATCACTTGTGAAAATAAGCACTATTGCGTATGCACAGAGGAAATGTAAATAGAGAAATTTGAATTTTGGTGGAAATAAAACTAATAAAATTTTGGTGCAATATTATATTGTCATTTCTATACATTTGAATAGGAAAATTGCTTTACCATCTATTTGTAGTTCTTTGAGAATAAATTTATTATTTTACTCATATTTGAATATGTTTCATATAGATACACCACAATTCATATATTCTAATATTATTGATGAAAATCAATATTATGTACAACAAACAATGCTAAAAGAGGAATTGATCTCGAAGAAAGTGAGAAAAAAAATATGTACATAGTGACAATGGTATAGAAGCATCTCCGCTTTAGTCTTTGAAGCAACTATTGGTATATCACCATCCATTTACAAAATAATGATAATAAATAGAAAATACAACGTAGTTGAAAAATACAAATTTTAACTTTTAGGTAATTATTTGACATAACATGTATTATTTTCCAAAAACACAACAATTTTATATTGCTATATACTAATCAAATATTATATTTGTAAGGTAACTACAATGGAAAACAATTACAATAATGGATTCCAAAATTTTAGGAAAAATGATTTTTTCAAAAAAAATATTATAGTGAGAAAAAAATATTAGCAAAAAAAGTAATGTATAAAACTCTTTCAAGGTATTTGACCAACATTGTGACAAAATTTAAAGTAAGAGATGGAGTTCTTCTTCAACTAATTTAAAATTTGGTTTGAAATGAAGGTAGAGGTTGAGGTTAATTTATTTCATGATTTGAAATAAAAATTTGCTTTAAATTTTAATAGAATTTTTATACAATATGATGCAAGTTTTATTAGTAGATTACTTCATTTGACTTATTTATGGTGTAGTTCAATGAATACAAACACGAATATTTGATTCATATTATTTGATTTATTGCATTTAATCCCCACAAAATTAAACTACAAGTTTAAAGCCCTACTTTGCTTATAGAGTTTTTTAATTTGAAATGTTCAATATATAAGACACACTATGTTTATACTCTCTCCACTTTCTAAGGCCATTGCTATTGAGCCCCATGTGAAAAAATCTATGTCTATAGCAAAAATCTCACTCCAAAATTAATTTAAAATAAGTCAAACTCCACTAATCCTATTGGAACAAGGTTAAAAAAATTCGAACTTCAAAGGCTATAATTGTGCATTCTATGCAATCAAAGTTTTTATAAAAATTTGTAAAAACTCTAAACAAATGGTTTCATATTTTAACCATTTGGATTCCCAAAAAATCTTCAACACATGATGAACAATCTCAAAATGGTTATTGTAGTACCAATATGCTTGCCTTCTTTGTATTGTAGAGTGGCTTAGGATAAGGTTTAACTCTTGTTTGTTCTTGAAATTTAACACATTTACAAGATGTTGTACTCAAAATTATAGAGGTTCAATTTTAAGTAAAGCCAAAATCTCTCTCTAAGAAGGTTTGAAATGTTAAGCTAGTTAGATAGAGTTGAAAACATAAAAAAATTATATTCACTTCAAAAGTTGTAATCTTGCATTGGTTTTGTCAAGTAGGTTGAAATTTTTATAAACATTGCAATAACAATCTTCTACACTTATGAATGGTTGAAATTTAAGAATAGATTTTTAATTCCAATTTTGATCAATGTATCAACAAATGGTAGTTTTGACAATTTTTCTTAGAAAACACACAATTTTTTTAGGAGTTCATTTCAAATATTAAATTTTTTTTTAAATGTTATGAATTTTATTATAAACATTTATGTAAAGGTAAATGTGTACTTTTAGTCCTTGTTCAGTACATGTTCAGATGATGTGATTTTTGATGTACTCAAAAATTATGAATGAATATAGAAAATTAACCTTTGTATTAAAATTAATTTTTAAATGGTTTTAGAATTCTAACCTTCAGTTATTATCAATTTTGCTTACATCATAGTTGTACCCAAATTTCATGTGAAAAGAAATATAAGTGTTTCATGTATTTGAACATGAATAACTAAACATCTTTAAAAAATGGAAGGTTCTTAGTTCTTTAAAAAAATAATTATATATTACTAGTCTATTTGAAATGTATTTTTCCTTCTAAAATTTTTTAGATAGTTCTTTTTGGAATGTACTTACATAGAAATATAAAATTTAGAAGTCAAAGTTTTAATATGTTCTAAAGTATTGGATTAAACATGGACCATATTTACATTCGAAGTTTGGATAGATACTAATCAAGCAATTATTAAACAAAAAGTTTTGGAATTCAAAAACTTACAGACATTCACAAACTAAAATCTAATCTTATAGTTGGCATTTGTTCATACAAATAAATGGCTCATTTGCACTTTTTATTGTGATAATTTAAGCTACACATTTCAAAAATTGGTTTAAAGAATGGTCTTAATATTTCAAAAGGAAATTGTAGCCATTTGTGCAAGAAACTATTTAAATTTACCATATTAACCTATAAATGTCCAAATTGTGTTTTTTGGCAATATAGAAATTTTGGGCAGCTGACTACAAATGAAGTTTTTATTTTTTATTCTTTGAAATTTTAACACAACATGTATTCAAGGAATAATTCATTAGAAGAGTTTTAGGGTATGTATGTGTAGAAGGGCCATTTCAAGGGCCTCTTCCCCGCAATTAAAGAACGTCAGGCTACCAACAAAAAATTTTAAAATTTTTTTTTTTAATTTAATTTTAAATTTTTTTTTAAAAGTTGAAAAATATATATTTAAAAAATGATGTATTAATTGTTCTGCCATATCAAGGAGTAGCTATCGTGAGTTTTGACACACTGAGAACCCTAGGAAACTCATAGCCCTCTAAACTAAGTGAATTTCTTCTAATGTAAGGCCCAATTATTTTCATAACTTTTGACTACATGGTTAAATTTTTATTGTATGATATGTGTTTTCATTACTTGTTGAGCAATCTAGGCACCAAAAAAACCTTCTTTAAAAATCACTTTCTTAAGAAATTAAAATTTGAAATTA
The DNA here is from genome assembly GCA_963969395.1 of Pseudoscleropodium purum. Taxonomy (NCBI): domain Eukaryota; kingdom Viridiplantae; phylum Streptophyta; class Bryopsida; order Hypnales; family Brachytheciaceae; genus Pseudoscleropodium; species Pseudoscleropodium purum. The sequence continues at coordinate 18,272,628 of OZ017796.1, read as the reverse complement.
ATTCTCTAAATTTATATATACTTGGAAAGCTTTGAATCATTCTATTTTGATCAATGAGTCAAAAGTTATGAATAGTTTTAGTTTGCGAGAGTTTGTAAGTTATTAAATCTCTACTTTAAGACAAACTTCGAAGTCCTTTATTTAACTCAATTTTCAATATTTTTGGAAAAAAATAAAAACACTAAGTGTAGATTGCTATTACAACATTACAACCATTGGGATTGGCATTTTTCAATTCCATAAATAAATTGTTAACAATTTTGTATTTGGAATTATTTTCTCTTTCTTTCTATTTACTATTTTTTTTTCTTATATGTTATACATTTCCAAATGTTCTAAAAATTTTCAAGCATATAGCCAACTTGACTTGAAGAATGAATTTAAAGAATAACAACTATTTTGGATATTTTCAATACAAATGTGATGTTGTGAAGTGCAACTACTCAAATTTTTGCACAACCCAAAAAAAAGATTTTGTTACTTCAAATGCTAATATTTTGCAATGTATAAGGTGGAAATTTCTGAAATGTTTTGCTTATCTTTTCAAACTAGCATAATACAAGATCCTACAATTACATGTATTCAATAATGGGTCTTTTTAAAAATTTGGTACTTATACTAAAAATGGCAATTTTGAAATGATTTGGATGAAAACATAGTCAAATTCATTTAGGAATTAAGATCACAAAAAATTCCACTATTCAATTTATTTAAAGAACACATGAATAATCTATTTTTTCATCAAACTATATTTAGACATTTAGAATCTTAGATATCCTATTCAAAATATCCTTGCACAATCTACTTAAAAATTTCACCAAAGGTTAAAGTTTATATAAGTGTGTTTGACTAACCTTGAACTTGAGTCAAATAGGATGTAAGCAATAAGTTGGCACTTGATCTTGTCCTTTAAATTTTTATTTTATCTACTTTTATGGCTCTACTTAATATGTCTTAGTATGCTTCAACAAACTCAAATTGGTATATACAACAATAGACATTTATATGACCTTGCATTTAGAATTGCATCTAATTTCAATTATAGTTTAGAATTAAAAAAAATTGAACTAGTATATCCAACCAATGTTGAATTTAGGTTGGATGCACAATATCTAATAATGTGGTACTTATTTGTTTATTTGAGTTCACCCCAACCTACTCTATTAGAGGTTTATAAGATGAGACCTTTTGGAACTTTGATCAACATTATCCTCTAAAGCTCTACCAATTGAATTCCACAAGATCTCTTCGTAATATTGTCTTTTGGAACTTTATCAACCTTGTCTTCTAAAGCTCAAAGTTCAAGTTGGTTAGATTTCCTAACGATATTGATGTTTGAAATTCACTTACCAATGGTGTCCTTAAAATGCTACAGTTCGTTTAAGTTTATTAGATATCCTTGTAATATTGATGTTTGGAACTCATTTACCAACAGTGTCCTTAAAATACTACTGTCACTTTAAGTTTGTTAGATATTCTCATGATATTGATGTTTAGAACTTTGATTAAAGTCATCTTTGAAGCACTATGGTTTGTCCTTGCATACTAAATCTCTTTGTGATACTGATGCTTAGAACTTTAATGAAAGTCACCTTTTAAAGTGCTACAATCCGTCCTAGTACACTAAATCTCCTCATAATAATGACATTTGGAACTTTGAAGTACACCATTACAAAATTCAGGACTGACGAATTGTTAGAAATTATCATGTAGTTACTATTTTTTTATAGGTGCGTACATTAACTTGCAAGTTATCGCATTGTTACAATGCACATGATTACTGTAAAGAATTGGCACTACTTTATAATATGTATTAACCATGTGACTTTTAAATGTTAATCACAAGTGCATAAAAGACACAAATTATACACAAAAATTTATTATCTTTGTTGTGCATTTTATGTATGTTGAAATACTCAGAAAATACATGACAATAATGTCATTGCTATTTGCACTGTAATATTTTTATTAAATTATATCAATGTTCCGAAAATGATTATCATTTTAATTATGAGTAATTTTTTTCTTAATCAAATTTCTTACATTCTATTTGTGAAAACTTGATTTAACTAAATCCATCCTTATTATAGGCCATTAAATTTTAGCTTGAACAAACTCCATCAATAAGCCAACAAAAAACATGATAACATAGAGAAGAAATTGAATCCATCAATAGGTCAACACGAAACTTGATGACACAAAGAAGAAATGTTCACTAAACTTTAATAAAGTTGATGTGTGGAGAGGTCCTTTATATACAGAAATCCATTATTTGTCATGGCAAAGGATATGGGATAACTTGAAGATGAGAGCTTCAAGCTCATTGTCAACTTATTGTAGTTGGTGTAGAAATTGTATTCAAAGTAGATGTTCAGGCCTCATTTAAGCATAGTTGATCAACTCTTTCTTAAAAATTTTGAACTAAGAAAAATTGTACAATGAAACTAAATTTCACTTACAAAAATCCGTTTGTGATTTAGAGATTTTTACAAAACTTTATTGACAAAATTCAGAGACAGGTTTATAAATGTAAAAAAAATTGTCCATTCCAACCTGTTTCTGAATTCTGACCATAACTTTTTATAAAAATCTCAAAATCACAAACAGATTTTTGGACTTGAAATTTAGTTTCATTGGACAACTTTTCTTAGTCCAAATTTTTTAAGAAAAAGTTGATTTACTATGCCTCAATGAAGTCTAAAGTGTGCTGATTTTACAAAGTTAGCTTTTCAATCGACTTACTATGAAAGTTGTAAAAAAATTTTAAAAATGCAATGTTAATGCAAGAACTATGCATAGACATGATGTAGTGTGATTATTGCACTAACTTCATATGTTTTAAATTAGTACTAATGTTGCATGAAGTTAGTCGCCTATGGCTAAACCATGGAAGTCATGCATATTTTGTTAAGCATAGTTATTGTGTTATTTTAGCACTTCATACTCAAATATCAATAATGTGCACAAATTGCATAGTACTAGTGAATGTTAGTATCATGTGGTAATAATATTTTTGAATGAACAAATGTAACATGAAAACAATGCCCAACAATAATCGTACAATTACTATTGACAATTCATGACAAAGGAACTTTGTGATGATAGCTACCATAGTATGCTAGATCTCCTCATAGTACTGATATTTGGAACTTTGAAGTACATACTGCCATAGTCTACTAAATCCTCTTATGATACTAATGTTACTCGCTAAAAATGCATGTGTTAATGTCCTTTAGAACTTCAAAAAATTAATATTTACTAGACCTAATCTACTAAAGCTCCATCCAGCACTGCCTTTAGAAACTTTGACCAACTTCATCTACTAGGCTCTAGTATTAATATTTTTTATCCTTTTGTATCTTTTGTTTAATAAGTTTGTGACTCTTTTTCTTTCTAAAGAATTTATTATAATTATTATACTATAATTAAACAAAATTATTTTTCCAATATCTCTACAATAATAATTAGTTGATGACAAATTGATTGAGAAGATTTGGCAAGCAATCATCACCATATTGATACAAAATTCAAAATATAAATTTTAGTCACACAAAAGTAAAAATTTGGCTCAACTTAAATACAGACTTAAAAAAAGATGTATAAAATTTTATTTTAAATTTTATTTATTAAAGATCAAAATTCAATTAGCTCTAATCTTAGACTTGCAAATTCTAGTCAAGAAAGAACAGATATTTACTATTTATTATTATATAGGGTACTCTTTTGATTAAGAGCTCGATTGTACCCTATCTGACCCTAATTTGAAAAGCAGGACAAGTGGGAACATGGGGAAGGGGTTCAGTACTTCCTCAGTCACATGCCGCGAGGCCATAATGAAACTAAAGCCAGGTCACACGTTTGACCAAACGGAAATAATGAATGGGACCCCCCCTGCGAAACCGTCCAACGTTATTCCCCGCGCACTCGCAAGCGCGGTCGTACGCGCGCTTGCCCGCGGTGGGCGTCGTCGAACCATAGAAGAAGGAAGGCCAGCCCGGCTTCGTCTCTTCCTCGCCAGTAATCCTCTCTGACGCACACTCACTTTTAGAGTTTTCCATGTCGCTGCTGCTCTAGCCAGCTTGTCGCCATTCTGAGTTCGTAAGTTCAGCTTCCTCGCCGGCGCTGGTGCGTCTTCCATCTGCAGGACGTGCTCTCTCCGACTCCCCTTTCTTTTTCCACCCCTTGCGTTCGCCCGCTTCAGTTTATGAGGTAACTAGGGCTTCGGGATGGCGCTTCCTCTTCTCGGTGCTGGTTGTGAAGCTTGCTTTGGAAAAAACGGTTTCTTGTGTGTGATCGTGTGGGTTGTGAGTCTTCGTAGTTTTCTATTCCTGACCGGTTTGTGCAGTTTCTGCCCTCGGATCCATTTCCAAGGCCGTGATTTGGTTTTGTACCCTTTCGGGCTTCTTCCTGTGTGTTGTGTTGTGTGTTTTGTCCTTCTTCCAGGCATTGTTTATGGTGCTCGATAGCTTCATATTGAGAGGAGTCTCCTTTCTTAGTTCTATTCGTTCACGGGATTTTTGTCAGGTGTCACGCTTGAGATGTGTCTACTGATGTACTCTTTCACTGTAGGTGATGCGATCCGTACACTATGAGGACGCTCACTTAGATTGCGATGTATGCCGTTTGTGTTTCGAGGTTCTCGGTCTGGATCTGCATAATTCGATCTCAAAGGATAGCTCTGATAAAATTTTGGGAATACAATCTAGGGTTTCTTGTTACTGTAGGATGATTAGGTCTTTTCGTTTGAACGAATATTCGTCACGGTGATTGGGGATTAATGAAGTACGATTCTACCAGACAATCTAGATTTTGGAGTAAATTTTGATGCGTAAACCATTTGGTTCAGTTCTTCCTAATTCTTCGGGTGTGTATGTGTTCTCGTTATGCAGCTCGAAGGAGAAACCGACCCTCGGGTAAGTATCGTAGCTTTCACGCTTCCAGGTGTAAGATTTGTGGTTGTCTTGCACATGTTTGACTTTTGCTTCACGTGAATTTTGCTCTGTCGTTTCTAGGTCTTACTTAGACATGTTAAACTTATCTCTTCCTTGTCGTTTGCAGTGGCACGCGGATCAAAACCCGCAAACGGAACATAGCAGTTCCGTTGGACACAGCAACATTTGCAGATGCTGTTGTCCAAATCTACAACGAGCATAAAGGAGACTTGGTATGTATTTTTCCCTCCTACGCATTTTCTTTCTCATGATCTGTTTGCTGCGTTGGTTCAGTGAAAATGACAAGAATTTTTTACTGAGTTTGAATGATCAATCTGTCCAGGAACTCATCGCCAAGGATGTCGATGCCTCGGACCTCGACTTCTCAAGATATGGGGAAACCTTCTTCGAGGTACGTTGTTGTTAAATTTTGAACCTTGAAATTGTACATCAATGTTGAGAATACCTGGTACATAATTTCCAGTTGTTATGTTCAGGAGTGACTTCTATCCTGTGAGGAGATTGATCAATCATCCCGTCTTGTCTCAGGTTGTTTTCACTGGAGGGCGCAACCAGCCGGGAACCACCAAGCCCGAGGAAGGGGATCGTCACCCCTACTCGGTTCTGAACTGTGAGGACACGCGGGAGAGCATTCTTCCGATTGTGCTTTTCTTGCAGAAGATCATCAGGCGTCGGCCGTTCATGATCAAGACTCTTGAGAATGTGATGAAGCGGCTGTTGCAGTCCTTGGTGAGTAAATTAACCTTAATCGATGTTTTACTTTGAGGAGCCTCGTGATCTGACGGATTTCTGAAGTGGTTGATTTTAGCCAGAACGGTTCATGCAGAACTTTTGATAGTTCTAATGAGGCATGTGCTCACAGTGTGTTTACATGTTTACTCTCATGTTTGCAGGAGTTGTATGGTCCTGAGGATCGCAAGAAGCTGGCCATCTTCACTGCCTTGACATTCTCTCAGAAGCTATCTGGACTGCCACCGGAAACGATTTTTTCTGCGTTGATGAGCGATAGTTTGATCGCGAAGGGCATCGTGTTGTTCTTCGTGACTGACACATTCAAGGTGTACTTGGTGGAGAACAGTTTGGACGACTTGGTGAGTCTTTTGAAGCGTGCGAAGATGGACGACCGTCTCCTGGACCTTTTTCCGATGCAGAAGCGTTCCATTGAGGGCTTTGCGGAGCATTTCAAGTATGTTTTTTGCATTGACCGAGTGCTAGCCGTGTTTTTTTTTCGTGACTTTCTGTTTTTTCTTTTGTCACATGATGCAAGTAGTTTCCAATGAGTGACTGGTTGTTGAGAAGCAGTGCTGATGTATGTGGTTGGTGTGTACAGCAAGGAAGGTCTGGGTGTGCTGGTGGAATACAACACCAAGAAGGTTTTCGAGGTGAAGCTGAAAGAGTTGCGCACAACCATGACGGACCAGATTGCTGAGAACGTAAATGTGAACGAAGTGATTGAGATGGTAAAGCTGAAGCGAAGAGAAGCAACCTTGCCAGATGTGGATGTTATTCGCACAATCTGGGATTCTATCATGGACGCTGTGCAGTGGTCCGGCAAGAATCAGCAGCAGAACTCTAATCTTGCTCTTCGCCAGGTTAGTTATCTTGTGCACTAGGGCTTATCTGGGCACTTTTTTTTGTCTTGGCAGTACGATCCTGCCCTGCACAGCTCGTGCAGATCGTATTTTGTTGATTTACTAGTGATGGTGCTTTGCTAGTTAGATTGCTCGTCTTACATGTTTTCATACGATGTGCACAGGTCAAGCAGTGGGGCAAGCTTTTGGGTGCTTTTTGTACGACTGCTAAACTGGAGATGGACTTAATGTACAAGATCCAAATTCACTGTTATGAGGATGCAAAGTTGATGAAGCTGTTCCCTGAGATCATTCGAGCATTGTATGACCAGGATGTTTTGGCCGAGGACACAGTTTTGAACTGGTTCAAGAAAGGGTCTAACCCTAAGGGCAGGTGAGGGGTCTTTGAAGCTCTCTGTGGATTATGAATGTGGTGAATTTCTGACGTATTATCATTCAATGTGATTGTAACCAATGTAAGGATCTGATTTTCTCATGATATTTCTTTTTTTTCATGGGCAGGCAAACTTTTGTCAAAGGTCTGGAGCCATTCGTCAAATGGTTGGAGGAAGCTGAAGAAGAGGAGTGACTCGTTCTCCGTGAATCTTTGGGATTGTTTGTAGCTAGTTTGCCTGGTTACAGTTTTTTGCCAAGAAAAGTGGAGAACTTTTTGTTGTTGCCTCACTATCAATTGTACGGTAAATTATGAAAGTTCTGTTGCAGACGCATAATCTAGGTTGTGTGCACTGCAGCTTTCTCTTTCTGTTTCTTTACATTTTATGGAGGATCTTTTTGTGTGGTTTTGAAGAGTTGTCTAAGTTCTCATCTACTAGTTTCCGTTCATTCTGTATACACGAGTTGTTTTTTGTGAGATCCTCATGGTGTTTGGTCGTGCTTGAAATAACAAGAGTAGACTCCGGATATTGATCTTGTTATTGAGACTACTCCTTGTAGATGAGAGTGTTTTTGCGTGGCCTCATGTTTGGGGCAAAATTTATCACGTCTCTTGGCTTATGAATGGGTGGATTGCATAGTAGTTTGATCTCATAATGAACTACTTATTGATGTCTGACAAAGTGCAACTAGTTCTTATCGTCTAACGCAATGTGATTGACAATCTGAATCTGCAGAAGAGCCACGAGTACTTTTACCAAAACTTCACTTCACTTCACTTCACTTCACTTTGTCCTTCAGTTAGTGAGATTCAAGCAGCAGTTGGTGGCAAAAGACTTATCTCTTGTACTCTAGGTGCAGTGTCTCACCTGACAACATTGTCAAAGTTTATCATTAGAACTGGACTTGGGAGTGTTCTGCAGGACTCGCTGTGGTCAACAAGTTCTGCAAAAATAATACTGAAATAAGTTAGGTGCCAGGAAAAGGGAAGAAATTTGAGATAGCCCTGTCAGATTGCTTCAGTTTCGAATTTGATGGTGTAAATGTCAATTTATCCCTGAAAAGCACATTGCAAGCCCCACGGGCATATTGAATGGCAAAACCTGAACTTTCATATAGATTTTAGTTTAAATGTTCATAACTAAGAAATGTAGCTTCAATAACCTCTCCAAAAACCTTTTTTTTACTTTGTTTTGAATTTTTTTTCAAAATTGTTAAAATTGTAATTTTTGTGACTTTTTGAAATTAACATCTTGAAAGTTATACCATTTTTGAATTTTTTCTATCAAATTTTTCATGGTGTGTAGTCAAGGAGTATATCAATTACACCATTATGTTTGTCCTTCAAGGCACATGCCCTCATAGCCCCCTGCCATTTGCCTGGCCACATGGTGGGGCATAAAAGGTTGGATCGAAACTCCTACAGATTGGCGGTCCTCTTCTACACACATGAACCCAAACCTTGTCATGCCATGCTCCACTACAAAGTAAAATTTAGAGAGCCCAAAGAATGTGGGAACCAGTAAATGGAGCTCCTTAAGAATGCACTATTTTCCGATCTCACCAGTTGCGATGAAAGGGGAGTAAACTTTTCCATCCAAAAAAAAGAAATTACCCTGCGCTACGCCTGGTGGTGGCCAAGTCTGCTGGGGCTATTTCTACGAGCTTGCCAGGCGGAGTGTGGCGTAAATTACCAGCACCCACCATTTTCACCAGCATGTGGGTTGGTTGACTATCATTTCCATTTTTCTTAGAAATCTCTTACTATTTAAAGCATTTTTATTATTATTATGATCTTTTAAAAGTCTCATGAAAAAATCATATAATATTTGATTTAATGATGAAAAAATTAAATTAAATTTTAGACATATATAATATCTTTCTACAAATATCAATACCTTAAGTTAATTTTTTTGTTTTTGCTTTTGTTTTTGTTTTTGTTTTTGTTAGATCTCCTAGACCATGCATCTTTTGGTCAAGTTCTTGGTATTGTTGAAAAGCTCTCTAAGAGGACGGATGCAAGGGCTTTATTTTGTGGTGTTAGGACCCAAGATGTGAAAATTATTAAATTTCAAATTTTTTATGAAATTAGAAAGTTAGAAAATTACTTTTACTTTTATTTTGATTGGGGCAATGGCATAGTGCACATTAGTAATATTTATTCTCACAAGTCTATGGAAGCAAAATTTATGCCACCTAAACAAAAGAAGTTGAGTTTATGATTTGTTTCTCAAAGATTATATTTTTGTCTATACAGAAAGATTTAATTCATTCAAATTGCATTAGTGATGTGAACATTATGGAGTATGGTAATATGAGGGCAATCAAATCATCTTCTTGAAAATATAACATATTTGGGTTTAATTTCAACTCAATTTTCAAACATTTCAAAAAATTCTATAGGCCTAATTTGCTTCTATACCAATTTTACCATTAGATTAGTATATTTCAATTATATTTTAGAATTGTTGATGATTTTATATATCCTCTATAGACTACTTTCTTCTACTTAACAATGTTCAAAAGAATAGAAATCAAGATTTTATTTTTTTGAATCTTCAACATAAAAAAATTATAATATTAAATTCCAAATCTTAAGTGGAATTTTTAACTTGGGCTTAATAAAATGCAAGAATTTTTCATTCATAATTTATGGCAGAATTGTACTTCAATTTAGCAATAGCTCCTTTATCACTAAGAAAAATGAGTGGGAAATTAGATGATAACTCTAAAAACTTCTCCCAAATATTAGATTTGCCAATATTTAGATGAGTTGATAATTTTGTGAATGAATGTATACATGCAAATGATTCTATGCAATTTTTCTTAGTTGCAAATCAATCTACCAAATAAGAAAACCAAAAAAATTGGATGAAAAGTATATTCACATTTGGTGTTAAAAAGTGTTGTCATTGAAAATCTTAAGAACAATAAATTTAGACCTACTTTTAGAATGAATTCACAATACAAACATCACCCCTAACACCAAGTGCGAACATACCTAATTGTGGCTAACACTTCATACCAAGTTAGCCCTTCGTTAGGTTCACATCTCGGTAGGACTATTCATCCATCCATCCGCAACATATGAACAGGACCAATCAGGATCATGAACGCCGCGAGGTGGGTCCCCCCAAGCTCCTCCGTCTAGCTCTTGTGCGCGAGGGGCTGTGAAATTTAGGTCATTCGCAGTTGTTCTCGTCAGCCCACGCAGCCGTTTTGCGAGCAGGAGCGCTGGTTCGTCTCCCAAGCGTTGCGTTGTGTTGCGTTGCGTGTTCCCTTGCGGGCACCTCTTTAGCCACCCCATTCGTATACCCGCTTTGGTTTATGAGGTAGGTGCATGCGCCCTTGTCCTATTTGGGATTTTGGTGCATCTTGGATTGGATTCGGGGGTTTAGGGTTCCATCGCTGGTGAACTTATGTGGTGAGAACATTCGCTGCCATGGCAGCTATTCCGCAGCTTCTGCTTCTGCTTCGTTCACGGCCTTCTTTCTGGTCAAGCAAAGTCAGCTTCTTTGGTGTCGTTCGCATTTCGATATGCTTGGGTTCCATGGCTTGGTGGTGTGCGTAGTTCTGGATTTGCGAGTGAGATTCTTTCGTTATTCTAAACCTTAGTATGACTTGTTTGGGAAGTTCATTGAAACGGCGCAGTCTATGTGTGGCAAACTGTTGTCGCTTTGGATGTGCTTATTTGTATTTTGATTCTATGTGAGTTCTGCAATTCTGTGGAAAAGGATGCAATTTTGCTGCACATCCTAGTGGTTTTCTCTGAGCTTGGTGGTGTTGAGTTTGGTGTGGTTTTGTAGTGAATCAGGTCTTCATTACGTGTTTCCTTGTTCATGCATTGACTTTTGGATTGTTGCTTCTTGTTTTGCAGCTCGAAGGAGAAACCGACTCTTGGGTACGATGACTACCTGCTGTTATTCTTCAATTTTGGTCCTGAAGTTGAAGTATTTGATATTACAAAATACATAGAATGTGATTGAGGATGATTATCAAATTGTTTGGTGTATGCGGTGAAGCTGAAATTTGTTATTTTGTAACTGTTTGCAGTGGTACGCGGATCAAAACCCGCAAACGGAACATAGCTGTTCCGTTGGACACTGCAACATTTTCAGATGCTGTGGTGCAAATTTACAATGAGCACCAGGGAGACTTGGTATGTCAAGCATGCACCCAGGTCTCTTTTATTTTCATGCGTTCTGTTGACATTTTCTTCGTTCTACAATTGCCAAGAGAGTCATTAGGTCAGATTCTTATCTGATCGTACTTCCAGGAACTTATTGCCAAGGACATTGACGGATCGGAGCTCGACTTTTCAAGATATGGCGATACCTTCTTTGAGGTGGGTACTTTTTTCAATGTGATTTCATTCTCTGCCTATTTCAGTCCGCATTTGTTTTTATATCTTGATGTCAATCTTTATTGTCGGGTATTGATGAAAACACTCTGGCTTTGTCTCAGGTTGTTTTCACTGGAGGGCGCAACCAGCCGGGTACCACCAAGCCCGAAGAAGGGGATCGTCACCCCTACTCGGTTCTGAACTGTGAGGACACGCGGGAGAGCATTCTCCCGGTTGTGCTCTTCTTGCAGAAGATCATCAGGCGTCGGCCGTTCATGATCAAGACTCTTGAGAATGTGATGAAGCGGCTGTTGCAATCCTTGGTTAGCTTCTTTCCTGTTCACAACCTAATGCTTACAGTGTTATTTATCTGAACTCGAACACTTCTTGAAAATAAGGATTTGCACGACCTATATTTTAACCCCTGAAAGACCATGGGGTCCGAACTTGGGTCTCTTGTTTCTCAGCTGTTTTTGAGTCTTATCGGGACTTTCCTGTTAGCAATATTTTGCATTTTGGAACGAGACATGATATAACATCTGAGCCCATATCTTTTAGTTTTCTCACAACACGATCTATAGAAATTTTCATTTGAAAATCTAGAATCCTTGGTTCTTTAGGGATTAATGATCTTACTGCTCTCAGTGTTTAGAGGTTTCTATCAGATGGATGTTCAACTGGGTCCATTCTCTTTACGAAGTGGAACGACGCTGGTTTCATTTTCTTTCGTTCTTCACTCAGCGCCTCATTATTTTGTTTGCGTGTAGGAACTCTTTGAACCTGAGGATCGCAAGAAGCTGGCCATCTTCACTGCCTTGACATTCTCTCAGAAGCTATCTGGACTGCCACCGGAAACGATTTTCTCTGCGTTGATGAGCGATAGTTTGATCGCGAAGGGCATCGTGTTGTTCTTCGTGACTGACACATTCAAGGTGTACTTGGTGGAGAACAGTTTGGACGACTTGGTGAGTCTTTTGAAGCGTGCGAAGATGGACGACCGTCTCCTGGACCTTTTTCCGATGCAGAAGCGTTCCATTGAGGGCTTTGCGGAGCATTTCAAGTATGTTTTTTGCATTGACCGAGTGCTAGCCGTGTTTTTTTTTCGTGACTTTCTGTTTTTTCTCTTGTCACATGATACAAATAGTCTTGTAATTGCTTTCTTATATTGGGGTCGGCGTTGAAGTTGAGAGTCGGTGCTGATTAGAGAGTTCTATCTTGTTTGCAGCAAGGAAGGTCTGGGTGTGCTGGTGGAATACAACACCAAGAAGGTTTTCGATGTGAAGCTGAAGGAGTTGCGCACAACCATGACTGACATGATTGCAGAGGATGTGAATGTAAATGAAGTGATTGAGATGGTGAAGATCAGGCGGAAAGAAGTAACCTTGCCAGATGTGGATGTTATTCGCACAATCTGGGACTCCATCATGGATGCTGTCCAATGGTCCGGCAAGAATCAGCAGCAAAACTCGAACATGGCCCTGCATCAGGTTAGGATTCTGGAATTTATTGCTTATCCAATAATTAGAATACGTTTGGAATTTTCTGTGCTATTAACTTGGGTTCCTACTTTCTTAAACCGTAAGTGGGCAGTTCATACTCATTCGAGTTGAAATAAATCATGTAGGAAACTTCAAGGAAGGGAGCAGAAAGGAAGAAGAATTTATAGACATCGTTTTTAAACGATAGATTATGCTTCGAAAGTTGCAATGTTGAACGATTAGCTTCCGTAGTTGTCTGCCTATTTTCAGCTTGACACCTTGATATTGAATGACTATTTCTAAGTAGAGGGGCTCACTTGCTGTCAATGTGTGTCTGCACAGGTGAAGCAGTGGGGCAAGCTTCTGGGTGCTTTCTGCACGACTGCTAGGCTGGAGATGGACCTAATGTACAAGATCCAGATACATTGCTATGAGGATGCAAAGCTGATGAAGCTGTTCCCTGAGATCATTCGAGCATTGTATGACCAGGATGTTTTGGCAGAGGACACAGTGTTGAACTGGTTCAAGAAAGGTTCCAATCCCAGGGGCAGGTAATTGTTTTTTCCCCTTGTGATGGAGATATATATATTTTAGTACGTTTCCCTGTTTTCTTAGGATATGCTTCGGTATTAGGATTTGCCTTTGTTGTTTGATTATTTTTCTCTTATTGCAGATCAGTCTTGTGGTTGATTTTCTTATGTACTGATTTTTTTTTTTTTTTTGACCAGGCAAACTTTCGTGAAAGGTCTGGAGCCATTTGTTAAGTGGTTGGAGGAAGCGGAAGAAGAGGATTGAGTACTATTCCTTAGTACTTCTTTAGATCTGTGTAATGAGTTCCTGGCTTGCAGTTTCTTTGCCTTGATAATCAAGGAGAGATTTTTCTTATCTGGGATCGTATTGCGAGACGTAATGTTGTAGATTTACATGAGATCAATTATCACTGCTTTATCTAAGTTGTTTTTATTAGACGGTTGCCTTCCATGGTCTAATTTTGTTTCTTCTAGTGTTGATTGAATGTGTCACGACTTCCCTGTTGGGTACTTAGCCAGAAGGTTAGTTCCAGACTTCAAGTTTTTTCTTCACATTCTGACTCAAGTGGGAGCTTGTAAATTCCTGAGTGTAGACTTAAATTGTTTGAAGCGCCAAGACACAGAAATAAGAACTCAAATCAATTGCTCACGAGTCTTACTGGTGTGAAGCATTATTTATCTAAATTTCTGTTGTCTCTTGTTTGAGATTGAAAGGGGAATCCAGATTTCCTTAATATGCGTTTATGATCGTTGAATGAATAAACTATGAAATGTGAAGTGTTGAAAATAGGCGTGCTTCCCCTGATCTTTTGGCTCTGGAATCCTTTCTTGAATTTTTGCATACTTTAGGGGTAGTCACACCTTCTTCGACCTCAGTGCAATTCTCTGAGAATTGATATGCGGTGTTTTGTGGTTGATTGTCTGTGGCTTGGGTTAACTCCCGTTCTATGGGAAATGAGGATGCTGTTTCTTCTCCGGAGGTGAAGAAACGGGCTGAGAGTTCAATTGACGGAGCAGTTTTGATCTTGCGTTTACTCTCTTGTTGCTTGCACCCCAATCGTGTGGCCAATCAATTCCACCTCACTTGCTCACTTGCACAGGATCCTCACGGGCAGCCTCGATGCTACATCAACATTGTAGTGTTGCTTTTCCTCCGCAGGGCGCTATTTCATTCTCCATGCTTCACATAGCGATTAAGAGGTGTCACCTTCCTTCATGCAAAAGAGTTCCCCATTGGCTCCTTGTTTCTCTCAACAACTTCTTTAACTTCAGACTGATTTTGCTTCTGGCAGAAGGTGTGGCTACTCTTAAAGTTTCATGACTATGTTTTCATTAAAAATGCTTGAAAACTGCCATTTTTAGCACAAGTACCAAATTTTTGAAAAAAAAAAATTTTGACACATGTAATCATAGGATCTTATCGTATGCAATCAATTTTTCTGACTTGCAAAAAGCAGGGCAGCTGCACTTAACAAGCTCACTTTTCTATGATAAAATGACCAAAATGGTGGTGCTTCTTTGGATCATTTTTCCTATACAAGTTAGTCACATGTTTGAAAAATTTTAGATAATTTGGAATTGTAAAACATATAGGAAAAAAATAGTAAATAAGTAATAATAGAGAATGATCAAAATACTAAATTACTAAGAATTTAATTATGGAATTGAAAAATATCAATTCCAATGGTTGAAATGTTGTAAGAAACAATCTACATCCTATGATTTTATTTTTGGGAAAAAATATTGAAAATTGGATAAGATAAATAATTTCAAAGTTTATTTTAAAGTAGGAAATTCATTATTGCCCACAAACAAAATTCCTCATAACTTTTGACTCATTGATCATAATGGAATGATTCAAAGCTTTCCATGTATATATAACTTTAGAAAACCAATTTCAAATTTTTGTTTTTGAAAAAAGTAATTTTTCAGATTTGCCCAAATTGCCCAATTATGGAAAAAAAAAATAACATATTAGGCTACAACTTATGCCTCATATTTCCAACTATCATGAAATTGAGTGCATATGAAAGATGCTCCTTGTCCCCACCTTCTATTAAATTTGGGCCCAAAGTATAGAAATCTCTAGTCACACGCACTTGCTCTAAGTTTCTATGTAGCCAAAAAATGCAACTTGGTCCTTCAAGGGTTACTTTTTCCATAATTTTAGAAAAAAAAACATACTTCAAGAACCTTTATTTATATATATCAAAAGAACTTTCAAATTCAACTTTTAAAATTTATAATGTAGAAGGTAGTATTGGATGGAAAAAAAACTATATTGTTAATAATTCTTTCTAGGAATTGAAAATCATTAATTTCAATATTGAGAATGTTTCCGTAGACAATACATATCCTTTCATTCATTTTTTTCATTCTTGCTTTTCGATATTTTTGATTTTTTTAAAATTGAGTTCATAAAGCAACTTTATATGCTTTTTCTACCTTCATTGTCCAAAAAATAAAAACCCTTATAATTTTCACCTCATTAATTGGAATTGAATGGTTCAAATGTTTTTGATTAGGCATCAATTTGAACAATCTTGTAAAATTAATTCATCTTCCTTATTTTTAGCTATTTGGTTGAGCATTGAAATTGAAAAAAAAATTCAATTTGAACATTTATTGGAATGATGTGAAACAAAGCTTCACATGTGGATTCAAATGATTAGCATCCATTCTAAGAATTTCATGAAAAATTTCAAATTATGAAATCAATTAAGCCTACTTGAGTTTTCTAAAACCCAAATTAGGCTTCTTAGTCTTTTTAGGGTGAAGTTAGTAATGCCTTGTGTTGTTGCTATCTTCAATTGTCATATATTAATTTCTAAAGGACCAACATGTTTAGAAGCTCAAAACTTCTCCAAAATACTCTTCCTCAAAGCAAGGTCAAAATGTTCATCAATATTTTTTTTAATCAAATCCAACCTAGAATCCTTTGGTTAATTTGTTCAAATACATTGTCCTAAAATTTTTAAGTGAATATTCCCACTAATTACAAGTTCAATGTATCTAAACCTAAAAAATGTAGACTTCTCAAGCCCTTCCAAAGGTAAAGTTTTGTCTTTCAACATTTTTAGAAAAAAAATTTATATATTCTATGACTTTTGAATATAGTCAATATATTTTAAAGTGGGTTGGAAACATATGTAAAACATTTAACCAAAAGAACTTACATATTCATCTTAAGAAAATTTGTAAAATAGAAAGTAGTATTAAATGAAAGATAAAACTAATTTGCTAATAACTTTTACATGAAATGAAATTTTTTAAATTTCAATGTTCAAAACATTCTAGTAAAAAATAAAAGTCTTTTATTTATTTATTTTTAATTTTTAGAAAATTGAGAGCAAAAAGAGACTTTATATATTTTTTGCCAACAAAATAAAACTCCTCATTACTTTTACCTCATTATTTGGAATTGAATGGTTCAAATGCTTTTGAATAGGTTTCAATCTATACAATCCCCAAAAAATAATTAATATTTTTTTACATATATTTTTTGCCTTCCAATTTAACATTGAAATCAAAAAAATCCTTCTAATTTTTGCAAGTACTTATTGGAATGATATGAAACAAAGCTTCACATGTAGATTGTAATTAGTAGCATCCATCTAAAAAATTCATGCAAAAATTCCAAATTATGAAGTCAATAAAACTTACTTGAACTTTCAAAGTCCAAAGTAGATTCATTCATTTGTTCCTTTCAGAGTTAAAGGACCATTGGAATTGTTACCAATGTGTCCTAAGACTATTATTGTAAATTTAAGGTAGGGGCCAAACTTTCTTGTTGAATCAATATTTTTTTTCCGAAAATAAGTTTTAATAAATGCTAAAAATAGATCTTTTTCCAATATCATTTTTTCACCATTATTTTTAGAGACAGACTTCCACATATGAAATAGACATATCTGTTCCTCACCTTTACACTCAATTTCGTCCTTGTGTACCAATGAAGTATATTTTAGAAATCGAATCTGTACCACTTGTACATGAAAGAGGCACAATATTGTTAAATAGCCTAAACCATTCCTCCTTGGAGATTGAGATAATTTGGGCTCTTTATGTTAAAATAAGCCATGTTTCAAATTGGCACTGCTAGATAGCAAATATGCACTTGACGAGCCAAACAAGATTGAATCACTTTGAATTACAAGACAATATTGTATATTCCAATGTATGAATGACCTTATCAATCACTAATTAACTATCGCTATACTCCCACAATTTCAATACTCTAATGATTCAAAGAAGACACAACATCCTCATGAGAGCTACGATATTCACAAGAAATAGCTTCTTGTTCCCCTTAGATGCCACCAATTGCAATATGTTCTACATATAAAAACTCTATGGCTATAGAAGACCCAACATCATGTCCAAACTATGTGTACTTTTGCTAGACTCTTTTTGATTGTCCAATTTGTCAACTTGAACAAAAATAAACTACTAGTTTACATTACTCAAAACACTACTAGATAATCAATTGTCTCCCAACCAATTCAAAGGTGATCTCTATAACATTTATTGTTGCATACTCTTTCCAATTGCATTTGCTATCATATTACTTGTTTCTTGTAAGTTCAGGGAAACCTTACTTATAATGCACAACAATATACAAGACTCATCAATTGCCTTACTACAACATCATATGTGAAATGAACCAAAACTGCATTGATTTTGGAACTTTGATATGATCTCTAAAGAATTTAAATCTCATAACCAAATGTTGGTTGGAAAGTCTAAAAACAAATTGAAAGATACTTTAGTTGAATATTCTAGTGCAAGGTAGTTAAAAGCAAATGGACTGAATAAATGCAAAAATTAATTGACTACTATAGAATTTTGTACACCAAGGTCCATATCAGACCCCATATTCCAACCAAACTCTAACCCCATGTGAAAAACTTAACCTAAATCCATTTTTCTACTTTCATTGCTCAATTTCTCATTGAGGCATTGAAAGGTGTATGTACAAGATACTAGTTTAGTTTCTACATTAGTCGGAATAGTGCAGGGTTGATAGGACGTCTGGACGCGAACGCTGTGTCCGCAGCGTTCGCTGACATTCGCGGACGCCGTCCGCCCCGTTCGCCCCGCCTATTCGTCCCGCCCTGTCCACCCCGCCCGTCCACCTTCTGACGGCGGGAGGGATGTTGCGTCCGCTGGCGTCCGAGCGGACGTCCGGGTTACGAACGCCTTTTTCGGGTGGGCGTAGAGATTCGTCAACTTTGGAATAGTGATCTTTATCATTATTTGTAAATAATATGTCACCAATTTTGCACTTATTCATGGGGCTATACTTTCCTATCTTTCCACTTGTGAGTTGCAAGACAAGAATGTTTTGCTAGTTTCACTCCAATCACACCTGAAAATTAAACCTTTTTTGCACCAAAAATGAAAAATTGCTAGTTCATGCACTTCAAATTTTGGCTAAGTTGCCACCATTATGCATCAAAATTGATTTCTTCATCACCACCTTAGTCATTTAAGAAAAAATAAATTTGCCACAAAGGCAAAATCTTTGAAGTAAAGAAAGAGGCTACATGGCCTTAGAATTTGAAAAAAACAAAGATAGATAGGAGTTATGCACTTATTATTGCACATGTAGCACTTTTGAAATGAAGGCAAGATTTTTGTAATGAAGTATTACAAATAGAGAGCGAATACCTACTTTGCAATATGGCAATGAAAGAAGTCAAACCTATATAAAACAACATGCCAAATGTGTTGTGAGTCTATAGAAGAGTCAAGAATTTGGAAAAAAAAATTTAACTTTAGAAAATATGCATGGAAAAAAATTAATGCAAAGAGAGGCATTACATAGAAGGAGCTTTTACTTGGATAGGAAGAGAGGGTCCATCAAAATAATATGATAGAGAAGCAAGTAGGAGAGAATGGAGTGACAAAGGACAAGTTTTTTTTTGAGCAGGTGGTAATTGCGTTTAAATTGCAAACAACACCATTGATCTATGTATATGGGTAATTAGTTACTTTTATTGGTAGAGCTAGCAGAAGATACCATCAATTTTGAGAGCAACATGGCATCTTTTAGTTCTTGCACATGCAAGAGTGGAGAGAGGGTAGAGGGAAGGGAATCCCAAGGCATCAATAGATGGGGGATTTGTGAAGGAAATGGCACCATTAAAACCTTGCTCTATCACTAGGAAAGGCTTGTCAATATACAATTTTTAAGATTTGTAGGGGCAATAATACAACTTAGGTAGGTCACCTTTCTTGCATGTGATAATTTACTTCCATTTTTGTCAATCATATTAGGTAGGTACTTTAATAGTGGCATGTACACCAAGTTTTGTTTCACGCAAAGTTCATACATACAACATGCTGAGGGTCATCTATAGTTAAGCTACCCTACACTCACATTTGTTTAAAAAGTAAATCAAAATATAAATAAATAGGGCATGAAATGAAATTTTCAGAAATTATTACATGGTGTATATGAACATTGTAGAAAATATTAATGAAAATTATATGAAATAAAAAAAATGAAAAATGAAAAATAATATACATACAAAGGTGATTGCTTTATAAATATAAGAAAGCCGAAGCCTAATTATCAATTGTAATAAAGCCACCAAAAATACTCTAGTTACAATTGAGTAAAGCCACCTCAAAGTATGGAAGACCTACTTGCGGTCCTACAAAATTTAAACTAGTGGCAATGTAGTGTAGTTAAGCTATAGTGCCTTGTACTACAATCCACAAATAATTCAAAATAAAGTCGAATGAGAATTTATAAATTCTAAAAGTAGATAATGAAGTAGATAATGAAATGGATATTAGGCCAAAAAGAAAATATTTTGTATGGGGTCTTATGAACTTGACCCCAACGAACAGTATACAAATTTGAGAGTTTGGTTGCAACATTCAAGGGTTACTACTTGACTTCTACTAATGCCATCTATATACATCAACAGTATTCTATGATAGTTGCATTTCAAAAATCAAATATAATTCAATATATTTGTAAAAAATTGCATCTAAACTCGTTTTTATTTATTTCTTTACTTTGCAAATTTTTGAAAAATTACTTTGACCAATGTTGGCATGAGTATTTTTTGCACCTACTAAGGTAAAAGTGTCTTTATTGGATAGCCCCCCATGATGGTTGAATATGGTGACTTATTGTGGACAATAGTTGGAAGTATTGTTCATTGAAAAAGATTCTTTCTTTGTACCTTCTTGTCCATTCATCTCTCTTCCCTCTTTACTTAGGAAGAAGTCCCAAAGCTAACTGTACTAGGTGAGTCTATGAGACTAAAATAGGTTGAAATGAAAAATCCACATTTATATTGAATAAAATATTCATTTTTGGAAGGAAAAAAATCCATTCTTTTGCAGGGTGGACAGGACGGTCAGACGTTTGGGACGTCCGGATGCGGACGTTGTGTCCGCAGTGTCCGCTGACATTCGCAGTCTCGGCGGACGCAGCGTCCGCATGTCCCCCTGTCCTCCCCGGTACGGCCGTCCGATCGACACGCGGATTGATGTAGTCCGCATGATCTGGGCGTCCACCTCGGGCCGTCCGCCCCGCCCCACCTGTTTGCCTTTCGAAGGTGGGAGGGACGCTGCGTCCGTTGGCGTCTGTGAGGACGGACGTTCGGACGTTCGGGTTACGGACGCTATTCTGGGGCGGACGTACTGATTTGTCAACCCTGTTCTTTTGGCATTCTTCTTCATCTTTATGTTTGCATACATTGGGCTCAATTTTTCAATGGATTTCCCGTAGTCTAATACGTTGAAATGGTTAAGTTATCCCAAGTAGGTACTTCTACCATACTTTAGGGCCACTTAAAACTATAGCCAAAGGTAAACCCACTTAATAGGCCGTGGGTTTCCAACAATCTCATTTTAAGAATCCAAGAGTTCAGGCTTTCAATCCTTTACACTAAACGGCACAATCCAAAGGCCGTCACTCTCCAAATTGCCCACATGGCAAGAAAAATGCCCGGAAAGCAATGGACTTTGAAAAGCAGTTTGGGTTGGTAAACTATGGAGACCCAAACTATGGTCTAGAGGCCATCAAATTTGCCTATTTCTGACCCATTTCTTCGGACTCTCAACAAAGTTTGGCCACTCAATCCGAGTCGACCTATAGACTTGGTTGACCATAGTGTGAACTCTGAAGTGGCCCTTACTGAAACTTTTGGAGCTTTGCACCCTGCGTCCCTGACCTGTTGCGTTGACTTTGCTGTCATAGGATGTGTCCTTGAATGTGTCCAGAATGTTATATTTAGTAAAGAGCCTTGGATCCCAAATTAGGAAATTTGAAACCAAATCTCACCACAATACGTCAACCTGACACCCCCATAATCCCGAATGCGCGCAGAAATTCCTTCCCGCCTACTCTTTGCAACTTTCACCTTTCTCATTTCGCCTTTAACGGGACTGCTCCTCTTCAAAAAATCTCTGTCCTCAAATCAGGGCCTCTCTCAAGCGCACTGCAGCTTCCTCGTGCGTCAATTTCGACTATCGAGAGAGATTTTTGAGCTTTGTCCGATTCGTATGCAGCTTGAGTAGTTTGAATGATTTCGGGACGCTGGGTCCATGTACGTTTTCTTTTCCTGCTTTCCATCCTGCGATGAGTTCTTTGGATCTCGCTTTGAATGGGTTCCTTTCATTTGTGATTCGCATCGTTTTACCCTGTGTTTTTTTCGCTGTTGGATTCCATTGCTTGCTTTCGAGATTTCCGATCTTTGAAGACCGATTGTACGCATTTTCTATCAATGTCGTTGCTTCGGGTTTTTTCGGTCTTGTCAATCTGCTTCCAGAGGTGCTTACGTGATTATGTGTCCAGTGATTATACTCGTGCAGAATGGGAGATGACTGAAGGCCTTGCCACCGAGCGTTCAAGAGGTGAGGTCCTTTGAAAATGAATGACTGTTTTTTGTTGTCTTGTTCGATGAATAAGGTATCCGCACCTAATTGCGACGGACACTGTAAGCCAGTGCTGAGCATAATTTTAAATTATTCGAACAATCGGATTTCAAAAAGTATTTTAAGAGAATTGCAACGCATCAAAGAATGTATCATTTGGATACCATTTGCAGAAGTTGTAGTGGTGCAAAGTTTTATTGGTAGTTGATCTAAAATTGGTAGTTGATCTTAAATTTACAGAAGTTTTGATGTTGAGGTAGTGGACGTTTTCAAATCATAATGTGTCTATTGTGTAAGCTTTTGGAGTGGTGTATGTAAGTAGGTGTGATATTTCATATTTGCTTTGGACAACCACACTGGTATTGCAATGCATCTGGCATTTCCAAATTGGTGGAGAGGTTATGTTTAAGCAATTATCCCGTGTGCACAATTTCTTGTCCCCCAGGGTTCAAAAATACTCTTCACTGTCTGGCGGTCATCTCCAAAGTCTGTGACCCTGGCATGAGCTGGCGAAGGAGAGATGGTGGAATCGCAGTCTACAGTCGGCACCAAGGGTACCTTTGCTACCCCATTGTCTCGTCACTCTCTGAAATTCTGTGCAATGAATCATTATTCAATAACTTCCGCATTCACAGATCTTGTTGCAGAGAATGATGTTTTGAAAGCGAACGAGAATCTGAACGTGTTAGCCTTAGATCCAGTCGAACCATTGACCGAAGAAACACAGAATCGGTTTGAGCGCTTCCTGCAAGGCGCTCATCAAATGACTGCCTGTGCGCTCACAGCCATTGACGCGTGCAGCGCCGATGTTCCCCAAACTGCCCAGCTCTTAGAGCTCCTGGTAATGTTCCTCTCCACTTTTATAGCTTCTTGTATTTTGGCGCTCAATTTCTTGTATGGAAATATGTATTAACAGTTGAATAGTGCGTGGGGACAAGAGTAGTATAGAGGACCCGATGTGCAGTTCCGATGTTATTTAGGTTATTGAAGCCGACGAAGTCATATCCGAAGTATAGAGGACTTTGGTTGATTTATAAAACCAACCTTTAGTTTTTGTAATTTAGACCCTAATTCGGACCATTCCAGCCTTGTCGCAAACCCTACATGCGCTGTTCTGTAGGGCATGTGATGTATGAGGTTCTTCAGAGATATCTTGAAGTTGGGATTAGGGATCTCTAGCTGTAGGGTCTTTAAAGCGTTGGACTTGGAGTAAGAAACTGTAAATCCGTAGGTAGTATGCCAGGTTTCCTCCACCGGGTTCAATAAGACACGGCTAAAGCATTACATTTCTGATGCAATGGATGCAGGCAAAGCAAGGGAGTGACTGGCAACTGCAGCAACAATGCTTGGATTCTTTGCAGTCGGCTTTTGAGAAGCACATGACTGTGTATGAAGTAAGCTTCCAGATTCCTCTGCAGTGACCTTGCCTTGTATGTATGACTCATTTTCATTGCAATTGTACAGTCACGTGCCATCAGTCTTTGTATTCGAACACTTGTTGAAAAACAAACGCATTTTTAGCTTTTAAATGCTCATTTTTGTAGTTAGTATGAGTTTCTTATGATTACGATACTACCAATCATCTATAATCGTACAAATATGAAGATTTTACATAATACTCAACTATTGTATTCAAGGATGCTTAGAATTGTCATCTACTAGATGTTTTATATGAATTCTTAGCTCAATGGCAGAAGTTGTTGATCTTATTAGGTAATTAACATAGCAAGCTTTTATACCAACTTGCTAACACTAATTGTCTTTCCAACTTCTTCAAAAGTCAATTCTACGTAAAAAAATTGTATCTTTTCATATCCAATTAACCTTGCCGCTTAAATTGTAATGAAAATTTCTACATTTTCCAACTTTCTCGAAGGGTGCTCAGACTCGCTCTCATAGAATGAGTGCGATAAATAGTGTCAATGATGGAAGTAATAGATGATGGACATCAGGCAATAACAAACCAAATTCTTATACATTTGAAATTTTCAGCGCAAATGTATCATATCTTGAATATAGACTGTTTGATCTTTGTAGTACATTTTCAATTCTTGATCAAATAGATTTTCAAGTCTGCAGCACTAATTTGAATTTTCAGTACGTTTTGAACTTGAAAATACAAATCACTTATTTCTTATTGAAGATGGTTTCCTCGTGGTTTTTGAAATCTTTGGAGCTCGTCATACTGAACCAGTGTTCGGTTGGTTTTCCAGGAAGAAGAGCAAAAGTATACGCAGAGCTTGTGGGGTTCAATGAGTACACAAGAGCAGGACCTCCAAGATCGACTGGAGGCAGGCACCCAGTTGCAGAAGTTGAGGCTACAGGTACACTTGATGTTGCATTGTTGAACCTCGCATCCATCAATTTCCAGAATAAATGGAGTTTTTCAGTCAAATTGAATTGTTTGTGAACTTAGGGAGACGTTCTTATGAAGAAGATTTTCATTATGGTGCTATCCATGAGTTCTTGGAATTGTCTACTTTTTATTAAGACATTTTTTAACAACTCTTTATCTGTGTTTGTAATGTACTTGCTTGGCATGTGAATGTTATTGCAGAAGCAGAAGGTGGGTGAAGCGCTACTATGGCTGGAGCTCATGTCTGGCCTTCCTGATTAGTTCTCTCAATAAGGTGCTTGCAAAATATTAGGAAATGCAGATTTTGACATAACTGCCAAGACAACTGAAGCTCTCTCTTGAGATTATGGATGCTTTTTTAAATTTGTCAATGGACTGGTAATATGATATTTTCTTGGATCCAATGTTGGAGCTTCGTCTGTAGGTCACAAAACAAATTCTTTCTGCTTCGGTATGTTTGGATAGTGATAGACAAAATAGTGATTTGGAAGTGGTCTGTAGTTTTCAGAAGTTATTTTTATAAATTTTGATGTCAATTCAGAAGGAAATGGTGAACTTGATTAACGTTTTCATCCTGAAATGATTATACCTTCATCCTGAAATGAAAACTTTATTCTATTAAAATACAATAAAATAACCGGTAGTATGAGATGTGTTCTGGAATTTTAATGTAAGATGCACATACAATTACTGTTGCCAGACAGCAGCTTCATCAAAACAGATTTCTACTAGGAAAAACAAAAATGATAAAATAATTATTCAAAAACAAAATTTTTGACATAGGGAAAACAATGAATGGCCAAACTGTATTTCTTGAAAAATATTAATTATTTCTTAACCCCTAAAGGACTAAGTTGTGTTTCATGGGAACATAGTGATTTTGGGCAATCACTACAAATGGAATTTTTATATTTTTTCACACAATGTGGGGACTAGGTTTTTCTTTCAAGGCCCAACAATTTTTAAATCAATTGACTAAATGGCTAAATAGTTATTGTATGATATGTAGTTTTTTTCCCTAGCCAAGTAGTCTAGGCAAATTAGAAAAAATCACTTTTTTCAAGAAAAAAATGGAAATTGATTTTCTAAATTTACATGTATGTAAAAAGATTTGAATCATTCATTTATTCAATGAGATGAAAGTTAAGAGGAGTTTTTGTTTGTGGCTAGTTATGAATTCTCTACTCTAAAATAAACTATGAAGTCCTTCATTTTAACTAAATTTTCAATATCTTTTGAAAAAATTAAATCATTAGATGTAGATTGTTTATTACATCATTACAGTATTACAAACATTGGATAGGCATTTTCCAATTTTATAACTAAATTCTTAACAATTTAGTGTTTTGAATCATTTTCTACTTCTTTTAATTACTAAATTTTTTCTTATATGTTGTACAATTCCAAATGATCTAAAAAATTTCAAGCATGTAGCGAACTTGACTTGAAGAATGAATCCAAAGAAATACCACCATTTGGACATTTTTTTTATACAAATGTGACCTTGTAAAGTGTAGTTGCCCATTTTTTTGCAAGGCCCCCAAAGAGATTCTTGTCAATTCAAACACTAATATCTTGCAATTTATGTGGGGAAATTTTTGTATTTCTTTTCACATTTTTTCAAAATATCATATTACAAAGATCTTATGGTTACATGTGTCCAAATTATTTTTTCTTCTAAAATTTGGTATTTGTATTAGAATGGTAGTTTTGGAACATTTTAGGTGAAAATATAGTTAAAGAACTTTAGAGTTTAATTGTATGGATATACAATAGACCAAGTGGTCTAAAAAATATGGTACTTTGGGATATTTCAATTTTTTGAGTAATTTTCCTTTTGTGTGTATTGACTATAATAGTTTTTTTTGTTGACAATTAGAGGCTTTATATTCAATTTTATTTCCCAGTTTCTTAAACTTTGAAAACAATTGGATAGGTTCATTTTTAAAACTTTGTTCTTTATATTCTATATCTCTCCAATATACCACTCTCTACCTTAAACAAAATTTTATTGCACAAATATGTTTAGCATTTTTCAATATTGATAGAATTGTAAGTTACTCACAATAGCCGAGCAATAGATGTGTCTTGTGAAGGTACAAAAAAGGTATGCTAAGTTAATGTCGTTGTGTTGCTTACATCTCCGATATTTTTTCTTTCATGCGGTTGACCCAACAACTTAGGGTATGTGGAGTTATAGGTAGCGCATAAGCAAAGCAAAAGTCAATTAAAGTTTCTCAATCTTGCGTGCTTTTTGTTTCAGTTTGTTGTCACATTTGGCCAACTGTGGCACTTGTCTTTCTATCCTTCTTCTTCATACATTGAGCTCAAGTCATGATTTCCATTTGATTTACTCATGGATGCAATGGGCGTGATTTACCCACAATATTGGTTACAGGCCAAGTATGAAGTGACATTTTGCAAGCATCTAGATATTATAGAGAAAAACTTTGGTGAGCCCTTGTGGGTTCACGGAAAATTGTCCTCGTGGATAACTTCAATTGGAGTGTCATTAGGTTCATTTTAAGCTAGCCAGGTTGTCTAATTCCGTAAGAGCCATGGAATTGCCATTCCTTGTCAATCCCTTGACAAAGCTCTGGAAAAGTCTAAATGCTAACTCTACCCTGGCCAACAATTTTTCCGAGTATGTAAAGTTGGTAGTGATGGCCATGATCATGTCTTGGAATCAATTGAAGATGAACATTGTTTCTCTGTCTTGTTGTTTCTAAAGGATAAGGTGAGGAATTGCTTGGATTCCAACTTGGTAGTGGGAATGAAGGTACAACAAGTTTATACATTGAATACTTTTCTTTAGGAAGAATGTTTTCAGTAGTGGCTTGTCTCTACTAAGTTACACTGCTATGGAGTTTCATGATAGTGTTGTTTCCTAGTTAGCATTCCATGTGAAACCTGTGGGTAGTCATGCATACATTGTCCATGATTGGTGATTCATTTTCTACTGTGTTCTAGTTCGCGATTGTCAGCATAGATGCCTCTTATTTCCATCATCCTTGCATGGTTATAGAATTTTCTTTACATGTCATTTTCATTCAATAGAACATTTTTATTCTTTATGTTTTTCTACTTGATTTCTAACTTGTTGAATGGTGAGTGCCTTCATTTCAGTTTCAAGTTGTACAACTTGTCTACTTTGTTTTTTCAAAAAAATTTGGTAAGCTCTCAAGACTTTCATTGATCTTGCTTATAAATATTTCAATGTGCAACTTTCTTACTTGGGTGTTGAAGTGTGTGTTTTGTTTTGCATGTCCCTTGCTAGCACTGCAAAACTATGTTAAACGTATAAGTAAAGAAAAGTGCATCTCCATACAAAATTTGCATCTAAAAATGAAACACACGATGATAAACCAAAAAAATGTATTTTCAAAAAGGTTGGGGGTCCTCAACTTTTTTTTAAACTTCATTCAATAAATAGTAGTGCATGCAATCATTGCACTTGGCCAAGTGCAAAAATGTCTGATTTGGTGTTGTTAGTGAAGGGTATACTATAAAAAATCTACATTTTAGGTTACAAGCCCTAATTTTCTTTGACAAATTCTAGTGAATGTCCAAAGCAATAAACCCATGTTTTCTTTTTGTAAACAAAAACATCTAATGTAACATCAATGTTGACATAAAAACATGGGTTTGTTGCATTAAATGTCCACTAAAATTTGTTAAGAAAAATCAGAAGTTGTTACCAAAAACATAGGTTTCTTGTAGTGGTAGAATTATAGAAGATTTCCGGATTTTTGAATATGGACAATTTCTTATATGGGCATCGAAGTTTGTTCTTTTTTTGCAGGTGCAACAATGTGAATTGCAAGAATGTGTTTTTGCACTCTAGAGTTGTAGAAGATTTCCAAAAATATCAATGTGGACATTTTTTTACTAAAGTATTGGAATGTATGTGCAAGTCTACTTGTCTCTAGACTACAATATTCCTTAAATGTATAGAATTAAAGATTGTAGATGATTTGTCTCTTGGTTCTCATTTGATCAAGCATTATACATGTCTACTTGTGTACTCTTCCATCAATATATTTTACTTGGAATTCATTTGATGCAAAATTCTTCTTGCAATGAGGCCAATGGCACTTTCTTTTCCTTAAGGTCATGCCTAATAGTTAATTTTCAAGTTTCTAGCATTGCCTAAATGACAACATAACTGCTTGCCTCCTTGCCTAATGAACTTCATTCCCAAATGAGTTAATGCCAATGCTTACACTATTTCTGAAAAATAAAAGGCCACCAAGATTCACATTTTTTTGCTTAGGGGCCACCTAAAGTTGTACATTGGAAACCATAAGCAGCCAAGCCAAGCAAAACCACTTCAAAACTAAGGCCATGTGTCCATTGCTCCCCCCTCAAAAAGAAAAAATACTAATGTACAACCATGCATTGATTGTAGTCCCAAAACTAAGGTCATCATTGATTATTGGTGTCATATTGGTCAAATGCCATGAAAAATATTCTTGCCATTATGTTATGAAGGTTGTCATTATCATAGTCCAAGGAGTTCTGTGAATCAAATGGTGGATTTTCATCAAAGTTTCATCCACCTCAGGGTTTTTTTAATTGGTTGGAAGTGTGTCGAGAGGTTCCAAAATTGGCTAGTCAATTTCTTAGAATATTTTTTTCAACCAGTGGCATTGCCACCATAGTCCAATTCCAATAAAAAAATTTCCTTGAGGTTGAAAATCTAGCCGGTTGTAATATTTTTTTGGTTTTCTTCTTGATTCTTGAATTGGATTTGTTTTACTTAAAAAGTGTTTATAAACATTATCCCTAGTAAGATTTGAACTTGGCCTTGCCCCTACCAATTTAGAAATAGGGATTCAACCTTCCAAAAATGCACGGATCCAAAAGAGGGTCTATGCATTTTCAAGAGGCTAGTTAGTACGACATGCCCACAACATTCACATTTACAAGAATCAAAACAAGATGAGCAAAAAAAATGTGGAGAGGAGTGAGAACAAGCCACCATTACAAGAATCAAAACATGATGAGTAAAAAAATGGGTTGAGAAACATACCAATGAACATGCGTACACAACATCATTGAAGATAATCAAAAGAACATGTGCAACAAATAAGGCAACAAATGTGTACAAGTCATAAAAAGTTGTCAACACTACAGTATCTCTTGCTAATGCACATCTTCATACAAAGAAGATGCATTGCTTGCACTAGGACTTGTGGCTGAATTAGACAAATAAGTAGAAAGATTAGCATAAAGATACTTGTATTTTGTTTCATGCTTCCACAAGGGTATGGTATCGTGCAAAATACCATTATACTCATCATCCGGTCCCTTTGAAGCAATTCTAAGCAAAGCCTTCAAGTTTAGGGTTCCTAATTGATTTCTTACACGAGTTTTAATTAAATTCTGAATGTTGAAAGCTCTCACATGTAGTTGTAGAAACGCACTATATTCTAGCTATATCAACGAGGATAAATAAGTTTGGATATTGGATTTGTAGGGCATGATTCCAAGTGATCATACAACACAAATCCCAAAAGGTTTTGCCCCCCCCCCCCCCCCCATTCAGTGGTACACTGCAATTTGAAAGACAAAACTCCCGCTTATAAGCTTGCACATCAAGAAAAAGGGGCAAGGAAAAACCTGAATGTAATCAGTCCTCTCCATACAGCTGCAATAGTCTATCCAACTTAAAGATACCCCAACTGGCCAACTCTGCAATCCAACTTGCTTGGATGGCATATTAGAAGGGTTAAGCACTTTGAAACAAGAAATGAGGTCATTGTCTTGAAATCAAATGTCCAAACCCTCATAGACCGCTTCAACAAATGAACACTGAAATTGGAAAGCTTCTTCCAAGTTGGTTCCTAGTCTAGACCTAGACATTATGATACCATGAAATATATTCCCCCGTATTTGGCTTGGAAGCTTCTTCAAATGACCTCCAAAAGGGCCATATTCAGAAAGCACATGAAACCATGTATTCTCATTAAAAGTGTTAGCGTTCAAATCAATGGTTTCAACAATGAAGAGCATCCAAATTTGTGCTATCTCTATATGCACTATGCTATCTATAGAGGTGACATCTACAAATTTACATTGAAAGACTTTAGACAATATAGCCAAGGACTTCAAAATGTCAGCAACAAAGAACAAAACATAAATGACCTTGAACTGTGACAACTTATCCGAAATAGACGTAGCCTTACCAGATTCAATACCTTTCACATCACAAAAGTAATGCAAAACATACTCTTATGAATCACAGAGAGTACTCACCGCTTGTCAACGAGACAACTACTAAATTTTGTGGTAGCATTTCATACTTTTCTTTGCGTCGAAGAGCTCTTCTTGAAAGGTAGTTAGCGCATGCTTCCACTTGGACGACTTGTGGAAGAAAGTAGCAACTGAATTTATCAAAGATTCAATCTCATGTAAAAGTACCTTACAGGTAGGTGCTTTTGTGGCATCTAGGGTTGCCAAATTGGTTTGGTGCGCTACACAATGCACATTGAGCAAATAAGGGTTTACCTCTTTCTTCAACCTTGTAGCCACTTTGGTGAGGTAGCCCGTTATAGTGGTTGCGCCATCGTTGCCAAAGCCTAGAAACTTTTGCAGATCTAGCTTCCAAAGTTGCAGAGTTGCAAGCAAGGTTTGGTGGATTAGACCGGCATTCTTCTTCCCACCTTCGATTGGCCATAGGCCTAGAAACAAAGTCACCGGCAAACCCTCTTCAATGATGGTGGCGAATATCACAAGGTGCCCTGTAACAATGATGTCGGTAGATTCATCTATCATGACACCCCAAAAAAATGAATTTTGAATATGGTTGAGGATTTGCTTCTGAATCACAATTGAAATGCACATGATTAGATTTGTACATGCTTTCTCATCTTGATACAAAGACAAGGTCATCAGGGCTTTAATACTTACCAATAATTTACATAAAGAGGAGAATTTAGAGTAGGGTAAGGAGTTCTTCCCCAAGAAATAGGCAACCTGCAACAAAGACGCTACAACCTCATTGCACGCTTTCTAGCTGCTTGCAATTGCTTTCTCCATCACCTTCCTGCCACTCTCCAATGCCTAAGAAAGGCGTTGGTGCTTATTAGAGCGGGCATGATCTTGGAAAGCACTCACCTTCAGGTTTTGGGAGCCGTCCTTGGCATATGATGATCGGTTGCCCTTGTCCTTGCAAACTTGCAAAACACCCTTCTAATGTTAGCATCAAAATGCAGCCATTCAAATTGCACATACCACTAGTCCTTCCATTGACTTTGAGCAATCTTTGCCTCTAAAGGAGGAGTGCGATCCACCCTCAAATGAGCAATTTCAAGACAAGAGTCATTCTCAGACCCTAAGGACAGAAGATCTACAACTTTAATTTCTCTAGATTTGTCAAAATAGTGGTCCCTCACGGACCTCTAGCGTTTAGCCATGAACCCTGGCCTTGTACAAAACAATCAAAGTCAAACAATGTGATGAAACAAAAGCCCAACCTTCACCAAAAAAAGTAGGGAGAGGAGTGAGGTCTAACCCTCACCCTAAAATACAATCGACAATCAAAGTAGTGAACCAACTGGAGCCAAAAAAATGGGGAGAGGAATACTTGAATCAATTAAACAATCAATCAATGAATCAATGAATCCTAATCAATAATTTCAGCTTTCAATTAATATGCTAAAATCTATAGCTCAAATTTGTCTATTACATTCTTCTCTAGTAACCCTGATTCCTTGAATGACTGAATGACACTGCATGATTGCATCTCTAATACAAAATATTAGAAGTTCCACTTAAAATGCACACAGCACATATATCACAAATTCACAACCTCACGTCAACATACCCATTGCGATGGATTTGCAACAATCTTCAAGGCCAAAAACTTGAAATACAATCAGCAATCAAAGCATTGAAAGGCTTCAGCAAAAAAATGGGGAGAGGAGTGACTAAGTGAGGTCTTACCAAATTTGAGGAGATTACCCTTTGCTTCAAGCCCAGCTTTGTCCAATCAACAATTAGCCCTTGTACTTGAGCCCAACCGCTTTGTCTGCTCCGTCTGTAAAGAATTGGGGTGCTTCTCACAAACCCTCCTCAATGATGGTGACTAAAATTGAAAATCATGACTCACGAAAATCATAAATTCACAACTCAAGAGATGATGAGATGAATCAAATTATCAGGTATTCAGGTGATCACAACCAGCAGGTGCAATTGTTCAACGTGTCCGCAACTCTGTATTCCAGAATCGAGAAGATGAGATCACAATAACACAAATTGAATCAAATGACAACCAAATTGCCAAAACACCCAACTGTCCCAAACTCCCATCATCCAAACACCCAACTGTCCCAAATTTTCCGGCGTCCAAAACACCCAGTCATCCCAAAACTCCCAACATCCAAATTCCAAAACACCCAACAAAACCCTAGCATCCAAAAACCCAGCAACCCAAATTTTTCGAAAGAAAATAAAACCCTATTGTGCATTACTGCATTGTACAAGTTTGTGAGTCTGTGATTTAGAGAGTACAACTATACAAGTAAATTGTTAAATCCTAAGTCCCTAATAGCCTAATCAACTCATCACTGTCATTAGCTAATAAGTCTCTGAGAACTTAGAGTTAAAAGGTTGTTAGTGAGTTATTGTCTTAGTATCTTACACTCTTACAAATTTACAGCCTCACATTTAGTGAGTTATAGTCTCTAAATTCTTAAGGTAGGATACTATGTAGTATGTAATATATAAGTAATGTAAGTATGTAACTATGTATCTTAGTACCTAGTTTACTATATAAAAAAATTCCTATAAAGTATAATCCCAATTGGCTAAAAACCGGAATTACGTATTTTGAATTAGTAATTTTCCAACATGTTCCTAAATTGGACGGCAAAAAGTTGACATATTATTTTCCTACTTGGTTCATTTCCAAAAATCTTTTTTTTCATCTAGAACCTTTGCCAAAAATTTTCTATCTCAATTGGAAAATCTCAAAAGCAACCAGCTAGGTTGTAACTAAATGCCGGTACTCCCTATTCATTGGTCATCATCACTTGATTGGAACAATTTTCATTCTATTGAATGCACCTTAAATAAGCATCCACCCCCCTATGAATACTTGTAATCTAAAGCCATTTTAATACTTAAGCAAAAGGCCCTAGAATGCCCCTAAATTTTCTTTAATGATAATGACTAAAGAACCTAGTATCAAATTCTAACATTCAATCAGAATAACCAATGGGATGAAAAAAATTATTTAATTTCATTATGACAAAAGCATTTCATTAAATTAATAAACACATCCAATTTAGAAATTGAAATTGAATTCACAAGATATAAATAATAGAAGGTGATTTTCATGATGCTTTAATTGAAACTCTAAATTAAAAGAGAAGAAAAATTATCTCTAGACCACTCCAAATGGTTTGACAACTGATTTACTATTCCTTCAAAAACACTAGCTATATAATTTTACAAAATGGATTGGCAAAAAACGGGTCAAAAAATATTAAAATTAAAAATTTAACATGAAGGTGCTTCAACTCGACACAAATAAATATTGATACCCACATAATTGTATACAATGTTATCAACCATTACTATGTCCTATTTTTTTTTTTTGTAGAAAAGGGATATGTCGAGGTTTCAATTTATAATAAATCTACCTTAGGAAAAAAAACTAATGAAAAATTGACCATTTTTAAGGACTTGATGGTAATGAGATTTCACCAAAAGAATGAGCTTGAAACCATCTTCAATGTTCTAAAGTATATGTGCCAAGGAGCTCTATTTGCACAAACATGCAAGACATAAATAATCTATTTTAGATATACCCCTATTACAAAACATGCCCACCTATTGTGCTAATAGACCACAAAAATTTCAGCTCTAAATCATGAATTTTGGGTACTTGAAATTTTTTTAAACTACTAAATACGAAAGTGTGAAAAATTAGCAAAATTGACTTCTAAATATAATTTTTTTTTTAGTTTTTTTGAAAAATTAACAATATGATTACAATTGAAACATCTATCTCCAATAAAAAAATTCAAGTTCATTTAATTCATGCTTCAAAAGTTATAGCAAACCACAAGTTCATGATGTTGTGTGTGACATAATTAAGGACTGGTGTTCCTTGCAAACATCTTGCAAGTAGTAATAACTAGTACCATTGAGGTTTGTATTATGTGAGTTTAGGATCATGAGCACATAAGCTTGAAAGACTATGCACCTATGATATAGGAGTCTATATTATAGAAATCTTCCATGGATATAGGAGACCTATGTTATAGATACCTATATTATAGGTGTTTATGTTGTAAGCACCTTCAATGGTTGTAGGATATTTACTATATCTATAGTTAATTGCAAGAAATATTGTCCTAATTTTTATTCCCTTAGCCTCGAACAAGTGGTTTTTGGCTCATAACTTTTGCACCATATGTTGACTTTATATGAAATTTGAAACAAAGGTTCATGTGGTAGTTTTTAATAGAAAATTATTTTTTATCTAAAAGACTTATTTTTTATCTCAAAAAATTATCTTTTATTTTAAAAAATTATCTTTTTATTTTTAAACAATCTCCAATTGGATGTCCATGTTGCCTATTTTTAACGTTTTGAGTACTATTTTTGATCCAAAAATGAGAATCTAAAGCCCACATTTGGATTCAAAAGATTTTTACTAAAGTTATAGAAGTTTATGAAGAGATTTTCTAAAAGTCATAAATTTTCTTCCTTCTACATGTAATGAAAGTGGTCTACCTTTGCACAAATTGAAAGAACACAATTTTTTTCTCCAAAGATGATAATGGTTGAGAAGGAGCATCTTGAAGTTAGGAAAAAAGTATTTTTTCATCTTATTTTTTTGAATATTTTAACTATTTTCTAAAAATCGAAGATCAAAATGTCTATTTTCTTAATATTTCTATTATGCTTTTTTGTGCATAACTTTTAGAGATAAGTTTTTAGACTAGGTTTGATTTTTTAGAGCCATGCTATTTTCAATGCTTTACAAATTATCTATATTTAATATTATTTTGAAAATCTCAATAGTCTAAAATAGACTATTTTGAGCCAAATAGAACAAGTGCTTGCAGTGACCCATGTGCTCAAGGCTCATATGCTTGCATTCTTATGCTCACATTCTAGGATTGTTGCTAACACCATATTTTACTTTCCAAGGTTGTCAAATGTTGATTTTTAAATTTTTTATAAGATTAAATAGACATCTATAAAAGTCCATTAATATTTCATATTAAATAACTTCTTTGTACATTTAACAATGCCCATTGCCACTTTCTAGAAGCTTCCCTGTGAATGAAAAATGACTTTAATGAGGAATATGGATACTATGTAGAAATAGCATCTAGTACAAAGGAATTAATTTCCAAAGGTTTTTGACTAAGTTTTCACCAAAAACATCATTTCAAATGCAAGTAACAAATTTTAGAGAAAAACACATTTTGGGACACATATAATTGTAGGATCTTGTTGTACACTAGTTCAAAAAGATGTAGAAAAAATGTCAGAAATTTCCACCATGTAGATTGCAAGATATAAGCATTCAAATTCACTAAAATCATTTTTTTAGCCATGTGAAAACTAGGGCAAGTGCACTTCACAAGCTCACTTTTCTATAAAAAAATTTCGAAAATGGTGGTGCTTTTTTGGATTCTTTTTCCTAGAAAGCTGGCCACATGTTTAAAAAATTTCAGATCATTTGAAATTGTACAATATATAGGAAAAAATAGGAAGTAGAAAGAAGTAGAGAATGATTCATAATACTAAATTTTTAAGAATTTTATTATGGAATTGAAAAATGCCAATCCATGGTTGCAATGTTGTAATAAACAATCTACAATTCTACATCCTATGATTTTATTTTTCCAAAAATATTGAGTAATATAAAGGACTTCAAAGTTTATTTTAGAATAGAGAATCCATAATTGCTCGCAAACAAAAAAGCCTCATAACTTTTGACTCATTGATCAAAATGGAATGATTCAAAGCTTTCTACGTTTATATAACTTTAAAAAACCGATTTTGAGTTTTTATTTCTGGAAAAAGTGATTTTTTCTTATTTGATTGGACTACCCATTTACAAGAAAGAATTTATATATTAGGCTATAATTTTTTGACTTATATTTCCAAATGTCATGAAATTTAGTGCATATGAAAGATATTCCTCCTCCCTACTTTCTATTAAAATTTGGGCAAAAAATATAGAAATCTCTAATCACAAGTACTGCCTATTCTAAGTTGCTACATAGCCAAATAACACATGCTAGTCCTTTAGGGGTTAAAACAATTAGTATAAAAAGACCTTATTCCATTTCTAGAGTCAATTTTCTTCCTTGGAAAATACAAATAAACCATCTCCAAATCTAAGATCTGATTTAACTAATCAAATTCTTAATTTTGAATTGTAAGTAGGCAACTTTAAATGTTTAGCTACAAAAGTCAATTATAACTTTCAAATAGCCAAATGATGTTTCAAAAATAAATAAAAAATAGATTCAAATTTGTAAAAATATATTAATATAAAATGAAATTTATGAATTTTAATTTGGCAAAAATAAATCATTTTTCATCTTTTATTCTAAAATATAAAAATTCACCCATTTTCAACTTTTTTAGTTTTCTCCAATTTTAAGATTAATTAATTGTTTGTGTCTATTGGATAGAGACCTCCCATCAACTTCATCTAATATGGAAAATTTCATTTTCTATCTACAACCATGCTTACATTCCTTTTGAACAATTCAACTCATTATAAATTGTTTGGAATCTTGTTAAATGGACTTTTGAGGCAAGTTGGGGCAAGTTGTTAGAATTCCTTCTATAGCCCTCTAGCCCCACTCCAAGTGTTTGGATTCTTCCCTCCAAATAATTGAACTCATCCAACTCAAATTAAAAGTTTCAAACATCTTAAACATTTCTTAAAGATAAATCTTACATTGACTTCCACATTATAAGACTAAAAGTCAAAGGAAACGAATTCTACATATTATTACTTATTACTTTGACACTTTTAGCCTTAACCTAAAACTTAATTATAAGAAGGTTAAACACCAACTTCTAAAATTTTGATGTTGTTGTCAATCTAGATCTAGATTTTTATTGACATCGTAATTAAAAATAGCTCTAATATCAATTTTGACAACTTCTGAATTATCTTTGTTATATATCAAAAATGAACCATGCAACACAATTTTGAATTATCTCCACTTTTTATATGAACAATAAACCATACAACACAAATTATCTTTACTTCTCTTTTTTAGCTTCTTTTGCTTTGCTTTTGTTTTGGTTATCTTAAGTTTAAAGGTGGCATTATATTGCAGTAAGTTTTATGTTTAAACTATGGCTACTACATCTCTATGCCCTTTAGTGTATGGTATTGCAAAAACTAGAAGTTGTTGAGCTTGCAGGGCCTTTCTTGCTAACCTATATGCTTTATTATATTCTATTTGCAATTCCAATCCTAGATTTGGTGAAGTTGTCAAATTGGTTGGTTGATAAATGTAGTTGGTGATTTCACATGTAGTGAAATCTTTGTTGAATTGGCTCCAAGATTTTGTATCAGTTCTTGTTTTTCTTTCTCCAAGTAGTCTATGCAATTAAATAATTTCAACAATAACTTTTATAATACAAGTGGAAATCTATGTTGAGAGAACTAAATTTTGTTTGCCATTTTTTGTATTTTCTATGATGTTAAAAATCAAATTCAATCCGCAAATGTTAGCCATAATTTTTTTTTTCGATACAATTTTCTACTAGTTTTCTACAATAATATCAATTTTCTTACTTTGGTTGGAGATTTCTTATTAAGTAACTTCTTTTTGAATTGGACCTAGTAATAGTTTGCCCAATAGTCAATCCAAGTTGATGCATATAAACATTGATAAAGACATGGCTGAAAAGTTTGTGGATATTATTTTCTTCAATATATTGGCTTGTGAACATGGTGTTTTTTTAAAATCATATATTACACTTGATTCTTATTGCAAAATTATTAGCATTTGAAAAGTACAAAATGTAATGTACACAAGTACAACATTTAGGTGACAATTACCTTTATTAGAGAACAACTAAGTTAGAAGTACAAATTGCATATCAAACATGATCTTAGGATTCCATTGGATGTACGGGATGCCTACAACTCCATGTAGGTTATTCTACCTCTTAAATTTTATTTTTTTGTGATTCTTTTGTTAATTACAACAATCTTGAGATTGAATGATATTTTTATGTTTTGCAAGATAACTTGTATTTTCAATTTATTTTAGTTAAAATGAGTACTTTTTAATTTATAATTATAGTCCAAATGATGTCAAGCTACCATAACTTCAAGGAATAAGGGGATGAATTATGTGCCATTTGATAAAATATAAATATTAGATTTCAAAATATAATTTTGTTTTGAAACCACTAGATAGTTACATGTTGTTGTAGAAAAGTTATATTTTCAATTTTTATTGAGTCATGAGTTGAAGACAATAGACTTAGTTAACAACTTTAAACTCTATTGTTTATTATTTATAAACAAATTTTTCAATATATTTACTATACCAACATTGCTTATTTCTTGTGTGTAGGTTCTTAATTTTCATATTTTAATTTTTAATTTTTTTAAAATTTCTCTTACTATTTGTATTATTTAGATTATAATAAAATAACATAATATTATGTTACTAAAGATTTTTTATTCAAATGAGTGACATACTAATTTCTAAATAAGAAGTTATTGAGTAGATTAACCCTAAAGCTACTCAAAATTGTCATTTCTAGTGCAAAGAGCAAAAAATTCATAAATGGTACTTTTTTCATATCTAACTATAGGATCTTGCAATAGACTAGCACGAGAGTGTGTGGAAAAATTTCAAATACTAAAGTTGATTGCATAGATTGTCAGATTAATGTGTTCAAAGTGAAGAAATCATGTTTTTTGGCACTATGGCAAACTAATTCATGAATTTTTGAATATTCTTAACTTAAAAATTCTGATGTATAGATTTTGAATTAAATTTCTTTTATCATAAGGAATTAAGTTGAGAATAAAAGAAAAATAAAATTTATAAAATTAAAGTAATTTTTATTCTTTAAATAATTGTTTAGTCGAAGATGGTATACGATAGAGGGAAAAACTAAATCAATAATAGCTCTAAGATGGAATTGAAACACACTAATTCCAATGGTGAGATTTTTGTAACAATCAAACTCAATTTGGGAGTTAACCTTGTGGAATTCTATGTTTTGAAAAAAATGTTAAAATTGAAATAAAAAAGAATCCTATATACTATATATTCAAAATGAACCTCTAATTGGCCACAAAATGGATGCTCCATTAGCTTTCATGTCATAAATCCAAATAGAATTAATCAAAGATTTCTATATCACCAACCAAAAATACAATCTAGAAGAAATAAATTTTTAGAGTTTTCATTTGAAGTTTTTGTGGATTTTTTTCTATCGGCTCAATTCAACTTTTGGCATCTTGTGGACTTTTGGTATAACTTTTGCTCCTAAGCACCAATTGAAATGAAAATTCTATTCTAGAAAAGCAAAAACAATAGAAAGTTAATAAGTTTTTCTATCTTATGAGAATTTTAGAAAATTTCACAAAAAATTGAGCTCATAGAAACCTGCCCAAAATCCATTTTGTCCCTTGAAGGGACAATGGGACTTTAAGCTTGAAGTTTAGAAATCGGATGAAGAACAAATGGAAGACTCACAACTGATTGGGAAATGAGAATCTTCATTCATTCAATTTTTTGGAAGTTGTGACATAGATTCTACATTAACTTTGCTACCAATGATGAAGACTACATTACTATAGTAGTTTGTTTTAAATGCTCCCATGCTCTCAAAGCGATCTTGACACAGAGTTACATTTTGCTTTCTTCAATGTACTAGTAGTGTATATTTCATGAGGTGATGGCTTTTAGTGACTATTGGATTTCAACTTCAAAAATTTGTAACTAATTCCGTACATGTCTAAAAAATATGAAACATCGGTGACACTTGCCTTTCCAAACATGTTTGGAAGAAAGTGAGGTCAATATGAAGCAAGTATGCAATACATTGCCTTTATACTGTGCATATACGGGATGACGACCAATTCTATCCACTTAAGGAATTCAGCATAGCTGCTGGATGTGTGTATTCAGGGAAATATTTTTTCCATGTAGGGAAATTGATTTAAGAAGGATTAAGAAAAATTTACATTTTTTGGAGTCAAACTTGAAATTATCGTGAATTTTTTTCCCGAAAATTCTGAGCAACTTATTTTTGTTACATAGGTTGTTGTAATTTCAACCATAGGCTAGTTACAAAATTGATGTAAGTGAATCAATGTACATGTCGTGATCAGGCTTTCAATGTACACTTCTTGGACATTTACTGTGGAAATGGAGGATGGTTGGAAATAGAGCAGCCTATAGTGTGGAATGGGGTGTGGCTGGAATGGGTTGCCTGCTCTAGTAGTAGTTTTCTTCATTCGGTCTTTTACATAATTGCATTCATCAATGCAGACATGCAGCTGAGGTGTTTGTATAATCATGACCGGGTTTGCTTTGTATGGGATGTGGTCACCTCAGTGAAAATGCAACTTTCCTCCTCTCCCTTCAAAGGCATCGGCATTGCAAGCTCTACAATGTGAGTAACATTGTAGTAAGCTTAGGCTGTTGCTGAACTCCATGGTTTCATACTTTTGCTCACACTCTGCACACTGCATATTTTTTTCATAATTTTGCGAGCATTTAGGTGTTTACATTCACATTTTCAAGCTACCCATGAAGGTCAACACCAATTTATCCCTGGTCAAACTTCTTGATCTTCACATTGACTATAATTTTCCACATTGCAACTTCGTAGGCCGACCATTTCATTCCTAAATCTGCAAATCCTATGGTTATTTTGACCATTCACAACTCACATTGCTCTTGCAAATTTATCTACATTTCAGGTCTCCTTCCACTTTGACAATGACTGTAGTTGTTCTAGGGTTAACCCTTAAACGTGTAGGCATCTCAAAAGTGGATGTGCCTTGATCAACCTCCATTACAACTTTTAAAACAATTTTTGGAATTTGATTTCAACTACAAAAACGAAGCTTGACAAGTTTTGTTTCTATTCCATTTTAAAATTTTAAGAAATGTTAAAAATTGAAAAAGTTATTGCAATTGAAAGCTCCCTATGTTAAAATCCAAATAACACAATACATTGTGCTTTTCATTCATTCATTTTTTCTTTTTAATGTATTTTGAATTTAACCCCTAAAGGCCCAAGACTATATTTTCACCAAAACCGCTCCAAAACTGTGATGTCTAGTGCAAGTACCAAATTTTAGAGAAAAAAAAGCATATTTGGACACATGTAACCGTAGGATCTTGTATTTAACTGGTTCAAGAAGATGTGGAAAAAATTTCAGAAAATTCCACCGTGTAGATTGCAAGATATTAGCATTTAAATTGATAAAAGTCCTTTTGAGGGCCCTGTGAAAATACGGGCAGCTGCACTTCACAAGGTCACATTTGTATGAAAAAATCTTCAAAATGGTTGTGCCTCTTAAGATTTATTCTTCACACCAAGTTGCCTACATGCTTGAAAAATTTCACATCATTTAGAATTGTACAACATATAGAAAAAGTATAGTAAGTAGAAAGAAGTAGAGAATGATTTAAAATACTAAATTGTCAAGAATTTTATTATGGAATTGAAAAATGCAAATCCCAATAGTTGTAATGTTTTAATAAACAATCTTCATCATAGATTTTTTTTCTTTTTTCAAAAAATATTGAAAATTGTGTTAAATAAAGGACTTCAAAGTTTATTTTAAAGTAGAGAATCTATAATTGCCCACAAACTAAAACTCCTCATAACTTTCACCTCATGATTCCAAATGCAATGATTCAAAGCTTTCTATGTATATATAAATCTAGAAAATCAATTTCAAATTTTTATTTTTCAAAAAAGAAATTTTTAAGAATTTTTTTGAGCTGCCCACCGTTGCATCAAAACTACATATTATGCAATAACTTTTCAACCATGTACTCAAAAGTTATGAAAATTGTTGGGCCTTAAAGATACTCTTCGTCCACATGTTCTGTGAAAATTTCATAGAGAAAAAATGAAAATTCCATTCGTAGTGAGCTGCCCAAAATATCCATAATGCCAAAAAATGATGCTTGGACCTTTAGGGGTTAAACTATAGAATTATGTTTCTCAATCCATCCTTCATTTATAGTAAAAATTATAGATTATTCTAATACATATTGTAATTGATATAATTTTATTTCCACCTTTAGCTTTGAAAAATCACAATAATTTTATTTTTCTTTCAAAATTATTGAAAAAATACAAAGTAAATAGAAATTTTATTTTTTTACTAGCTAGAAATATAAAAATTTCTACACCAATTAAATAAAAGGCTAAATTTGGTTTGATAGTTGAATTTGACTTCAAGGTGTTTGATGTAGCTATTTTGGGTGTAAAAAATAAAATAACCAATTCAAAATTTTTTATGCTAATCTCCATTGCTACTTTTAGCTCTTGAGAAAATTTCAAATAATTTGAATTGCTTTTGCTATTTTTACTCATTTATGTTCATTTTTTGCAACAAAAATGATAACAATTAGAAATTTTCATGAAACAAATTGCAATTTCTCAAAGTGATATAGAATTCAGAGTTTTAAGTAGTAAAAATATTAGATTGTTGTTTGAACACTATTGAAAAGGCTAAAATTATCTCAAATAAGAAGTTTGACCATTTTACAATGGATCAAGTCCTTAGGAGGTTAAAGGTTAAGAGTTTATTTGTTTCAGAGTTAAGGGGTAATAGTAAGAGTGGCATTTGAAATAGATTTTCATCTTTTGTGCTTACTATTTTCATAAATTTATTTTGGATTCATTTTTTGGTTTTAGGTTTTATTATAATAATAATAATAATTTTTAATTCACTTTTATTAACTAACAATTTTGTATCTTATTACTACAACTATTGGGACAACTTTTGCAAGGACAAAGCTTCACAAGGTTCAATTGTTTACTTTACACTATAGTTTAAGGTGGATTCCTGCAAGCCACTACACTATCATTAAAGGTGGGTTCACTCAAGTTGCCACCTTTTCTATTGTGCCTAGTTACTATTATGAGATTGATCAAATTTTCATATTTTCTTGTTGGCAATTGGAAGCTGAGGTTCCAATGCACTAAAAAAATACAACATTTGAATACGTATCGTAGGCAAAGGTTTTGGAAAATCTAACTATCTAAGTCCTTTTTGGTAGATGTTCCAAAATCATTTCTTCAACATACATACATATTGAATTTAGAGATATGGGAAATTTCATTAAAATGAAAATATTCCCTATGCCATTTTCACGCCACACAATCTATACCACAAAAATGCAATCTAAGATTCTTGTAGATTTTATACATCTAGGAGTAACATAGATCTTAGACATCTAAGATTGATATGGATATCAAATCGTATGGTCTAAACCTTAAAAGTACTATGTAGGAAAGGTGTAGATTTCAGACATCTAGAATCTGTGTAGATTTTAGATTGTGTCATTGTGCAGTCTAAACTCTACAAAGTGCCAAAGCTATGGAATTTTCGCCATTTCAATGAAATTCCCCGTAGATGTAGACAGAGTGATGATGGCTGTTTTAGGCAGGGTGCGATTTTGGGTGCACCCACCTTATTTCCAGAACTCCTTG
This sequence comes from Pseudoscleropodium purum, assembly GCA_963969395.1. Classification (NCBI taxonomy): domain Eukaryota; kingdom Viridiplantae; phylum Streptophyta; class Bryopsida; order Hypnales; family Brachytheciaceae; genus Pseudoscleropodium; species Pseudoscleropodium purum. The sequence continues at coordinate 18,228,401 of OZ017796.1, read as the reverse complement.
AAGGTCGAATAAGATAACCGAATGAGATCCCTCTACCTACCTGAAGATCATTGCACATGCCATTCAGAGCCGCCTCAGTACGGTGACTACGGTCCGGAAGTCAATCTTCCCAAAATAAAATGAAAAATGGAAAAAACAACTTGAAAAGAATTCCTCCCCAAGGCATCCCGGAGAATCCGACTCCTCCTTCTCTTCCTCTGGGCCAGAAAGTGGGCTCTACGAAAGTGGCAGGAGTTTTGCATTTTGAGTCTGCTTATCGGTACGAACACTGCAACGAAAGTCAGACAGGCTGAAACCCCTCGATCTCGTGCCAAACTATCAAGTCAAACAAAATGAAAACAATAAATGAATAAAAGCAATACCAAGCCACGCAGATTGAGAACCAGACAGACACCTTTTCTTTTGTGATGGAATTGAGTGAAGACGACAACTGAACAGCAACTCCATCAGCAAGTCCAGCTGCAATATGAGCCAAGCATTCGTCCAAATCCACGCAATTCCTACTTTCCTAGATACTAATTTCTTCCAATAAATGTGTCTCACTGGTGTTGCTGATGCTTCATTAGCCCCGGAATTCCCCGAATGAAGGCACATGCTATGTGCATGCGGAGAGTGACCGAGCCGTTATAAAATTCTGCCAAGTGCCAAGTTCCAAATTCTATTCAGCCCGGTTGCATCGCAGCCTAATAAGTCAGAATAAAAAGAAAATATCTTCAAATTTTTCTGAAAAAACCCAAATATAGGAGTTTCCATTCATAGTCAAAAGCCAAGGAATAATATCACCCTCCGAGGACGCCCAGCAGACTGCCAGCTGCAGCTGCACGGGAGCATCCTACGGCTGGGATTGGTCACCGAACTCGTCATCGCCAATATAGTTACCCTTTTCTGTCACAAGATGTGGGACCGAAATGGAACCACTCAGTTCAAACCAAGGCTCCTTTTTCACAGGTGCCGTTTTACATGCTCTTCATTCACCGAAGGTTTGCTTTCGCTTTGACTGCCACAACTGCTCTACAGACCGACAGAAAATGCACAGCCACTGTGAATCTGTGATGATGAAGAATTCGGTGGGGGTTGAAAGAAAGGGGAATGAATCGGATTCGCCATTGACTTGCTTCAGTTCGGTGGTCGAACCTAAGTCGCGTATTCAATTTGGTATATTTCATATACGGCTGCATGCCCTTCTCCCACCGATGCGTTAAACGGTTTGTGTCACTGCAGAGACGAGAGAACCTGCATTCCACAAGGACATGCACAAAAACATGCAACTAATCTCAGCCATAGAAACATCGGGTCTTACACCGATTGATCTGGGAGGAACTCAGACTCGGAACCGAAAATCTGAGTGTCCATTGACTTTCGTAAATTCGGTGGCCAGCTTACTAATCGATGGAAGTAAAGTATAATTTATTTTCATAAAACCTGCTGTCAGTGTTACTACGCTTGGGATATTAAAATTGCGCTTCAGAAATACTCCCTCTGTTTCTGAAAAAGACCCGTGTTTCCTTTGTAAAATACAGAGGAAACACGGGTCTTGTTCAGAAACAGGGGGAGTATTAACATTTAGTTCCACGAGCATCTTCATACATGCAATGATTATTAATATCCGCTCTTCTTATTAATTAAAACAGAGACTATTTCAAGAGACTGTCATTTGAATCTATACCAGTCCTAGTTTTGAATGCTCTGTGCACTTGAGTGTCGCAATTTTGGGCTTTGGTGCAGGCAATTAGTTTAACTAATACGATCGAGGCATGCACGCTCTCTTCCCTTCATCCCAGCCACACACGCAGACAGATCGGTGCACAGCAACTGATCCAACCACGTAATATTGTTTACCAATGAGGCAGGATCCCTTTTGCATCTTTTGCATCACAAAATTGTCTTATATGGCTCCTAAGCCAACCCCAATCCTTGAAGTAACCGATAAGTCCCTTCTAGGTATTATGCAAAGCATGGAAAGCATAATACCTTCCCAGCATGGCGAGGACCATTGCCTGCCTATACAATGTTATGCACGCGGATGTTCGTTTTCGCAAAAGCAATAGCCTTTCATTTATTCCTAATCCAGGTCAGCCGCAAAACGAAATTCCCCGAAAATGACAGCTCTGTTGATCCACAGACGCTGCATTGTTTTACATCCCTTGATGCAGCGTTGGCAGCTTTATGCAGACGTGGCAGCTAGTACTAAGTTTAGCCGTTATGATCCCCGCCTACGTAAGCTTCAAAACGGCCAATCCCTCACTCACTACCGATGGCGAATCCAACCTCTATAAGGCGCGTTCATTTCAGACCTCACATCTAGGCAGGTCCTAGATCGCGATTCCCAAGGCAAAAGCAGCGCGTTTAGGTGCTCCTTCCGAAGTTTCACTTTAAGGGACGTGGTGAATTCAGGGATGTGAAGCCTCGAATGGGTCTACTAGCGGGACCCAGCCGGCCTTGCAGTGCAAAAGCTAGCAACTGAGTGGGTGTTGTGATGCGGTGCGACCGCCAGAAGGGTATTTAAAGAAGAGCCTTACCGCTAGTTTACTTGTCCATGCACTTGTTCTCACTGACCAAGAAGATTCATTCGCGCATTTCAAACTTACTGACCGATCAGTGTTTTTTATCACGTTTCAGCAAGCCACGGTTGGTGTCCAAAAGACGTAGATTGCTGTCCAGTCAGTGCTCCTCAGGTATGTACAGTTGTTAAACCAGGAATCCTACTGCAAAAATATCATCCACCTGCCGGCTAGGTTGGTGCTTCAGGACCAGTCGAGCTCCTAGTTGCCACCTGAAACTCTTACTCATGAGCTCAAGGAGCTACATTTGGTTTCGCACAGCTAGCCAGTCGGTGTACGTCTGTTGACGGCTTGGTCATGACTGAGTCGTTACTGAGATAGTATTGTTATTTTTTCGCATTTTGCTTCGCTAGATGTGAAATTCATTGCAATATCAACAATGATCGATTCTATCAGTCGCTTTGAGTAGGGAATCAGGGGATGGATTTCGGAGAGAGGTTCACTGGGTAAGCAAGGCAGTTTAAACACTGTTTTTGTCAATTAGATTACATTATGTTGCATTGCTTGGATTCACTTTTCGAAACATGTATGCAGTTTTGATTTATTGCAAGTTCTTGAGCACCCGTGCATGATATTTAGGTCATATTCGTCGAAATGGCGAGTCCCTGTCTTCCAGACAGTCAGAATTGCGACATTCAAGCTAGTGGTCATTGCTCCAGAAAAAATAATCACGAAAGAACCAATTTCCTGAAATTCTAACCAAAATCACGGTCTCTGATTGCAGGTTTGGGCATTCGGGCGGTGGCCAGTCGGTCGCTCCGGGCCTGTTCTCGCGAGTTGGAAGGGATTTATATCGATCGGTAGGCCGGTACCGATCATCATGTCTGGCAGCGGCTCATCAAGGTACCGTGGCGTCCGCATGAGGCGATGGGGGAAATGGGTTTCGGAGATTCGCGAGCCGCAGCGACGAGACTCGCGATCGAATCGCATTTGGCTGGGCTCATTCCAATCTGCGGAAGAAGCGGTACGCTGAAATCCACCGAACTCGCACTAGCTTGCTCATTCTACAAAATAAATGTTCTATACTCTGTTACTGAATCCAAATTCGTGCTTGAATGGACTAGAATCGTGCGAGAGACAGGGTAAGAGAACTGAAATCAATGAAAATTCGGTGTTGCAATCTTGATGTTTGAACCAGTACTAGCACTCCAAGATTTCAGAGCAATTGCACACTTGAATCATGCCATTACACTTTGACGAATGCGTCCGAATGATCGTGACGCCTCAGTGAAATTTTCGCAGTTGCAGTGTAGTCGCTTGATTGAAACCTTGAAATCAGTAGCAGTCCTGGTTTTCAGAGCAATTGCGCACTTGAATCACGCCATTACACTTGTGACCAAGTGATCGTGACGACTCTGTTTCTTGACTGCAGGCTCACGCATACGACGCGGCGCTGCTGTGCGTCCGCGGCTCGACCAATAACTTGAATTTCCCAAACCACTCTTACCGTCTGCCGCCGGGCACGCCTGGCCAGTACAGCACGCGCGAAATCCAAGCCGCGGCGGCATGTGCGGCGGCCGAAGCCGGCGGCCGCTCGTTCTCCTACAGCAACTTCGAAATGTCGGACGACAGCGACGACGACGAGCTCGAAGACATCACGTACACTGGCTCCAACACCCGCTCCGGCAGCAGCAGCCACGCCTCCAGTCAGTACGCAGCGCCGGTGAATCCGTCCGACAACCAGAGCTGGCGGAACTTCGATGACGATCACCCGTACAATCAGGTCAATGAGATGGCTCGGGGCTTGATGATGCCGCCTCCGCCGAACGATGACGACGACGATGACAGCGATGATGAGGACGACGACGACGACGACGAACCAAGATTGTGGTGAACCAGCCAGTTGCTTCACGAGTACTGGAGGCTGAGATTGCAATAGATTTTGCAATGCTTCTGCAAGAACCGCAAAAATGACCTAGCTAGCTATTAACTTCTTTACCACTACTTTGATTCGTTGAGTTGCGCATCTCCAGCTCCCATGTAACTCCAAATATCATGTAGAATGTAGAATGATCTAGACTCTCGAACGAGATTTCCGAATCCTTCTTGAGTCAAATCGTACTTACTCTTTTGTTTGGCAATCATTCGAGTTCACAGACTTTAATTTTCGTACGTTTGTTTTATTACAAGCTGAGTACTAGCTCCAGCTGCGTGCAAGGAGCTCGTATGACTTTATCTTTAAAAAAATTAATGTGTCCCTAGCAAGAACTTCACGGTTTGGGTTTTGTAACCCACTCCTAGCTAGTTAGTACTCTCTATTCCTTAGATACGCCCTTGTACCGATACTACTCGAATCCATGCCAGTAGCAAGATCTCCTAGCTTTATCACTCTTCGCTGAGAATGGGCACTGGATAATATTGGATTCCTGCCACATGTATATTCTGATAAATAATAAACTTATAACGAAGTTATTCACTACACTGAGGGTACATTGGCCTTGTCGTTACGTAACTTACGTTTTTGCGATTCACGAAGCAAATATAGCGAAATGTGTTAATTGCTGCATGCACGGCCCCTTGGAGGATTCATTTCATTTCTTTGACCGGCCCTGGGGCTAATGAGCAGATAATGCTTTCGTCCGGAGCTAAAGCCTTCTAATCCAAATTCTCATCTTTGTAAGGGGCTAGCTAATCAAATAATACGTTTTGCCCTAGCCTGGGCTTAGCATGGTAAACACACTGGGGTCTCATACTGGATTTCTTCTTTGATTCATCTCACTTTATTCATAGATGTTTAACTGAAGACCTGCTTAAAAGTGAAGTTTATCGATGGCAAATGTTGTTCACATACAAATTCATACAAATTCTCCGCAAGGAATCCACTATGAGAGTATGAGACCATTGTGAAAATGGTCCCAACCCCCTCAAACTTCCCTGGTGGAGCTAACCTCCCTTTCTTTAGCCCCAGCTAACCTCCCCAATCTTGCCAGTGGCCTCGACATACCCCTTGTCAGTCTCTCTTTACACACTTTGGTGAACTCACGTACACTGAGATTCTTATTTGTTTTTTACTACAACCAAAGCAATTTGGTCTGTCAGAAGGTGGTCCAGCTCGATCGAGCCTCCTTCCCAATGCAAGAAGATATGTACCAATTAACTTTGCTGAGTATCTAAAACTTTATCAGACACGCATGCACTGTCCTTGAATTGGTACTTGTTTGGACGTGGGACCTCGGTTAGAGGTGTTGTTTCCCACTTTGGATTGTGGTTCCGATGTGGTAGACTGGTATTCAACTTGAAGAGGGTCAGAAGCTAGGGAAATACAACCTCCCTGTGGGAACGAAGAGGCAGGGCGGGCGTACATACGTGAGGAACTGTGCCCAGCAGGAACGCAGCAGATAATAAGTTAAGTTAAGCAGTGTGAGTGAGGCTGCGCAGCGGCTGTGCTTGAAGGGGTAGCAATAAGCTCACGTGTCAGGAGACGATGACAGATTTAACTTGAGCGAGAGAATAATGAGGGCTTGAGGAGAATGTAAAGAACGTGGGGCATGTGAGGAGTCTGTGGCGGAATAAGAAAAAGAATCTGAGTGGGAGAGGTTGAACTGAACGGGTGATTTGGGCGAAAGGGAGGACGGGTTTGTCGTTATGGTGTCGGACTCTGCCACCTCGTGAACGCGGCACCCGATCGGTCGGACCCTCAACCCGGCTTCTGTTCACACAATCACACTGGCAAACGCCCCACGACTAATAACACCGTTACCAATCCAAATGGGGCTTAACTTCAGTTATTAGCAGTTTGTGGGAGCATTGTAGTTTTTCTGGATTTTTACAGATCACTCAGACATGTGGCGATCCAGGGCTAACTTACACACAAAATAAGGTCGGATGGCCCATTGTTGTTCGTTTCGTCGGTGCACATGTTTAGCCTCGTCAGAGCATGCCCACCCGTCCTGCATTTTGCACGCGGGTTTGGGCGGGCAGTGAGGGAAGCCATCCGCCCTGGCAATTGAGAGTATTCCCACCCGTCCTCCAAAACAGATGACCCCTCTCCGTAAGTGGTGGCCGGCCTCCAAACTGGCCTCCAAAACATGAAGAGACAAAATGTTACAAATCCTCCCACAAAAGCACCCAATGAAACCCTCCCATGATGATCTCTCGTGACTTTCCACACTCCATGCCGGTTTGATTCTAGCCATGGGTGAGGCCCCAAGCACCTCAAGGCAAATGGCCTCTAGTTGGGCCCACCCAAACCCACTTGCATTTTGCAAGATGGGTGGGCATGCTCTAAGGTGCCTTACCCATGGGCCGGCTTGGAGTGAGGAAAGCCTCAAGGTTTCATAGGAGAGTTTCACGGAAGGGGTTCACGGGAGGGTTTCATTAGGCGCTTTTGTGGGAAGGTTTGTAGCGTTTTGTCTCTTTATGTTTTGGAGGCTGGTTTGGAGGCCATGATCCAACCTCCAAAAGGTCCTTGTTTTGGAGGCTAGCCACCACTTTCAAACAAGGCCTAGAGAGAAGATGGGTGGAAATGCTCTCAAACTTTACAATTTTTTATTGCAATAGAATGGTGAATTAGAGATTTTTTTGCATATACGTCAGTCAACTCGTTTTTTTAGTACAAATCAAGTAGAAAAAGACACATTAAGGTAACAGATTTAGAAATTGCCCACTTAAGAGCTGAAACTAAATTTTGGATAGGTGAAACATCTTGAAATATTTTTCAATAAATTTTCCTTGAAAAATAAGAGAAATTGATATCTAACCCAAGTTGTTTCATATTTTTGGAGCTTTTTGAAATTAGTTACGAAATTTTGAAATTGAAGTGGCATAGGGCTCTGGAATTGCCCACCTCCTAAAATGTACATTGTTTATACATTGCTAAAGGCTATGAAATAGTTACATGTAAAAGTTGTGTACATTTGAATAGAGTGGGTGATTTTAGAGCCTGTGCAATTTCAAAGCTTGTTACCTTATCCCCTAAAGGACCAAGAATCCGAGACACATATAGGGCACAATTGCACAAATTGTAAAGAATTGCTACTTTTCCTAGCAATGAAAAGAAAGTGAATTTTTTTTCCTTTCAAAACTCAACCATACAAATTCGTACTAGCTAGAATACTATGGCAATGCATGTAGTAAAATTCAAAAAATTTGATTACACAGATTGAAAGATTATAATACTTGAAGTTAGAAAAAAAAGTTTTTTGTTTTCTTTTGACTTTGTCCAACAAGACTAGCAAAACATTAGAAGTACTTTGGAGTGAAGGAGAGGCCTTGCAACTTTGCAAGGGAGCTTGTGGGTAGAGGCCATGCATGGAAATTTGATTTGGATATACTATCCATGTATAAGGTGGAACTACCCAATACTACCATTTATTCAATTCTGCCATCTATAAGTTCTTCCCATTTCCATCACTGGCCCATTTATTACCACAATCTTACTAATCCATTATCATGATGGCAATGCACTAGGGAGCGAATACATTAGTCCATGCTTCAACGATGGTCTGATCATGCTTCAATAAAGATCTACTCACAGTTTTACATTTTAGCTTTGAAAAATCACAAAAAATTCAATTCTTGTCAAAATGTCTTCATTCTTTTTGCAATTGACTTCTCTCAAACAATTCAATCACTGAAAAATATAAGAGCTTATGAATAGCTTCTCTAAAGTATCTAGATTGCAAATTTGTATGGTAATGGGTACTTCTACTTTAGCAGCATGTCATTGTCGCAAGATTGGTTGGCTACTTGATGGCATGGCATGGTGGCAAGAAACTCTAGAATTTAAGGTTGGGGTATTCTCCATATAATGAGCTCAGTCATTAGAAGATTTTTGAAGGCTTTGAGAGCCCGTTTCGGATTTGTTCACCTTGTTGTTCCCCATAGCAAAGAAAATAGCCGGTTGTTAGAAAAAAAAATTCCAAAAAAAATATCAAAATTAAAATTCTTTAAATGTAAAACAAAGTTGAAAAAAAATTGGAAAATGATGTGGCAAGGTTTCGGCCATGTCAAACTATTGCTCAGTCACTACAGAAGTAGAGTTCTCGTAGATTCTAGAGTTTAATAACTCATAGGCTTTAGAGTCGTAAAAAATCTTCTAGTGTTCTTTTTTATTATTGTTTGGTTGCCTGAACATTATTTGCGCATCATGTTGCTATTTCTATTAACAAGATTCCCCCCATAAGTACCATGGTTATATTAAATATACTAATCATAGATTATAATATTGAGTTGCCAACAACATCAAATACATTAAATTAAGTGTCATGGTAGCTTACATCGTTTCTTATATTTTTGAATTTTTAAATTCCAAGCATGCCAATTGACTACATGCTTCTACAGACAACACACATTAATGACTATCCATTAACCACACATCTCCTTATTTCCATAGGCAACAAGCTTGGTACTATTAGTAATGATTGTTTGAACTAGGATATAAGTACAGGCACTATATTGCCACCTTATCCACAACAACATTGTGAGGATCTCTCTTCAACTCCAAATTGCTTTTAAGGTTTTAACTTTTTGTAGAGTGAGATTTTTACACTACAGATGGTTATTTTTTTAGACATTTTCATCTTTTATCATATAAATTACATACCTACCAAATTCCAAAGTTACATGAAATTTTTGTACATGCTACATTGCTACTCGAAGTTATTTGGATTGCCCTAAAAGTTTAGAGCAACATAACTTTTGATCTGAGCACTTGATAAGAAAAAAAATTATATTCCCACGTAGGGGGTACATGTTAATATTTTGTATCAAAATTTGAAGAGCTTTCTTAAAAAAATGACTTTAAAAGCACTACCTAAGATCACCTATGTATATTCAACGATCATTTGGTCTTGTAGGGGTTATAAGTGGTCAAAATAAAAAAATATAACTTTCCATTGTTGTCCTTGAAGGGATAATATTCTTGTCCATTTCTATTCTAATTTGGTTCCTTCAACTTTTTACAAGGTTGCAATAATAATCCAAAAGCATTCCTTCATTTTATAGTATAATGAATGAATTTTTTGCAATAAGCATTGATGTTTTTCTTGAAATTATAACTCCATGATTTTCAATCTAATTCCAACCCTTTCAAGTTTTAACCCCAATTGTACACTAAAGTTGTCAAAATATCAATTCCTTAGAATTTTCTTTTCATTTTTCATTTGCTATCTACACAAGCAAGGATCCTTATATAATAAAATAATGAGACTTCTTTGTTGTAAGTAGCTACCATCTTAATCTATATACCCTAGCTTCCAAGCATCATCGCATCAAGAAAAAATGACATTTCTTCTTTCCTCCAATTGTGGGCTAGAAAATAGCTAGTTAAGAATGTTATAAAACCTTTGGATCATTAGGATTAGGATTGAGGTTTGAAAATCAGTCTTTGTGGGTTTTCAAACCTCTTTCAAACTTTGTATTTTGGAAGTATTGTATATTACAAGAAGTTAGAAATTTGGTTGTATGGTATTTGGTTATATGTCAAATCAACATAAAGAATTGCAAAGCTATTATATTGGTTCATTGTTAAAAAATGTCATGTTGAGGGTCTTTATAATCTCTTTAAATTCTAACACTACTATAGAATATATTTTTTGTGATAATCAAGCTTTCTTCCTTCAAGGCCTTAACAATAATACTAGTGTGAGTATGAAAATGTGAGCATGTGAGCCTTGAAAATATGTGCAAATAGATATACTACAACCATTGAAAGTGCTATAATATAAGTATATATAACATAGTTTTATTGTAATAATGGAAAGTTTCCATAATATAGACACCTGTAACATAGGTGTATATTCTTCTAAACTCATGCTCTTAAGCTCACATAATTGCAACCCTCCCTCCTTCAAGCAATGTCCAAAATTTGAAAAGCCTAATTTCAAAGGCTTATAAGTCAAAATCATGTGTTTGTATGTCTTTCAAGTTTGGGAATAATATTAACAAATTTGTTGAAAGTATATTTAAGAAAAATTTAAGACCAATTGGACCTATCTATCGTGATTATGGTTGCTCAAAACTACATCTATTTAAAAAATAATCTTTGAGGCCTAACTTTTAAACCCCAATTTGAATTATTGTATAATTTTGTAAGCATTAAGCTAGCAGTGAAATACATCTCTGGTAAAATTTCACAAGGATACAATAAATATTGCATGAAAAAGGGCCTACTCCAAAGTCGGAAATGGCCTAAAATCATGCATAAGGGCTTTAGGGGTTAAATAACTTTACCCCCCAAAAGACTACAGGATAGAAGAAGAGTTTATTCATTTGATGAATCTCAAACAAAAGCTACAAAACATGATTTCACATCATATCTATATGGCTGAATCACCTTATATACAAACCAATTTTTTTCAGTAATATTTGAAGTCAAAAATTGAAAACTACTTCTAAATTGATTATTGATTGAATATTTGTGATTTTGACAAAAAAAATTCTTTCGAAGTTCAAAATGTTAAGTTTTAATCATAATGATTTTTGAAGGGTCACTTCTTTGAATTAAAAAAGTTACTTTTTAATGTCACACTTCTTAGTACATTTTGAATTTTAGAATATTTGCAAAGAAAAATATTCAAAATCTATACCATACAAATGTTAAAGAACTAATACAAGAATCTTAAAAAAAAATGATGGATAAAAAAACTACATTTTTGCATATTTTGAATGTATTTGCATTCATTTGTTGTTCAAAATTTGTTCTTCTAGTCCTTAAGGGGTTAAGTCATAGTACTAAATGTAAGACTAATATGCTGCTAATCAAAGTGGATGCGTACAGGCGTCATAGGCTTTATCACAATAAAAATAAAAACAATTTGGTATTATTTAGAAAAGGCCAACAAGGAACCTTGGGTCAAACTATAACAAAAGAACCATTAGCAAATATTATTGGTTTCTAACAAAATGCATAATGTGCATTTTATTTTGAAATCTTTGTTTACAAATTGCTTTAAGGTAAAAGTGCTACTAGTAGTAGTTGATGAAATAAGCCATTTTGGAGTAGTTGGTGAACCGTATGAGGTGGTGAAATTTTTTCCCATGTAAGAAGATAGGAAATATGGGGATTGCAAAATTTTCAGAATTTTTTCCCTAATTGAAATTACTATGAGTTTTGAGGGTCATAAAGTGCATTTTACTAGTAGCCAATGTCAATAGCCTTCCAATTCAGATGAAAGCAGAATTACTTTCCTACTCACTACTCTTTTGGATTCTAAATAGATTCCAAGTCTCTAATATTCAAGTGTCAAGCAAGGGCCCTTCAAATCTAAGTTTTTTCAATTGAAATCTATACTATGGTTGTAGGACATATTTGCTATATAAAAATGAAGAATATCAAGCTTTTAAGAGGGATCTCTAAATGTAGATGTAAAAATTTAGAGTGTTGATTTCATCATGAATAAATGTGGATGTATAAGTGGATTTAAAGCATTTTCCAATAAGGTAAAATCTCCTTTGGTTTAAACTTTCTCAATGAAAAATCACTTAATTAATGTTGGAAGACTTGAACCCAATTTCAAAGTTACTTTGACTTCTCAAAATAGTATTTGCTGAAGGTTACAATTTCCACCTAGTTCTTTCACAATCGGTAACTTTGTTATAAATGTTGACTTTTCTTTATTTTTCTTTATTTTAATAGAATTTGGATTGGTATAGTAGGTTGTGTGGGTGGGATAAAAAACAAGTGGTCCACTTTCTTTTTCCAATATCTAATATTTTAGTATTAATGAAGTTCTATTGTACTACACTCATTCATCGTAATTATTAAAGAAGAAATGAATCCTTTAGAGGGCTAGAAGAAAAAGCTTTAGACGGCCTTGAACTTGTGTTTTATTTTGTTCTTTCTCCTATTGCATTTTATTATTTTATATTGAGGTATGGAAGATGTCAAAAATCAATAGATTGCTATAGTAGGGTACCTCATAATTCCTCCATGTGACACACAAAATAAGGACAATATCTCATGTTTTTCTTGTAGGACTTTGCATTAGAAAAAATCTAGCCTTTAGGGTAGATTGTTTGACTTTTTGTAAATGTACAAATCCAAAGGAAAAAGAATTTTTTATTTTTATTTTATTTTTATTTGTTATAGTCCCCAATCTTGAGTGACATACCAAATGATCATATGGGCCAAATAAAAAACTATTATTATTTAATAATTTAATTAAATTTTTATAATTGCGCATTCTCATGTAGTCAAGTGGCCCTATGTAAGGTCCAAACTTCTTAAAATATAAGCTCTTGAAATAGCTTGACATGTCAAACTTTTCTAGCTTTTCAAAGAGTTCATATTTTCTCTAATAAGTTGCCACCACAAATTTGCCAAAGTTGCAATATTCTATATTAATGTAGGTTGAACTATTTTGGAATTAACCCCTAAAAGTCAAAGACTATGTTTCACCAAAAACACTCCAAAACTGCCATTTCTAATAGAAGCGCCAAATTTTAAATGAAATTTTTTTTTGGACATATGTAACCATAGGATCTTGTAGTAAGCTTGTTTGAAAACATATAGAAAAAAATTTAGAAATTTCCACTATGTAGATTGCAAGATATTAGCATTTGAAGTGACAAGTTTCCTTCTTTTGGCCCTACGAAAATCTAGGAAGCTGCACTTTAGAAGGTCAAATTTATATGAAAAAATGTCCAAAATGGTGGTTACTCTTTGAATTCATTTTTCAAGTCAAGTTGGCTACATGCTTGAAAAATTTTAGATCATTTGGAATTATACAACATATAGGAAAAAAATAGTAAGTAGAAAGGAGTAGAAAATGATTCAAAATATAAAATTGTTAATAATTTATTTAACGAATTGAAAAATGCCAATCCCAATGGTTGTAATGTTGTAATAAACAATCTACACCCAATGTTTTTATTTTTTTTCCGAAAATATTGAAAATAGAGTTAAATAAAGGGCTTCAAAGTTTATTTTAGAGTAGGGATTCTATAACAACCCGCAAACTCCCACAAACTAATTTTCCTCATAGCTTTTGACTCATAGATTGAAATGGAATGATTCAAAGCTTTCCCAGTATATAAAAATCAAAAGAGCCAATTTCAAATTTTAATTTCTTAAAAAAATGATTTTTAAAGAAGTTTTTTTTGCTGCTTGAGCTACCCGTCGAGCAATGAAAAGTGCATATTATACAATAACTTTTTAACCATGAAGTCAAAATTTATGAAAATTGTTGGGCCTTAAAGCTACTCCTCAGGGCTCAGACACATGTTGTATTAAAATTTCAGCGAAAAAAAATAAAAACTCCATTCGCAGTGAATTGCCTAAAATTTCAATGTTGCCAAAAAACGCAGTTTGGATGTTTAGGGGTTAATATAATTTTCATTCATATCATTGGGAATAAAATTTTATGGTGACACTAATTTTTTGATGATGCTAATTCCACTTCACCCATTGCAAATTTGTAATAGGAATACGACTAATCACTCAGTGCAGTTGGCGTCAGGGCTGGGTGATGACCCTGACGCCACTCCTGTACTGGTGGAGATGACGTCAGCGGTGATGGCCTTTTCTTCAGTTGCACTGGAGATGGGACCCCAATGGAAGTTTCTACAGTCACGGACGTGAGCCCAGCCTACCTCCACACTGGATGAAAGCGGATGAAACCCGGGAGGCCTACGCCTCAGATGAATGATTGTCGGTAGGGCTAGGGCTGCGTAGGCCTTTGCGTAGGCCGACCATCAATGAGTGGCAGAGTGGCGCAGCATCCGTTGTAAACAACTGGGAAACATGTGATAAAGCAAATGCCAAAGGCCCTCACGTCAATCGAGTCAGAGACTGCTGGAGTCCTGTTGCCAGAGGCAATCATTTCATGGGAAGTCAGATTCCCAGCGAAGCTTCAAGCTATCCGCCTTGTAGCTTCTTCCACAACACCGCATGCACTGGACTCCGGAGCTGTCGAACTGCCTGCCTGCCTGCCTGCCTTCCTGGCTGATCGATCGGAGCAGGGACGATGAACAAGTTGCGAAACTGCGCGCTCAGGTTTTGAATTGCATTCGACTCTTCGTTTCGGTCCTTATTGGTCTTCTTTTGATGCTAGATAGGTAGATTGGTATGAATGATTTCGGATATTTGATTTGGATAGAGTATGCGGTGCAGCATGCGGTGTGCATGTTAGGGCTTGTTACTGGGTGCATGTCGCATTGCTGTCTTGGGGCGGACATGTTTTCAGCACAAGGTGTAGCACAGGACATGCTATTAGCAGTGCACAGTGAGAATAGCAACAAATCAATGCTTTCAAGGGGGTTAGCAAAATCTTGCAAAGAGCTCTCTCACATGTGTGGTTTCGTGCACTCTGTGAGTATGTAGGTCTCAGTTTTCCCACTGAAGTTCAACCTAAGACTTCTGCTTGCAGGGTCTGCAGATGGCAAATGTTGAGGTTCGTGGGAAATGTGTGACTCCGGAACACGAATGCGCGCATACAGATTCCCCGAGGGGAATCTAATATTCTAATATATATGAGACCCTGAGGTGATTGTATTTGTTGAGTACAAATTGACATGGACCTTCTCTCTATGGACTCTTACAACATTTTTAACATGTAGGTAGGGCACAAATATCTTCCGATCTTTCGAGAACATACTGAAGAGTAATTGTTCCTCTCTTATTCTGATGAAGTGCGGAGTAACTTGCATTGTTACTGACGTTTCTGGCATGTTTTCTGTGCAGACGGGAAGAGGCAGATTCAACACATGCTACGTGGGGACCAATTCCTAATTCCGGATTCGATGAAGGAAAGTGGGATAACCCCACGGGTGTTGGAGCAGCTTTTTCTCGCATTCAGCTGGTGAGTATTCGTTCGTAGCACATGATTTTCTATTCTTGAATCTCAAGTTTCCTAAGGAGTACGTTGCACTGCAAAGGAGTATAATTCGTTGTCCCATGGTAGTAGAATTCGTGTGTAATTTGATTGCTTTATGTTTGCAGGAGGAGCGGTACGTACATGGTTAAGCAGCTGCGTTACCAACGTCGGTGGTAGCTCCTTCCTTGAGGTATCGCCTTCAGTACGTTGAAGATAATCGATAGGATACTTGCTGGGCTATCTATAGCACCTGCAGTTCACAGGGCATTTTCCGTTGTGTGCGTGACACATGCTTAATAGGCGTCGTCTGCCCTGTTGTGGATATTCAATGAGCAAAGTAAAGGTTAACTGGACCTCTCCCAGTCCCAACAGAAAGTTATGGTATGCTAGTTGAAAGAGATAATTATCTAGTGAGTGTTTACATGCAACTGTTTGTCTTAGCCAAAATTATGCGTACGTGTGGTGTGCAGATTAGACCACTTGAGAACTAGCCTGGAGGGTCTGTGGAAGGCCTTACGGGAATACGGGGGGCCTTGTCGAGGAGTATGTGTCCAATTTGTACGATGTTACTCGCCTCCGACCCTTGCCCGTATACGTATGGTTTTATATACCTCGCAGTTTCCCTCTTCCACCTCATTCATTTTGTGCACTAACTGCTGCCTGCTGGCACCAAATTTCAAGAATTGAAGATTATGTTCAAAATAGTTACTGGATTGTTTGTCAATGCTGACATCGTCATCCCATTAACAAGCTCTGGCAAACAGAAGAACTAGCTCCACTATGGCTATGATTCCTACGAACAGCAAGAGTTCACTCTCGATCGCACAGTGTACACTTCACGTTATCATTGAATCTCGGCCCGCTCAAAGGTGATTGTGCCAGTCAGTTTTGAATCCCGTGTTTTCGTAGTCAATATTGATTGGTCAGGTGATCGATAGCTACCTACTTTTGTTAAGCATGTGTTGTGTGTGTATCGTTTTATGAGACTCGAGTAGTATTATGTGTGCAGATCGAGTGCAGGAGTGATTGAGACCGTGAAAGTAATGTGTGTTACGTTCGGACTCCTGACCAGCATAACGAATCTTATCTGTACGATATATATAAATCTGTCTTACTTGCAGAGAATATTAACAAATCATTGTCACAGCTCCTGAAACTGTTCATTGCACGTCACAAATCTGCTCGCTGTGAAACCGTTCAATTTCCACTGATTACATGCAAGTATTAAGAAGTTGCATTGCCTAACTTGTTCTTCTAACAGCTAGTTGATGTGTGTTTCTCAGATGTGTATTCAACATTTTACAAATTATGTACATAACTACATAAGTGATCAACTAGGTATTTTTAGTGTTAAAATCTAATCTACTAGCTAGGAAAAGGTGCATTTCATTATAAGACAAGTTTTGCAAAAGATTTTTTCATTGAAAAGGTCTAGAGAGCATTGAAAAGGTCTATAAATGTACATGAAATTTGTCATTAATTTTCATATTAAGTTGAGACATGTATCATGATTGGATCTTGCTTAACCTTCTTGATGAAAAGTAACTTGCAAAACTTGTCTTATATGAAATGTGCCTTCTCCTTAGATAGTAGATTAAATTTTGAACATTGAAAATATCCGATCGATCACTTGCCAAGTTGCTTGACTTGCCTCTACTCTTTTGAGGATGAATATGATCACGAGGACTCCAACAAGACTAGATTCTATGATCACGAGGACTCCGGCAAGACTAGATTCTAGTAAGACTGACTTATTTTTCCGCAGAAGGTGGCAGCTAGATGCACAGTTGCATACCGCTAGACGCGAGTACGTGTGCTAGACGAGGAGATGCTTGTCATTCGATCAGAAACTCAGATGCCAGGTCCGGATTTTTCCTTTTTCTTTCTATCAATCACTGCTGTGAAGGTTGAAATAATCTCTCTTGTGTGTAACTTACCTTATTAACTTCAATGAAGCTGCAAAGGTGGAATAAACAAACATTCAAGTGGCCCACCTTTTTGACTTCTTCCAAGACGTAAATTTTGGGCTGGTGGAAATAGCCTTACTGTTGATGAATTTTTCTTGCACTGTTGGAGATGGAACCCGAAAGGATATTTCCACGTATAGTTCCCAGGATATCTTAGGAGAGGCATGGAAAGACGTGTGGGATAATAACGCCAAACTGGATGACAGCAGATGAAACCCGGGAGGGAAGACCGCGGATGAACGAGAGTCGGTAGGCTAGAGCTGCATAGGCCGGCCATCAATGAGTGGTGCAGCAGTTCGTTCTAAAGAACTGAAAACAAACGAAAAAGCAAAAGCGTAAAGCGCCTCACGCCCATCGAGGCAGTCATCAGTGCTGGAGACCTGGACCACTTTTGCGAGTGGCCATCATTTCAAATAAAGATTCCCAGCAGAGCTTCAAGTTTTCCAGCTTCCATCCAGCCTCTTCCAAAGCATTGAATGCAATGGATTCGATCAGCAGCTCTGTAACTGCCTGCATGCTGGACCGGAGCAATGGGAGTATATATAGTCGATGAACTAGTCGCGCTGCTGAACAGGTTGGAATTGCATTCTATTCTTCTATTCCGTCTTGTCGTGCGCTTCTTGTCTGCTTTATTTTGATACTATTTACGATTTAGGTTGAGTATTGCATGCGGTATCACCAGTACAAAAGGCCGGCTGAGATTAATTGTAATAGTTTTCGAACGGTCTTTCAATCACCGCCAGAAATCTATTGACAATTTTGCAATAGTCTAGTGACCGTCAGGCATCTAATAACAAGCTTTGCAATGGTGTACGTAGTACAACATTGTGTTACGTATTTGCAACAATTTGAGATTCCAACAGTTTTTGCATCAGTTTAGGCATAGATCTGCATTGGTTCTGAGATAGGAAATTGGTCACAGAGGACTTTTGCAGCAAGTTTACAGCACTTTTGCAATGGTTTGCAAAAGTCTATGAGTTTAAGGCAAAGTACCGGAACTGCCACAAAACCATTGCAAAGTAATTGCTGAATTATTGCAACAGCACGCTACTACCTTCCAGGTGTTGCAGTATATGCTATATGCTACTTATACTGAATGCATGTCACATTACTGTCTAGTGACATGTTTCCATCACAAGGTGTAGCACTGGACATGCTACAAGGATAGTCATTAATGAAAATAGCAACCAATGCTTACAAGGGGACTTTAGCCAGAACTTGCAAAGAGTCCTCCTATGTGATTTCTTTTCGTGTGTAATCGAGTTCTCACTTCTCCCACCGATGTTCAACCCATAACATCTTCATAAAGGGACTGGGACAGCTTAGCAGGATACTTAAATTGGCGGTATTCCATTACTTTGTCACCTTTCAGTTCTAAAATATATATACATATCTGTCCTAGATGTCAGACCTTTATGTACATATATGCCACAATTTTTCGCGTTGGGATCGTGCCACTTTAACGAACTTGGCGTTTGGAACATAGAGCGATATGCACATCCTCTCAATGAATTTCAAAAAAGGTTTAACATGTAAGTGGGGCACGAATATCTTTCGTTTGAGAACATAATGAACAGTACCATATCTCCGATTGCTCCTTTATGATTGTGCTGAAGTGCTGAGTATCCTCTTAACCATATGTGTGTGGCATGCATGGTTTTTGTGCAGACTGGAAGAGGTAGATGCTACGTGAGACTAATGCCTAATTCCGGATCCGAAGAAGGTAAGCGGGATAACCCAAAGTATGTTGGAGCAGCTTTTTCTGACATTCAGCAGGAGCGTAACTGTGCATTCGTTCATAGCACATGATTTGCTATTCTGGCATCTCAGGTTTCCTAGGGGGGAAGGTTAATTTATTGTCACGTGGAAGTAGGATTCGTGTCCGGATTCCTGTGTAATTGGATTGCTTTAAGTTTGAAGGAGGAGCGGTGCAACATGTTTGTTAAGCAGCTGCGTTTCCAATCGATAATCGATAGAATACTAGCCAACCGGGCTACAGCACGGCTACCTTCACTCGTTGTTTTCTGTTGTGATACACGCTTGAAAGACGTCGTCATCCATGTTTTTAAATTGTTATAATGAGCAATTCAATCTATAGGTTTGCTGAATCTCTCCCAACATGACAGAGGCTTAAGATATACACACTTCCCACCTAGCTACTACAGTCAGCAGAGATTTCCTCTGAGTTGAATTCTTAATTACATGCAATAGTTTTGTCTTAACGAAAAGTATGACCCGTGGTTAACAAAGAAGATCGAGGACTTTAAGAAACTGGACTGGATCAGAGTCCCTGGAAGGCCTTCCCGAGGACTACACACGTACGTGTTCAGTTTATACAGTGTTACATTCCTCCGATCCCTGTTCGTGTACGTGTGTTTTAGCATACGTTGCAGTTTTTCTCTTCCTTTTTAATCAGCAGCTAGCACCACCTGTCAAGAATTGTGGATTTAGTCCAAAAACAAGTTGGAAGATGTAGGGTCGTTTGTCAATACTGACATCATTATCCCTTGAACAGGCTCTGACTTGCGGAAGAATTAGCTCCACAGTCCACACGTGTACGGTTTTGAAAATCAAGAGTTCACACTCGCAAGAAGTACGTTTTCACGTTGGTCTTTGAATCCCGCGGGCCAGCTCAAAGGTAATTGTGCCAGTCAGGTTTCGAATCCCATGCTTTTGCAGTCAATTAGGTGATAGCTACTGCTGATAAGCGTGTACGTGTTGTTCGTATATCTTTCTATGAGACTCACACAGTAGTCTTCATGTAGATCGAGAGCAGCGGTGGATGATCGAAAGTAAAATTTGGTACGTTCGGACTTCGGACCAGGAGAAGGAATCACATACAGTGATGTCTTGCAGAAAAAAAAAAATGACTGTCGAAATTCTGAGATACTTTCTCAGAATCACAAAGCTGAGAGCTCACAAGGTTGCAGATTTCACAACCAGGTCATATTGACCCCCCTGCGTGATTGATGTACGTAGAGGGTAAGGTGGAGGCTCCATTAACCATGCAGTCAATACATTAGATACAGTACATTATTTGGAGGCTCCTTTGATTTGTTCTAATTGTGGAAATTCTTAATCTATTGACACTTTTTCTTTTTTTTCAATTGTTGTGTAACTTAACACAATAATAAATGTGCAGATATTTATTAAATGGTGCAAGTAACTGATATTTTGTTAAAATGGTGTTATTTCACAGACTTGGCGCTTTTTAGTTTAGACCAAACGGCCTAAAATCTATGCTACTAATGCTAGTCTAAGACTTTAGGGTTAAAGAAGAAATTGAATGGAAAAATGGCAGATTTCATATGCCATTTTAACGAAATTTCCCACAAGTACGTGTCTATATTGTTGTAGGGAACGGTTCAAACTTCATCTGCATGGAGAATGGAACCTCTACCTTATATATTCTATGGTGAAACGAGACTTTACAATACACACGGTCCCACACCGATTATGGGACCATCAATGTACTCAATCACTGTGTACACTTTTCTCACAGAGGATTCAATATGAGCTGGCTGTGAAACAGGTCAATGACTTTTCCTTTGTCTGCAACTTTGCATGCATGGTAGTGTAGGACCAAGGAATTGCATATTTACGAAGCTGCGTTGCCTGCAGTATTCATTTAACAGCTAGCTCTTGTGTGTTTCTCAGATATGTAATCAACATCCTTGCGGAAGGTGAAAAGCAAGTGTCCCAAATTAACTAAGGAAGCACTGACTCATCCCATACTTACCGATTTCTCGTCGGATGTTCTCGATGTAATTCAAGAGTACGTGATCAGTCTCTTGCAAGTAAAACTTGCCATCATAAGTGTCGTCTCCCCAGCTAGCAGGTAAGAGTCCCTCAGATTACCCAAGTCATTTCCCTCTTCTTTTTTATGTTAGAGTTTGATGAAATCACGAGGACTCGGAGTCTCGGACAGAGTTTTAAGAGTTTACCATCATGATAGTACGTAATGAAACGGAGTTGACCTCTTAGGAGGAGGTAATGGTTCGATTGAGATGGTCAAATCCATGGTGAGCTCTTAAAATTCCCTTCGGACAGTAAACTCTTAAAAATCCCGTATGGCATTAATTCTGACAGGACTGATCGGGGTGACTGCTTTTCCCACAGTAGCAAGTCCGAAACCCGAAACGCTTACAAGAGAGAAAGCCGCCCCAATCCTTGTGTTGGATAGGCGTAAATTAAGAGCCTGCTCATACATTCAGTCGTAAGGACTGGAAGTTGAACATTTACAACAATCTAGGTTCGCAACTAATCGGGTGACGGAAGGAGATTCGCCTAAAGCTAGTTTTCCGACTCCATGCACCCCAAGGTACTCAGATTCAGACTGCGAGTGCTAGAAGAGGAGATTCTTGTCATTCGGGAGCATAGACGCCAGGTCTGAATTCTTCCTTTTTCTTTGAATCTCTGCTTTGAAGATGCCAATTCTATACTGGCATTAAATCAAAATTTGTGCATTCTGGATCAGGACGTACTTTGATGAACAGAATCCTGAACCTACAGTCTAGTCCTTCACTGTTCAATTCAAGTTGACTGTTAAATAGTTGTCTGTATATGTGTTTGAGTTTGAGTTTTGAATGCAGTGCATATTATCAGCTGTGCACTTAACTCTAGGGTCTCAATTCTAAAGCCTCTGTCGTGCCCGGAGTTCACTTTTATTTGTGGTGATAACGGTACTTAGCCGTCTTGCAATTTTAGGGGAAAGTTTAGAATATTATGCAAAATTTTATGATTTTCAAATTACAATAATGCATATTGAAATGCAGTATAAAAAATCGATTAATGTTTCTCGCACTAATTGGATTAACTTGAGTTGTATGAGATCATTAGTTTCTCTTTAACAAACTTTCAGGGCTTTCGCTCCTTCTTTCAATCTCCAGAGTCAAAGCCAATCTACGGAATACTAACGTACCCAAGTCTATCATATTTGTTGGTAGAATTCCTCAATCCACACTTTAAGGATGTCTGTACATGATCACTGTGACCCTGAAATCACTCCGTATTTTCTAAGGCACGTTCCCATTTACATGGGTTCCCCGGCCCGTTGTCCGATCGATGTAGGCATGAAATCCAGTAAAGAGTATGATTATGTTCGAGTATTTAATGATTACAACAATGTCTAGAGATTGAAGAGTCAAAGACTCTCCTCGTTTTTGCTCACGCGATGAGCAAGACTTGAAAATTTCAAGCTTTTCATACGTTATCCACCGAATTGTGCACTTTGAGCGCGGGGGCGGTCCTCTCGAAATAGAGAACCTGATCCACGGAATTTAGGCACTCAAAGAACGTAAAACACACTCAACAACTACTGTAAAGCCAAATCAATGCGGGATCTCATGGACGTATTGTACGTTTTATGTTCGTTTCTAACCCCTAAAGGTCCAGGCATCCCAAAAGTGGATACGCTTTGGTCAACTTTGATGGTAACTTTCAAAATAATTAATTTTGGAATTTGATTTCAACAAAGAAAATGAAGCTTGATAAGTTTTGTTCCTACTCCATTTTATAATTTTGAAAAATGTCAGAAGTTGAAAGAGTTATTGCAATTAGAAGCTCTATGTGTTAGAATTCAAATAATACAATATGGTGTGTTTTTCATTTATATTTTATATTCTTAAAATATATTTAAAATTTAAAATTATAAAATTATATTTCTCATTATATCTTTCATTTATGGAAAAAATTACAGATTGTTTACATATATTATATAATTGATATAATTTTATTTCCACCTTTAGCTTTAAAAAATTGCAATAATTTGATTTTTCCATCAAAATTATTGAAAAAATAAAAAATGAATAGAAAAATTATTTCTCTACTAGCAAAAAATATCAAATTTTTATACATCAATTAAATAAAAGGATAAAATTTGGTATAATAGTTGAATTTGATATCAAGGTCTTTTTTATGGCTGTTTTGGGTGTAAAAACAAAATAATCAATTGAAAAATTTTCACATTAGTTTTAAATTGCTACTTGTAACTCTTTAGAAAATTTCACATAATTTAGATTTCTTTTACTATTTTTACTTAGTTATATTCAATTCTTGCAGCAAAAATGACATTAGAAGAGTTTTGGGGGGTCCAGAAGCTTGTTTCAGGCCTGTTCCCTTGCAATTGTTCCCTGTAGTGAGGGGAACAACCTATTGTCAGAATTTTCTTTTTCATAAAAAAAAAAAAGAAAATTTTTTTAGTCTCCAAATGCAAAATTTTTTTAAAAATTTTAAAAATAAAAATTGGTCAATGACGTGGCAAGGTCTCAGCCACATCAGACCGCTGCGCCGAACTTGTTTTTTGCATTCACAGGCTGTGATAACTCATAGGCATCTAGAGGCCCCAAAAATCTTCTAATGTAACAATTACAGTTTTTCATAAAAACAAATTGAAATTTCTTATAGTGATATAGAATTCAGAGTTTCAAGTAATAAAAATACAAGATTTTTGTTTGAACACGATTTAAAAGTCTAAATTTAGCTCAAATAGGAAGTTTGATCATTTCACAATGGATTAAGTCCTTTAAGGGTTAAATGTTTAGTCAGCCCATATTGAATCCCTCTGAAAAGTCAAAATCTACCTGGTGGGTGCATGGTTTCACAGTGAGTGTGGGACCATCTCCTACATGAACATTTTTCATACAAGAGTTCAACACGAGCCTACCCTCTTAAGGAAATATGAAAATGCAAGGAATCCAGGGATAGTTCAATCCTAGCTAGTCCAATTTGATCGTAAACTTCCTCATTTAATTCTTTGTCAATCTAGTTAGCTGTTTTGTCTCAACTCTTACAACTGCCTTGCAAATTCGAAATAATATGGAAGTCAAGGCTCATTATGAAAATAACATGGTGAGATACTAGAGTCCCATTGAAGGCTATTCAGTTTCATAAGGAGTCTGTACTTCTACTGTTGGGGACATCATGTTGCTCAATTAAAACATTTTAGGTCTCAGTCTATAGAAGGACATCATAATGCTAAACGAGGCTCATGGTATGGAGAATTATGTACTCCCTCCATTCCAAAATGATTGTCCACATGTTTGTTAATATATTTTTAGCCAATTTCATTGATCATATTGTGAAAAACATTATTAAAAAAGGTTATAAATTTTATATCACTAGAATCAATGAAAAACATTGCATGTGTTCATTGCAACCTAAATAAAAATAGCTATAAGGAAATTTTTTTTACCTACTCAAAACAATCTTACAAAAACATGACATTCAAAGTGGACAATCATTTTGGGATAGAACTACAAGAGTATATATTTACACCTATCCTTATCCTAATCTAATGAGTGACTATCACTTGGACAGAAATAGATTCCATTGAGGTTATGTTTGAGAAATTGATCTTCTTGTAGATTTAGTGTATCATCTGTAAACTATTAGTTCAATACATCTACTTGAAAATTTGCTCCTATTGTTGTGTTCTAATTAAAAATTAATGGCAAGAATTTCCTTTAATTTACTATGTCTACAATTGTGGCAAGACGCAAAATCCATCCTATAAGGGTCAAAATATAGGATTTTTTCACCCCAAATATAGCTCAAAATAGGGAATTTTTTTAACTTTTATCCCTAGTGAATCCCCAAATTACCCAAGTGAGCCCACTTTGTGTGCTAGATTTAGTATCTTGCCTAACTATATAGTGAGCATCTAAATTGCAATAAGCTGGTAAAATAGTTTGGTCTGAAAGCAACCATTTAAGGATAGGTCCGCCTTTTTTATGGTTTTTAGTGCATGAAAACAAATTTATCTCATTTTTTGGACAAAAAAATGGATGCAAAATGTCATACAAGTGATTTCATATTTTTCAAAGCATTATTGAGTTATTTATGAATTTTCAAAGATTTATGTTGTAGGCACCTTTTTATGCCACTAGATCTTTCAAAATTTGTTCACTTACAACTTGTAAAGAGGTATTGGGAAACCAAGGAGAATCATTAGCTCTTGCAATAAATAATTTTTTAACATTGATCCATTCATTGTCTCTTATATGTCAATTTTAGGACCAACTCTTGTCTATTTTAGAATTAAATACAAGGTCAATTGAAGGAGATGGTCACTTTTAGCATAGACTAGCTTATCACTATGTAGCATCTTCAAGTGATACAATTGTAAAGTTTGTGTATTTTGTGACTTTTTCATTCACCCTACATTTTGTCACTATTTCATAGAATGAAAAGCGATGGGATTTGTAATAGTGGGATGACAAGGAGAAGTGCAAAAAACTAACTCAAAATATATAAGATGCCAAGAAGAAAGTCCAAGACACTCGCCACGCAATTGAGAAGGTCTAAAAGTGTGCCAAGGTAGCAATCCACAAGGTGTAGGAATCAAAGGAGACTCTATGCCAGCAAAGTATTTCTTCTGTATTACAACTGTCATCCTTTGAAACCAAAGTTCTCGAAGTGTCGTGCAAGAGTGAATACAAGGAACTAAGATCCTTGCAGGCCAAGTGACAAGGGAATTTCTTCTAATGGGAAACAATATTTGTATGCTTCTGGTGCAGCACGGATCAGGATACCCGGAACCTCCTGTGCCTTAAACGATTGTAGTCATACTGGTGTGCATTTGTGATCTAGTCAGGAAAGGTGCTTGAAATCCCAGTGCATCGTTTTTAATTTATGCACGTAATTAGTACCAAGTGCTCTTTTTGTCGACTTCAAGTACATCCTCTAGATATTTGCCCAGTGTTTAGACATAGGAAAGTACGACTGGTGCTTGCATCCGCTTCACGTTTCAATCTCGCACAACTCACTGCAAAGTGCAAACTTCCAAATCTGGTTGGCACATTCTATGAAGAACATTCTGCTGCATTGAAATCTGCAATACTGTAAGTTACTTGGGAATAAGCTTTTCTACTCTGTTGACTGAACATGCATACAGTTGTGGAATGATGGGTAAACATTCTCCAATTCTGTTGCAACTTTTGATCGGGCAGGTGGATGGACCAAGTACGCTGCAGAGATTGGAGACTATGCTGATGGCTAAGTACAGAGTTTGGATGGATTCTGTCACAAGATCATTTCTGCAATTACAAAGGATTTGAGATCCACAAGATGTTGATGCCAGACAATTTCAGGAAGCAACCACTCTAGAAGCTGCATTTCATGAGCCGGTAGGAGCGAATATCAAAGCGACAACCTTATACCAAGTACTCAGGTTAGTCTCATTGCCTGCATTTTCTTCTTGTCTTCTTGGTTCCTGGGAAATTTCAAAATTTTAGACTAAATGATCCATCATCAAGTCAGATCACACCTTACCAAGGGTGTTGCCGAAAATGTACCCTAAAAATTATAGGTAATAAATACATGCACACAACACAATGTTTGACGCAAAGACATTAAAAGTAAGACATGGATTTAGAAAACCCAGCAATGGACCTTTATATTAGTTGCATATAACATTCAAATGCCATTCTTGGACTTCTCACTTATCATAATCCTGGCTCTCGGAGAAATTTTCTCAGGAATAGGTGATGCTACCTTGGAGCTCATAAAGACACTTCAGTGCCTAGAGATTGGCTCCTCAAAATACTCGAAAAAACAAGTTTTGGAGTACCAATTTTTCGCAAGGACCAGATGGAGCCCAACAAACAAACATTCAATTGGAAACAACCAGAACAACACTACTGGAGAAAATGGAGCAATTCTTGAAGCCATGGCGGTAAATATAAAAGAAATATATAGCTTACACGGAGCAACACATATCAGCTCGCCACCAGATACTCCTCTTCCGTACAATATTTTCAAACCACATCAAGATAACTGGATTTTGTACGACTCTCGCATAACGGCCTTCGGGGTGAAAGAGAATTGCACTTTCAAGCTGACGGAGCAGAAATGAGTTACAACCTTGACCGATTTGAACTCCATCAAGGACGGTCAGGTCTCAATCTTCACATTACAGAATCAATGATGTCTGTAAGCACTTGCATAAACGATTTCAACCCATTCAAGAAATTCTGATCTTTTGCGTCCCTATTGTAGAGGACATTTGTGAAATCGACGAGTCTGACTGTTATAGCTTGAGGAGACGTAGAGTCGCACTCGTATGCCACCAATACTGAAGCGGAAAAAAAACGATACGTGGTTTGTACCTCTAGCCTGCAAAATCAGAAATCATTTTGAGCGCCAAAACAAATACCGAAGTTAAGCAATTATTTTCAGCTCCTTCGCAAGCAAGTTGAAAATTAATTATGAACTGAGTTGCTGGCGTGGACAATGTCGCCATCCGTAAGGGTTGCGGCAGAAGTCGATCTTCTACTGGTAAAACACTGCAATTGACATGGAGAGCTCAAAATTCCAATCCCTGAGAAAGGAGACGACCAAGATCTGGGGACTGACGATGCAGGCGACGTAAGTTACAATTTTTCATAGAGAGAACGAATTGATGCACTTCGAGAATCAGGCAAGTGGTTTTACCCACTGTGAGCAGCCGGTTGGTCGGAATTTTTTCTGAAATGCCAAAAGCCATGACTTGATCATTTCCCCCACACAGTTGCTGTCGATCCCGGCCCCTAGCCAGCAATTCGGAACGTTCTGTGTATATCAATCATTCACCGACATTTCTGAAGTAGGAGGAAATTGATCAGGACAAGTTTACAACAAATATCAAGCCGGACCCTGATTCTTCTGCGCCTATTGCGTTTGCATTGGATCAATCACAACCACTGCAATTCGATATACCATTAATCCCTAAACCCTAAACAGCACTGCGCAGCGTAATATTATATATATTCACACTAACATCGCCAGTTCCCCACAGTGGATACGTTAACAGTAGAGGTATTAGAGCTGACGACCTCTACTGCAAAATTTCACAGTCTCTTTCCATTTTGAATCTCACACCATTCTGAGCTCCAGAATCTCGCCCCGTGCGTAGTGTTTTGCAATCGACTTTGAGAATCAGCATCTTATTATCATGACCAGCCATGGGATAAGGGGCTTTCACCACGTTAAGAACTAAGGAAACTGTCGCACTTGGTGACTCACTCTCCAGCTCACATTCTGCAATTCCTGTCTGTGAAGTTATGCCTCGGAAGAATACACCGGCACAATTTCTGGAGTTTTTTTACATGATTGATGAATATACACAACACAAAATCCCGATGAAATATTGGTGGCTGCTCTCTCTCTGTCTCTAACTTTCCACCTAACGTTCTAAGTTTCTACAATTGCTGGATTGCCAAAAAAGAGGCAGCGGCAAGCAACACGCGATGATCATCTTACTCGGATTTCACTGAGCTCGAGCGTAGCACCCGTCGACAAAGCCTCATCTCCAAACCGACGTCTTGAGGAGTTCATGAACGACGATTCCCCATCTTCCTTCACAGTGGGCAGCCCGCTCTTGCCCACGGCGAACAACCGAATGGTGTCCAAGTACTCCTCATCAGTGCCTCCTTGCAGCGTCGCCATGGATTCCGACTCACTGTCCCCTTGCAAAATGGCCACCACCCGCTCCATGCTAGGTCTCTGATCAGCTGCGTTTTGGATGCACAGGAGAGCTGTGTTGATCAGCCGTTGCACTTCCTGCACTTCGTCATCTTGTAATCTTAGTGTTGGGTCTACCATGTCCATCAGTCTCCCGTTACGGTGCACCTCCCAAGCCTGCAACACCAGAATCCGTATTCTAAACAATTTTCGCACGCAAAGTAGAGGATAATGAAACCGTTAGTGACCTGATCCTGTCTCCAAACCCTGAGCCCTAACCGCTGTTACCAACAGCAACTCGTCTATTCCTACTCTTGATAGGAATTCAATTAGCAAGAGCTGTAAGCATGATTTTAGCTAAATGCCCATGGCCATGGAAATCAAACATATGTTGTCACTTCAAGTGATCTACAACCTCACTTTGAAATTGCGTAAGAAATTTACAGATTGATGAAGAAATTCGATCTGCAACAGATTTGGATTGTGAACTTACAGATCTCTCCACCGCTCTATTTCGGACTACTAAAAAAACACTTTTACCTACTCAAATGCTGTTGAAATGCTTAAAGTGACGCAAATGGCTCCATCTTCCTACTGTCAGCCGTATCAACCCCTCGATGCTTCACTTCAGCAGTGAGTAATTGTAATAGGAGGCATACTTACCCATTTGGAGAGATATATTTCGTATGGGGAAAGCTTGTCATCAATATTCCTTCGCCCACTTACAACCTCCAAACATAAAACTCCAAAGCTGAAAACATCTACTTTGTCACTCAACTGACCAAAGGATGCGTATTCAGGTGCCAAGTATCCTCTGCACACACGCCCAAATTCCAACGAAAGTGAAGCTTCTGTGCTCAGATTCTGCCTTACACCATATATCACCTTTCCATACATGTGAAGAAAAAAAACTCTAGACTTGGAAGCCATGCTTCATGATCAAGTCAACTTCACAAGGTCAGAGTAAGTTCGGGACTCACTTGGTACCAGCAACGTGCTTGGTCAATATGTAACTCTCTTCATCTGGGAATAGCAAGGCCAAGCCAAAATCTGCTATTTTTGTTTCATAATTTCGGGTCAATAAGATGTTACTAGCCTTGATATCTCGATGTATGATCTTCGGATGAGCAAGTGCATGAAGGTAATGCAACCCCCGAGCCACTCCCAAGCAGATCTTCATTCGCACAGGCCAACTTAGGAGGGCCTTGTTTGGACCTGCTGTAGAAAATGCATAGTGAATTAGATGATAGGCTCCCAAAAATTAATAGAACCAAGTGGTTAGTAGCATAGGAATGCATATGCAATCAGCGTGATATAATTAACCAATTCAAGCGTGGTCCCTTTGCTTCCTACAAAACCAGGGACCGTGGAAGTTAGTGGTTAATTACTTCAATTGAATCCCTCTCCAAGAATTTAGGGGAGGGCCATCCCATCCTTTAGTTGGGCTTCACAAGAGACCTAAAGGAGGAAGTCTTTGAGTTATAGAACATTATGAGAGTCTACCGAATTCCAAGAAACTATTTAACACATTTGAAGTACAATAACAAGTTACCAATAGAATCTAAAAGTTGGGAGACTTGACTCACCTAGAAGAACTTGGTCAATATCATAGTTATCCACGTATTCGTACACCAGCAACCTTTGTTGTTCACGAATGCAACATCCTTTCAGATTCACAAGGTTTCGGTGCTTCATTCCAGTTAACAGAACTACCTCATTCAAGAATTCATCTATACCCTGATTAGTCTTGGCAAATAATTGCTTCACAGCCACCACTTGTCCATTTGACAATATGCCCTGCAACAAGTGAAAAACTGATGTCATAGGGTAGTGCGGATAAGGATAGTACTTTAAGTGCACAAGTTACTGTCTCTGTTATAGTACATGATGGAACACATCCTCGCAACTCCCCCTACTAGAGCAAGATCCATAATTGAGGAGAGTGCTTCTGGAATTAAATATCTAGTTAGGGGTCCAATTATAGTATTGAATTTACTCCTTGCATGATTCACTGTGGGTGTCCAAAAATATTACCTTGAATACTGCCCCGTAGGCTCCTTGGCCCAACTTCGTATCGGGGTGGAAGTCTCGTGTGGCAGTTTTCAGCTGGTTGTAGGGGAATATTGTAGGCTTGACTTCAAACTCTTCAAATTCTAAACGAAGTACAAGTTTCAGTGCTTCTCCAAACGGCACCCAAAATTTTACCAGTCTCGTTTCACATGAAAATACATTGCAGTTCCTAAATTGCCTCTTGAAATGAATCCGCAACAAACCTAAGCCGCGATCATGCAAGCAGGACGAGTAGGACTCCATGATGCAAGGCAAAATACTTACTTTGTTGAACCTGGAGTTGGAGATATCGTTCGAATCTTTTACTTCTATGAAATAGAGCAGCCAAACAGATCATAAGGACCAATAGAGATGATACAACAGTCACCACAACAATGATCAGAACCTTGCGCTTCTCACTGTTACGCAATGGAGCTGAAACAAAACAACGGTCGTCTCATCAGTTCCTTTGTGCATCAGAAATACGAACATGACAAAATGATTCAGAATAATAGATAGATTGATTCTCAGGAAGATTTAGACAACAACATTAAGAGAATACTAAGGAATGCATTCCACGATTCACGGAAAAGTCTCTCAATGGCCACAGTGATCACACACAGGCCTCCATATGAAATATAAGGGAGGATTCCAAATGATCTCTGTGACCACAAGAAAACCTCCTTGTAAATCATGGAGAACGTTCTATTAAAAATGTTGTTCAAAGTTTCTTGAAGTATTCCAATTTCTCTGTAATCCTTGTTAAGGGACTTTAGCTTAGAGATGTAATACCTGAGTTGAAGCAAATTTGTTTGCAAAAACATCTTGTTTCGTCACTAGAATCTGGAGAGGCGCAGAAAGGATTCCCCTGCATTCTACACAAGCCCACGTATTCATAAATGGTTAATAACAGAACAGGTCAGAATTCGAACTTACAGTACAAGCAATCCAATTAGACATGCAGTATGTGCTCACCTAAAAACTGTGGTGACCTCTTCAATGTTAATCCCAGCATACAAAACCTCACTTATTCTATTGTTCATCACTGAAACAACTCCCAGAAGCCCTGATGAGTTTGCAGATTTCGTCCTAAGCAAGCCTTGCTCATGAAGTCTACGGATGTCAAGTGTCCCGGTAATAAGATTGAAGTCTAGGTACCTGAAATGTTATTCTTGTCAGCAACTTTCAAGTAATGGAAAAGTACACCTAACAAGTTGACATGAAGATTTCTAGAGTGATTTTTTTCGAACCCCCCTAAACAATCATATTGAGTATAGACCAGACAAGCATACATAACATGCAGTAATCTAAATTCACGAGTAGAAAACACCCTCGAGGTATTCTATTAAACCTAGTTGCGTTGACCACTGAAACAAGCTCTAACATAAGCCTTGTAAATTGTAATTATAACGCGCCTAGATTTTCAGAACACGCATCCAAAGCATGTTCAGAAACTATGATTCACATAGCTACGGTGTCTATTTCATCACTATGGTTAGAAGGGAGAATAAGCAACTTACAATTCCTCAAGAGAGCCAAGCTCTGAGCTCGTCCAGGAACTCAGAGAACTTGCCAACTGATTGTGGGATAGATCCAACACCGAAAGAGAGTTGTTATGGGTCGTGCTGAAGTATGATGATAACACAATCGATCCGCCAAGTGCATTCCTGCTCAAATTCCTGGGGATTACATGCACACAAGAACAAAGAATTAGTTGATTGGAACTAATAGAGAGTGCTCCAAGAAGCACGAAATTAGGGTTTTCAGTAAAACTAGACATATCAATGACTCTTGGACATCAATCACGAGGCATGCAATTGGGAGATGGAAATCAAGAAGGTCCCCATAACCTCCCCATTCATTTCATCGAAATTGTGTAGAAGTCGTCATTGTGACGTAAGTAGATACCAGTAGATATACGTAGGTTATCATAAGAAGGCTTTTCAGTGAATCATGGGAAGATTCTTTCATGAATCATGAGAAGGTCCCTAAAATTTCCTCTAGCCATCTCTCTATGACGTTTTACATATTCTTGAAAGAGTCCAATCTAATTGAAATAGATTTTCCAAATTGTAGAGTTGCGAAATTTAAAAAAAACCTTAACCCTAATCCAGTGCTCTAATCTCTAAGGTGCAATTTTACAAGCAGTTGCAAATTGGGATTTATTGTGATGGTCATTGATTGCGAGAAAAGATCACAAGGAAATGTCGCTCACAGAGTTTGGAGGTTCTTGATCAAAGAAAAAGCCGACAGAGTTCCAGAGAGCTTGTTGCTAGATAAATCCCTGCACGTAACCATAACCAAAATTCAAGCATCTCAGATTTGTTGTCTCAGTTTTTTCGCGCTTAGATTGAAGAAAAACCATCGAGGATTCGAGGGGATGAACCACTACAAATTGCAAAAATTACTTACACAGTGTGTAAGGAAGACATTGTTGACCAATCTGGCAGTGTCCCGGAGAAACTGTTATTTGACATATCCCTGTCAATACAAGATGAGAGAGAGGTTGAAGGATTTCTGGTTAGCACCACACCAAATTAGCCCATAAATGTTGAGCAAGACACGTATACTCCATTAATCACATTCAAACACTGCCTTTACTCCAGTAAGAAGCTTCTTAGAGTATTGTCAAACAAAGGAATGAGTTCGGCTCTCTTATTGTCTTATTTGCCACACTAATGGTTGCTTTCTTGAATCATAAAAATATAGATTTCCTTTGTTCATTAAATTACTATACAGAAAAAGGTTGAAGACGTTGAACACATGAAATAATAAAATTTGCAAACTTACTATACCCCAAATTGAGAGCAACTAAGAGGTACTGCAAGAAATAGACAGGGTAACGCTACTCACAAAACTTGAAGGTGGTTAATCATTGTCAGAGTCGGTAGAGATCCATTGAATCTGTTGCTGGATAAATCCCTGCAACAAGTATCTAGGCTTAGATCTTCTGCTATAAAGCACACATAGACCCTCATAACCGTGAAAGGAAAAGTTCTTACAAGCTGACAAGCTGCATGAAGTTCTCAAATGCAAGTTCAGGTATCTCTCCCTCGAAGTCATTTCTGCCCAGGCTCAATTTCTGAAGGTAGTTCATAGTCTGGAGTTGGGATTGTGGGAACGGGCCATTGAACCGATTGCCACTCAGGTCCCTGTTCCAATGCCAATCCATGTCGTGAGGTCATACATTCTTTAAGAATACATCCTGGATTCGATTTGAATCCTAAAGGATATAGTTCGCAAGCAGCTATGTAGTCAACAAGAAGTTACAAGAGGCCCGATCATTGTATCATTGGCGTGCTTAACAAGTGGTTATCTACTCAAGCTTCCTCTCATTCACTGCAGATGTAGCTTTTGTCAATGCAAAGCCTACTCTTGTTGGTACAGAGCCAGGAAATGTGAAGTAATATATGTCAAGTTTTCTTCCAAGATCCCTTCCAAATACCTCCTCCCTCGAGCCTCCACCAATGTAAATTTGAGGTAAAGTTGTGAATCCAGGAAAAAGTGCGAGCATTATTTTTAAGCAGGTTACATTTCAAGCCTGGTGAAGAATTTTATGGCGACAATTTTATAATGAATTTTATGATGTTCTGTCCGCTGGAACTTTCGAGTTAAGCACTCATGGCTGGGAATTGGTAGTTGACTGAGAAGCTTACACTGTCAGAGGCCACTCGAAGCTTCCGAAGTTTGGAATTTCGCCGTAGAAAGCATTGTCATGAAGATCTCTGTGAGAAAAGAGCAGCATCACATTTCATAAATCTACTCCATAATCTTTAGTGTCTCAAAATCGAAGGAATCCTCTTAAAAAAAACGAGAAGATCGAGGGGGAAGAAGTATGAGACTTACAAAGTAATGAGTTGAGTGTTCCCTAATGTCGCCGGAAGAAGTCCACCCAGGTTTGGGTTTCCTGTCAGCTCTCTGCAGCCCGCAAGATAAATCAATTGAAGACAAGGGTGTAAGAGTGTTGTAACCAAATTGACTTAACCTTAATCTTTCGTATCAGCCCTAATGTGCTTATAACTCTGGCCTCCCCGATTGGGAAACGAGCAAACGGAGCTGGGAAACCTCCCCATCTTAAAGCATCTTGAATGGTATAGTTCGTTTTTATCAGTTGAAGCACTACTTTATGCATTGCAAGCCATTCCTTTCACAGGGTTGTAAGATTGTCGACATTCGACCCCGGCATTTGGCCCCGTGAATCACCATCACCTTTCTAATAAAGTGAATTTTGTCCAATTGATAGCAGGGTTACAAACAATACGAGAACGATTGAAAAGCAGATCAAACCGAATGAATAACAAGATAAAACGGAATCACAGACCAGACTAAACACCAAGTTTCCTTCTAGTTCAAAAACCCGACATTCAAGAACGTTCCAGAATAATAGAACATCATGGGAAACTTCATTTGGGCAGTCTTAGTTAAAAGACTCACAGTGTCGTCAGTGTGCTGATGTTTCCAATATCTGGCGGTAAACTGCCGAATATGGATGCATTGTTCAAGATTCTGTGTCGACATTCAAACCTTGTTAGTTAATCAGAACACCTAATGGAGACACGTCTACTGACAGAGCAACTCAAAAAGTCACACGCTCTTTGTGATCAATTTCATTTGAATCAAGATTGAACACTTACAGGCCAACGATGAAAGCACTGCAGTCCACCTCACCGGAACTTGAATTAGTTTGACACTTGATGTTAGTGAGGCACTGCACTCCACGCCAATTAGGTGTGTTTCCAATGATATACTGATTGCAAGGGTATTCTTGAGTGGAGCTCCAGCCTGCCAAGTTACTCGGAAGGTCGGGAGTGCTTCGGCTCCAGTCATTCCAAACGACTTGCAGAGCTTCCACTGCAAATTCACACAAGAAAACACTCACATATCTACATCGGCAAGTTTCAAAACACAAACATAGAGACACTCAAATCCACAAAACTCCACAAAACTAAAAACGCTAGAATCTAATGAAATCCTGACAATACAAATTTTGAGATGTCTCATAGGACCAAGTTACAGTCTAACTCTTGGACCTACAATCAAACTTTACAAAGGGAGATCCTAGCCTAGCTAGTACTATAAACAAACAAGAATCGTGCTGATTCCAATGTAATACCAACGTACTTACCAAAGTGTAGAACAAGAATTGCAAGAATTGACACCTGTGATGTACCAATTGTCAGAGCTAGTTGCAGTTTCTAGAGCTACCGACAAAGTTCAAAAATGTGAAAACACTGCGCCACCGACAAACGACTTACACTGGCTTCTGTCGTAAATCTGGGTCTTTGCGTTGCAAGTGAGGAATGAAAACGAGAAGAACACGAGTAGGAGCGCCAAGAAAACGTGTTGAAGAAGTGTCAGCTCCTTCATGCCGAATTGAGTACCAGCCATAGCCTGAGCTTCGTGATCGAAGCAATCGTGATATTTTCTTTATCTGCTAGAACTTACACATACAATCCTTGACTCCAGTTGTTATCGATCAAGTGGTAGTTAGTTGTAGCAGTCGGGGATTTCAAGGTCAGCGTTCCCTGGCATGCAGAGAAGAAGTTGTGGCCTGCACTGGTTGAGGTTTTCGGGAAGCAGAAGTGGCGATGGCGTAAGTTATCTGGCTATCGTCTCTTCCGCGTTTGGGAGACAACGGGGTTCAAGACATGTGTGAAATCTGAAGGAATATATGATTGATGTGCACGATTGACGTACGTCATGAGTAATTAAACTGTAGACGTTCGGAATAGTCGTCACGTCTACCATATAAGGTACGAATACTCGTTGTGCACTCTTTCGTCACTGCACATATCTTAACCCCAGATCCTTCTCCAGAATTGACGATTTGGGAAAAATCGTTATAAATAATATTTGGAAGAACGTTTTGGAATCGGTATACAAATAAAGGTTGTAAATGTTGAGTTTTAGATTCCATCTGTATGGATAGATTCACCAATGCTATCACCAATATTTCTTTATAAATTTTGAAAGGGAAATTTTAAAATTCTTCCTAAATTTAATTACAAGCACAATAGTATCATTTTTTGAGTCAAAACGTGTGGGAATGAATCTGAAATGAGGTTCTCTTATTATGGTGATTTTTTTTAAATTGGTTCTTTAAAATTAAAATCTATGACCTCATTTTTGCAAATGGCTAGTCTTGAACTATAGTCAATGCAATTTGGGCTTGATCAACCACTTGACACATTTCCACATTTGTAATTTAAAAAAAATATCTACTCTAGCGACACCAAATATTCAAATCCAACCATTAAATAGGACAACAACTTGATAAAGTATCTCTATAAATTAAATGACTTTCATCCAAGCAATAATGAGAAAGAAAACTAATCTTCAATCTATTTGTCATTTAGAAATTGGATGTTGGAGCACTTCAAGGTTGACACCTCATTTTACTAATTTGAAGCCTATAAATTCTGTAATTGCAAATATGAACTCAAAATCTGAAAAAAAAGAATTGTAAAGCAAATAAAAGGTTTTCTAGGGATCAAATACAAAGGCAAAACCACACTTTACAAGAGGCTCATTGCACTACCTTAGATTCAACCATTGGAGATCTTTGTTCACTATACATACTTTAAGTTCGGTTGTTTAGTTTATTTGTTTGTTATAGTGAGATATTTAGAACCATGTGTCATATAGTCACATTCTTTGTACTATTGGAAAGCTCTCTATGACAAGAGGTGCACAAGCTTTGTTTGTAGTGTTCTAACTCATGGCAGAATAGATATTAAATTTAAAAAAATTATGAATTAAAAAATTAAAAAATTATTTTACTTTTATTTTGATCATAATAACAATACAAAGCACACTAATTTATACTATATTTAGACTCATTAGTTTTAAAAATGTATTGTTGCAATAGAAAGGCAAATACAAGAAAATTTTATATATATTTCAATAAAAATACACACACTAGAAGAAATCAAAGATAAACATGATTGCAAAATGTAATTGCAAAACAGTCATTTTGAACAAAAATGACTAGAACGTGACTAGGGGCCCTATAGTCATTCTAAACAAGTCATTGAATGTGAGTGGGACATTGTAATATCACCATCCACTTTGGAGGATGAAACTAAACAAATGAGGATGAAGGAGTGAGAGATCAGTAATATGGCAAAGGAAATTTTAGAAAAAGCACGTGCAATTGCCCTTTTTTTGAGTGAATTTTGTTGACGTCATCTGATGTTAGTAGTCATGTTTGAATCACATTTCTAGTTACAACCTTATCTTATTTTGGTTGATGTAGACCTCCACATCAAAGATATTCTGAAGTCATTTTGTAGTCGCATTTCAGTTGCGTTTCATTAGTGTTGAATGACATGTGTATAGTCATTCTTCAGTCGTGGAATTTGGAAAGCAAAGTCACTATGTAGTTGCATATGAGTGAAAATTGAGTCATTTCAAGCTAATGCATCTATCACCATCTTAGTTTAGCCTTATGCAAAAGAGACCACCTATAATACATCATACATAGTACATACACAATATATCCTACATAATACATCATACAAAATAGACCACATATAGTACATCATACAAACACATCATATATCATACAAAATACTTCATATTTGACAACTATGTTACATAGCTTCAAAGGCCACTTAATGTGAATATTATGCCTTGAGAAGACAAAATATTTATACAAGTGGGGTGGTAGGAGGTATAACAAATGATATGGGATATGTAAAACATAGGAATTATATTAAAATAAAATTTCAATAAAATTTAGGCATGGTTCATTGCCTTTTAAAAAGAACTTCAAACTAAGAAAAGTTGGGAAAACAAACAATCTTTCATTTCCAAAAATTTGTTTGAGATTTCAAGCCTTAAATCTAAAGTTATAAAGCCAATGTTATCCAATTATTGTAAAGCGTAGAGGTCAAGGAGATCCTACTCATATTTGCTTGTGTAGTAGTATTTAAGTCACAATGGAGTTGCATGTTAGTCTTCTTTTAAGTCAACTTCTTATTGCGTGACTTTAATGTGACTGAAATACAATATTGTGAAAGTCTTCCTTGTGGGATGCATGTGCATTCTGTCTCTTGAGAGGTTTTTGTAGGCGTACACATATATAAAGTGTACACCTTTATTGATAATTATGTCCAATAAACAACTCAAAACTAAATAAACAGCCCTACTTTGATTATTTTGAAAAATAATGTTGAATTATTCAAATTATATACTACAATAACTTATTAATGTAACAATTTACCAAATAAATAACATGATGGATATTTCAATATAAAATTGAAAACTAAACTAGTAGATACTAAAAACATTACAAAGATTTATCCTATTACTGTAAGTGACACTAATGTTTCTAAATCATAATAATTTTAGTTATTACACATTAAAATATTCTTGTAAGGCACTACTTTCTCCCAAAATGTATTTTGGAGGGATGATAATTAAGTATTATGAAGTAATTTCCAAAATTCAAATTGTAAATCAAGAAAATCTAAATAATTAAAGTTTGGAATGGTTCATAAAGTCAAATACATTTATTTTGAACAATACAAAGATAAATATTTTAAGAAGGTAACTTTAAGATCCTTTAATTATTTTCCTAATTTTTCATATTTTGGAATTTTGGTAAAAAAATATTTCTACAACTATGATGAAGCAATTGCTTTCCTAATATTTCATATTTTGAAGTTCTAGTAAAAAATAAAAATGGTTCTACTACTATGATAAAGATTGCACAATTTTATCAAAATATACCACCCTCTTTTTCCCTCCCCTTAACTCCATTCCCCTGTTTGTGACAAATATACCAGTCATGTTCCAATTGACACCATAGTGCGGTCTTATCTGTTCAAGTAGAGGCAGATACTTTAAAAATTTCACAAATTGCCCATGGCCCTACTACAAGTAACAACTAAGTTGTATTCCTATTGCGTCCTAGTGCCCATGCTCAATCTGCATGACTTTGTGTTACTGCAACATAACTATGGGAAGTTGGCGACCTTGAACCGCAATAGGGAGTTAGCCACATCATCACACCGCTTTCCAAGTTAGCCACCTTAAACCCACTACTCAATTGTGCATTAGTCAGCATGAGTCATGTTTAAGAGACATATGAGTGATAGGAAGTCATCTTTTGTAACTGAGTTCTCCATGCCATTCCCTACATTCTCTGATCAACAACGCTATCAACGGAAAATTGTAGATGAAAAATAGACATCGTTGTTAGTTTATCTTGTAGTTGCAGCTTCGACTACAAAGTAACTGGGATGCAAAATTCCGGTGCAATTATGGAGGGACCAATCGCGTTCTAGTCATTCCAAACACCTAGTCACATGTGCCCAATCACATTTACCTCCAATTTCTTGTAGTGACATTATAGATTTATAGGATTGGTGGTCAAAGCAAAAAACAAATAGCTTTCTATTACTATCTCATAAGAAGAAAAATATGCCCAACACAATCGACTACTAAGATAGAAGTACCCAATTGTAACAACAATCGTTTTCTAACACCTAATATAAGACCTAAATCCAAACTTAAGTGGATCTAAAGTAGACATGAGGGATTTTAAAGTAAACGAGTGGAGTTCCAAGAAGTTGTCACTTTCACTTGCATTGGCCAATCACCTACACAAGATTCAAGCTTAGAATGTATTACTTTTGGGTGTTTCCATGCCTACTTTGGTGTTGGTTTAGTGTCCACAATAATTGCATCTATAAAGTTGTTTTCAAAAATTTGTATTATATTCATACAAACTTGGAAAAATACAAAACTAATTTTGTTGGTTTCCCACATCATTTCCCAACAAACGAAGATCATTTTCTTTGGAAGCTACCTTCAAAATTTAAATATTCATAATAAGTCACATTTAGGTGCTTTTACCTTATGCAACTAGTGTCCTATACAACTATCATGCGATTACAAACCAAATCTAACATAATTGTTTTGTATTTTTATGTCATTTTTTTACAACATTTATACATTGTTTTAGTTGTAAAGTAGTTAATCTATAGTTGCCAAAATGACTAGGCAACAATTAGAAAAAGATTGCAATTGTAAAATGACCATAGTTGTTTCCTAGTCAGTTTAGATTGGTTGTACACTAGTTTCTTTGTCATTTCCTATAATACTAGAAATTTAACTTTTCTATTGATTTGGATAGAAATCAATAGAAAAGTGAATCAAATGAATGCAACCAAATCAACAAAAAAAATTGAATTTTCTAATATTAAAGCTAGCATTAGAGGATTTCTAGAGGGTTGGGAAGGCCATTTCAAGTTGATGCTTCCTGCAACCCCCCCTAAAGTTTTGGCAAATGGCTGTTTCTGTAAAAAAAAATTAAAAACAAAAAAAATTCATTCTTAAAATGAAGAAAAAAATTGAAAAAAAATTATTTTTTTAAAGATATGGTAGTCACTATGCCACATCAATGAACTACTACAAGGCAATTCTCAAAGTTTGGGAACTACTGGAAACTCATTGCCCTCTAGAAAGCTGAAAACTCCTCTATTGTCGTTTTTTAATTGCTTTTAAGTTGTACACTAGTTGTTTTTTAATCAATTTCTAGTTGTCTTGAATCTAATTGCTCCCAAAGCTCATTTCCATTTGTCTTATATTAATTGTCTCATGTCAATTGTAAGAAGTACCATTAGGTTGGACTGTTGGAGTTGGACATATAAGACTTGTAAGTTGTTGTAGTCTCATGCAATGAATTTTGTTGATAGAATTCTAAGACTTCTACAATTTCTAGATTTCTATAATCTATAGAATTAAAAAAATATTTAAAATTCAAGAAATTTTAGAATCTCTAAAATTGTCCTAAAGCAATGAAATCTATTAAATACCAATATTTGAATTTTTGAAATCTAAGAAGAAGGTAGATAAAAAATTTTGAAATCTAGAAAAAGGTAGATTTGAAATTCAAAAATTTATAGAAAAAGGTAGTTCTTAAATTCTAATATTTAGAAAGGTAAATATGAAATTTACAAATTTACAAATCATTGAGATTAATAATAAAAAATCTACAAATCTACAAATTGCGAACAAGTCTCAACTCTCAAATGAGTTATACATCAGGTGTGACTTTTTCAATTGCTTCACTTTTATCCTAGACTTTAGGGTGTCTACTACCGGCACTACAACTACATGTCTTCAAATTATCACTAGTTGCAAGTGTCCTATGCAATTGAAAAACCAATTGCATACTATAGTTGCAAAAAAACCCTTTTTTTTTTAGTGCCTCTAGAGGGACTATTCTTATCCAATTGGATTCTATTGTGGTTCTTTGAACTCTTTACACAATTGCAATGGTAATCCAAAAGCATCTCTTTGTATAGTAAAATTATAAAGGAACCATTGCCCATGTGTCTAAATTGCATGGAGTATTATTTGGAAGTAACTAAACGATGACTATTCAATCTAATTTTATCCCTTTCAACTCCAATTCAATTCCCCATATAGTTTTAACTAAATTGAAATGCAACAAGGACACAATTAGGACCCTACATAGAGTGACATTTGAATTTTAGGTGCCATTTTGGGTATACATACCTTATCCAAAACATCAATATAAAAATACTTCAATCATGACTTCACATGATAAGCTGTGTCCAAGGATAGCAACACATAGGAGGGCCACTAGCCAATCTGATACTATAAGAAACCAAAGTTTATTGATGTCAAAAAGAATGGATTATAGGTGATATCAAAAAAAAAAAACCATATAATCTGATTCACTGTATAATATTAAAAATTAAAAATACTAATGGCATTTCTAGTATAAGTACTAAATTCATAAAAATTAAAAAATTTTAAATACATAAAACTATAGGATCTTGTTGTACATTAGTTTGAAAAGATGTCGAAAAAATCTCAAAATTTTCCACCATGTAGATTGCAAGATATTAGTATTTGAATTGACAAAATTAATTTTTTGAGCCTTGCAAAAAATTGGGTAGCTACACTTCACAAGGTCACATTTGTATGAAAAAATGTCCAAAATGGTAGTTATTCTTTGGATTCATTCTACAAGTCAAGTTGAATACATGCTTCAAAAATTTCAAATAATTTGGAATTGTACAACATATAGGAAAAAATAGTAAATAGTTAATACTAAAAAATGATTCAAAAGACTAAAATGATAAGAATTTAATTATGGAATTGAAAAATGCCAATTCCAATAGTTTTAATGTTGTAATAAAAAATCTATATCCAACCTTTTTAATTTTTTTTCAAAAATACTGAAAATGGAGTTAAATAAAGGATTTCAAAGTTTATTTTAGAGTAGAGATTTCACAACTACTTACAAACTAAAATTCCTCATAACTTTCATCTCATTAATCAAAATGTTTTCAAAGCTTTGGATGTACATATAAATCTAGAAAACTAATTTCAATTTTTTTATTTCTTAAAAAGGTGATTTTTTCAGAAATTTTTGGATTGCCTATAGAGCAATGAAATGACATATCGTACAATAAATTTTTAACCATGTAGTCAAAAGTTATAAAAATTATTGGGCCTTGAAGCTACTCTTTCGAAAAATTTTATGTGAAAGTTTCAAAAAAAAAAAATTTCATTCTTAGTGAGCTACCTAAAATTGCTATGTTTAAAAAAAATGCAGTTTAGTGCTTTAAGGAATAAGCATGAATTAATTTCTTAAATGAGCCATTAAACCTTTTGTCCAAACTCAAATTTCAACCTTCAATTTTTTAAATATTCTTATATTTTTTTTCTCAACTTTGTATAGTATGTATTTTCAAATCTATTTTATAAAGTATTATCTTAAATAGTATAAGTATCAATAAATAGTGCAAGTGTCAATAAAAGCAATACAAAAGTCATTAAAATAAATATCATGTTTATAATTTTACATTAAAAAGTAATAATATAAATAATTTTAGAAAATTCTA
This sequence comes from Pseudoscleropodium purum, assembly GCA_963969395.1. Lineage (NCBI taxonomy): Eukaryota > Viridiplantae > Streptophyta > Bryopsida > Hypnales > Brachytheciaceae > Pseudoscleropodium > Pseudoscleropodium purum. Next base: position 18,184,743 of record OZ017796.1, on the reverse strand, counting down.
TTAATTTATAATTAGTTTTAGAAAGGATTTTGAATTTTTGGTTTTATAATTAATCAAATTATATTGGCTTAGGATTAGTGCTATTATAAATTTGAGATAAATTTAATTATATTTATCAAGATATGTAAATGATCTTTATCATTGATCAATATTTCATTTTTTCAAAATGGTTTTACTATTTTAAAATAATTCCTAGTAATATGACACTTTTGTCATTCTAGAGATTTTAAAAATACTCTTTAGCTATAAAAAATAATTTTGATTTAAGTATTGACACTTGAATTCATGTCTTCAAGATTAACAAATTAGGCAAAAAATTTGTGAAATGATATAATTCCTCTTTTGCATATATGCTCAAAGTGTACTAAGCACTTTCTTGTGTTATCACTAGAATAAAATAAGTTCCTGATCATTGATTATTTTTTGCATGTAATTTTTGAAAATTTTTTATTGGCTATTTACATTGGCTATTATTCTCAATGTTTTAGAAATTCTTCATTTTAATATTTTTGCTTAAGAATTCTAAAACTAGTGCTTCTAAGACAATAATATTCCTTGAAAATACAAAAAAAATGAAAAGGTACTTTTTGAACAAACTACATAATATATAACAATACTAATGATTGAAAAATGATAAAAACTTGGTCTAAATATGACTATCATAAAATGAACATAAGCAACAATATAGAACTATATTAATAATAAAATTTAGTATTATATTGTAAATAGCATTACCTGCACTTTTACTTGGTTCACTCTAAACTCCAATTATTTGATATTTAGAGTTGTTGGCCCTCCCTCCATTGGCCTCTCCTCCTAACCTTCTTTTGCTTTCCACTTGACCTTCTCTCACTTGCCACCTTGCTTTGCCCACCACCCATCACTTTTCACCTTCTACCTCCCCTCCTCCTTGGTCCTTTTGTTGGCCCTCCACCTCCCTCTTTAGCCCTCCATATTTTTCTGCCTCTTTGTCCTTGTCTTTGACCCTTCGCCTCTTTCTTTGGTCCTCTCCTCCTTATCCTTTTATTTTCTCTTTGTCTCTCCTCTTTAAGCCGCCTCTTCTCCGCCTCTCTACTACCTTATCCACCTTCTTTAAGCATTTTTAATTACTTTTTAGTATTGCATTTTTTGCTCTTCCTTTTGGTAAGAGATTTTATTCTTTTTTTTATCCCATTTTACTCTTTACACTTCATTCTCTTCTAAATTTCTAAACTAATAACCAAACATGGAGATTTAGAATTTTAGAATTTCCATTGTATGCACCACTCTTCCTCTAAATTTTATAATTAGACCCCACTCTACTCTTTGCACTTCATTCTCTTTTAAATTTTTTAACTATTTACAAATTTCTATTTAGAGTTTACTTTGTTTATATCACTCTTCCTATAAATTTTACAATTATTTGTAAAATTTGATTTTTTTTATAGTTTAGTTATCAAGATTTTCCTTCTATTGTTATAAATGTCAATGTAGTTTTCCAATTTCTTTTTCATCACGACTTCAATCCAAATATTAGCATTTCATGTGTATTGCAACATGTCAATATGTCATTGCTTAAATGATTTAAGATGAGTTATTACATGGTTTTAGAGGCCTTAATTTTGTATATGCACAATTGGAGCTTTCCAAAGCACTTTTGACAATAGAAAAGTGTAAATCTTATGAAAGCATCACAATGGTGCTATGGTAAAAACTATGAAATACATTTTTCAATAATATAGGTGAAGACTCCAATTCGACATTTTCTTATAATAAAAGTTATCTTGAAATTTGAAAGCAATTGCTTACAAAAGTTGCTTTTAGACGTGGTGCCAAATGCTTTAATTGGGTACTATGGCTTTACCCTAAACTTCTTGATGCATTTAAATGGTTCAAAAAGACAAGAGTCAAATTTCCTTTGAGTTTGCTAACTAAATTAATACTCAACATTTTATTGACTAAAGACTTTATATACAAATAATTAGTAATCTAGGAATTCAAAAAATGATGTATTATTTACAAATAAAATATATCATAGTTGAATGCAACAATTTATGGATGTTCACAATATTGTTCTATTATCTCAACCAAGAAGATTGACATATAGTGTAGAAAAAGAGCAATCAATTGAAATATATACAACATACCATTTGGATGTTTTGCAAAAAGAATTTCAATCTAGTTTATTAAATGAGAACCTCAATGAAAACAACAATGAAATTCATTTTGTTGTCAATACTGACAATGAGCAAACTTAAAATATTTGAAGATATACTTTTTTCAAATATACTAAAGTAGTTTCACATAAAGATTCTATAACTATGATTGTCAAAATCTTTGGAAGATGTTGTTAGGTTTTAAGGCCTTTGCTTTGGGAGAACTCATGGTTTTTAACCGCAACTAAAATTAGTTTAGGATATAAGAGTGTAAAACAATATAAGGCATGTCACCTCAAAATATAATAAATGAGATGTTTATGATATAAAATCTCATATAGTATCAAAAGTACAATCTTCAAATATAAAAGTGTAAGATTTTGTATATAAAAACAGCATATTTATATATATATACATACATATATATATATATATATATATATATATATATATATATATATATATATATATATATATATATATATATATATATATATATATATATATATTGAATGCATATATATTTATAACTATCATGTATAAATATGGTATAAATATAAAATATCAATATATATGTAATATTTATAAACTATAAATATCTATATCCATATATATCATGTATGGATATCATATAAGTTGTACATAAATCATATAAATTATATCGAAAATGAAACTTTTGCAAAGATTTTTTTATTTTTGTTGTCAAACTTCATGTATATGCTATAGCTACTTCAAAACTCTAAATCAAGAGTGTCTTAACACTTTAGAAAGTTAAAAAAATATCATACAATTCCTTTAAAAATCAAATTCAAAAAACTTACTATCTATTAGTCATAAAGTCTTGAAGTTTACATTTTTTACATCAAAGGCAATTGCTCGTGTTTCCACTTCGAAGTTCATTTCAATTTTATGATACACATTCTCTAAGAATTGTAATTCAAAAACATAAAATCTTTGCTTTCAGTGCTTTATCAAAATTGAGACTATCTTTAAGCTTTAGACACAATAAATAATCTACACCCTCTTCACTTATATACTTATAACTTTCTCAAAATAATTTCAAATTTAGAGTGCTATAACATTTTAAAAAGCTAATAATATTTTACATGATTTTTCAAAAATTCAAAAATAGAACATCTTAACTAGACTTCTATAAGCATTCAAAGTTTTGGTCTACAATCTTAAAAAACAATAGACTTTCTTTCACTCCATTATTTATAATTTTCAAATCTAAACATCAAATAAAACAAATAATGATTTTTTTAAATCACAACAATATAATAAACATTCTCTTTTATTTTTATTTGTAAATTTATAATATACACTAAGATGTCACTCTCCAAACTCTTGGTACTCTGCAAAATTAAGAATGATAGAGGAGGAAAAAGACTTCGACTCCTTGTCCTATCTCAAAGGCCACATTAGTCTATACTTAAGCCACATGGGCATTTAAAATATCATTAGCCACCTCATTTGACCTTCTTTAATGCTTATCTATCCTTTTAACTAGTCATCAAACCATTTAAGTCAACTAAAAAGGTAAACTATTTTATTCTTTTCTCTTTCTATTTTGAACACATTAAATAATTTTTTTAAATATTTCAAAATATAAAATTAAACAACCAAGATAAAACAAATGTCTAATAGAAGTAAAAAAGTAGAGTTTCAAAACAAACATTATTCCATCTACAAGAACTTAAAGATATGTTTAATGGTGACTGTAACATAATTTATATAATTTGCCTTTGTCAAAGAATTCATCGGACCTTTTAACCAATGTTGATGGCTACGGCTTTCCTTAATAGTTCAAACCATACAATAATATTGGTCACAATTCAAGCCTTTAAAACATCCTCCGAATGTTATTTTTTCCTCTCTAGCTCAACATACACAATTTATAATAAAATCATCAATGCTTGGATGTCGTGTTGCAAATTCCCGTATCATCACTATTCTACACAAGGCTATTTTAACGGTTGAAAAGGTCCGGCTTCATTTTAAGAACGCTCATATACAAGCATAAATGTTAGTGGCAAAAATGGTTGATTGGACAACTGAGATAAATAGAAATCAAATTTCTGCTCTAATAGGGGTTCTTTACCTTGTGATTTAGAAAAAAAATCCTTTAGTTTGACATTATAAATAAAAAATAAAAAATAAAAAAACCATATCAAATTAATAAAGTTTTAGGATGGTGTTCTCTTCTTTTATTTTTAAATGAGATTAAAGTGACAATGTGTCACTTTAAAGCCTCTTCAAGTAATGTCATTTTCACATTTTATTATTATAATCAAAATCTAACTAAATATTATATAAATACATATTTTACATATTGAACACATTTGCAATGCGACAATATCAAATCATAATAGAAGCTCTTATGTTAATATTTGTTATTGCAAATAGTAATTACTCTATTAGAGGCCTTAATGATGACGTTTTTAAAGTGATATATAGAACACGACCAAAAGGTTGAATGAATTAGTCACTTTTTCTTTAATACTTTGAAAATTTCGAGCTTTTCAAGTTGATATGCAACAACAAACTAAAATGGTTTAGGTTGATAATTGTATTAATTACAATATCACTATAAAATTTAAGATTGTTTTGGCTGCCAAACAAACAATTTTGAAGTATTCACCACCTTGATCAACACATTTTTATTAATATGTAAATACATTTATCATTTTAAAGAAAAAAGAAATTTGAATAAAGTGGTGAAAAACCAAGAAGACAAAATTAATTAGAGTCAATGTATCAACCCCAACTTTCTTCACTATTTTAAAACCAAAAATGAGATTAACATACAAATTCTCGATGAAAGTCTTTTCATGAATACTTTAGAAAAAGAAAAAAAATCTATTTAGAGAATGAAAATGAAAGATAATTAACAAAATTATAATTCAACAACTAAAATATTGCCTTCTAAGCTAACTACTATTCAAGTTGATTTAAAATCTACAATTACATGTTATTTGTTCTTTTAATTTAATTTATTTAATTTCAAGACTTAAAGTTTACTTCTAAATGATATAAAAAGAAGGAAAAGAAATCAGAGGTTTTACCATTGTTGAAAGAAGAGGACAATAGACCTTCTACTCAAATTGAATTGAATTTGATTTTTTGACTTTTTGGATCTTTAATAAAAAATTTTAAGTGCTCTTAAATTTTCAATTTGTTATATAAAAGATATAGAAAGATATGTTTAATAAATCAAGGCTTAAAAAAGGAGAAGAACTAAATGCAACTTACAAAGATGAACTTAGACCTTTAGTTACTAAAATATTTACAACTTTTGTTCGAAAATTCCAAATAACTTAAACTAAACTTCATTAAAAATGCAACAACATTTATCTTCTTCAACAAATTTTAACTCAAAAAAAGTTGTTAACAAAAAGTTATAATCCTCAAAAGTCTTAATCGCTTATATACTACGGTAGTTGACTTTTTTTCACTTAACTATCAATAACTTATAGATGCATGCTTTAAACTGAGTAAATCTTAATTTTTTTTAAAACTAACAATATAAAAAAGGTTCCCTCAAAGTTTCAAACTCTAAAATGAACAATTCTACACATTACAAATAAAAGTAGGTGATAAAAATGTTCCTTTACTTTAACTCATGTAACAATTGTCAAGTACTTTAAAAGGATGAGAAGAAATGAAAAAGAGAATGAAGAATTAAGTGTAAATGCAAGTGAAAAATGTGTTGCAAAAGACTTCATTGTTATTGCTCTTTAAGGCTCATTTTTATAGTTTTGTAAGCCTCCATTAATTTTTAACAATCATTTTTTTTTTCTTTAAAGGAATTTCATCTTTGAATTCAACTCTTGCTTTTTGGATCTCCACATTAAACTCCACCTTCTTGTCACATGTTTTTCACTTTCATATCAACCAAAAATCTATAACAACTTATATTATAAGAGCTTTTTGACTTTGAATCTATAAACTTTTACTCATCTTCTCCTGTATAATTGTACTCATCTTATGTCTTACATCTTATATATCTACATAACATTCAACTACCTTTTACAACTTATATTGTAAAAACTTTTAAGCTTTAATTGTCTAAAATTTCACTCATCTTTTTTCATATACTTATACTTCTTTTACGTCTTATATTTTATATAATTATATAATGTTCAACTACCTTTTACATTTTATATTGTAAGAGCTTTTAAACTTTAACTCTCTAAACTTTCACTCATCTTCTTTGATATACTTGTACTTTTCTTACGTCTTACATATTGTAAAAATTTTTAAATTTGAATCCCTTGATTTCTCAAAAATACTTAAACTAGGACTCCTACCTCTCTAACCTACCTTTAAGTGTGTGTATAGTAAGAGATTTTTTCTTCAATTAGATATTGACAATATTGAAGATGTCAATAAGCAAGTAGATTGCAACAATATGTCTTATACTATAAAAGTTATGATCCGTTGTGGCATGGCATTAAGTGTTGAACTATTGATGGTAGTTGGAGTTTAGGTTAATTATTTTCACATCTTCAAGAACTAATTTCAAAGGATTGTCTATACTTTGATGGGCAAAATATTATTCAATATAATAGGCCAATTTAGATATTGATTTTATTGGTATTATTATTTTAGCATTGTTTATAAATCTGAAACTTTATAAGTTCTTCTCTCAATTATAAATTCTTATGATACATTTTGTAATATGAAATGTGTACATTTAGGGTTACTAAGACGTATAGACATGTGTGCACACGTTCAACATTCTTGAATGTGAAGTTCATAATATCTAGTGACATTTGAAAAAATTAAAATTTTCTATTGATCAATATCGTCCACCTCATTTGACTGTTCCATTCATTGCAATCATCAATGTCTGCCACAACACCTCCACAAGTGTTTTTATGAGAGCATCTACCATGTCGTCCGCAAGATTTGATGAGCTACATCCGTTTCATCATACGACTTGAATGTGATGGACAATTGAGCTTCCACTCATCATCTGTCCTATTTGTTTGCCCCATCCACCTTCTAATGGCTTTTGGACACTATATCCAGACGTTTGGTTTTTTTACGTAAATTTCTCTTGAACTTATCATTTTGTCAACCTTGTGTATATTGTATATTGGTTATTTTCAATGAGTATTTTCTTATGAATTGTTTGTATATCAAATTAGTTTTTTTTTCAATTATCATTCTTACATGTGAAGACAATTTTTTTTCAAGATTTTTTGCTTGTTTTGTTGAAATATAGAATGTTAATTTGCAAAAGGTTTTGAATTTTTATTTAATAAAATATTCATTGAAATAAGCATTTGTATGATTAGGTTTATATTTTCTTCATTGCAATTTGATGGAATAATAGGTAACACTAAATGTAAACTTATAAAAAATTGATATCTAGTAGTTGACAAATACTATCTATATTGACATTTAGTGTTGGTAACATTACCATGGTTGTTGACATTTAGTATTGTGTTTTGTAATTAGTGTTGCCAACACTATTTACAATCATGGGGATAGATTTCTAAAATCAAGAATACAAGGTTTTTGATCGTGTGAGAAGATTTCATAATCATATATTACGGCTTTATGACTTGAAATAGTAATTGACTCATTAATATATAGTCTATTTTAACATAATGAATGACAATAGTGGCACAAATATATGCGATTTTGATAGCATGCATTTTGCCACTCTATATATCGTTAAATTGTGCATAATGAGATATGAGATTATGAGAGAGACATTTCTTTGCGACTAGACCATGAGTAATTATGACCATTGAATTATTTGCAAAATCCTTATCATTTGTTTTTGAGTGCTCTTTATGTTGAATTACCTTGTACTACTACTAGAAAACTTGCACAAGTAATAAATAGTATTGGAAAATGCCATCGTACTATAAATGCTTTATATATGCCGTTTTTGTTGCATAATGTGATTTCTCCATACTTTGGGTGAATTACATTGACTTATTGAGAGGTTTTCATACTTCATGACAAACCAAGAATTGTGCTTGACAATTACATCTTTATGAATGAAGTACAATAGAAATCATTGTTATTGATTGGCCACACTCTTTTTAGTTAACTAAGAGCTATATTTGTGTTCTAAAATAAAAATGTAAAGAATATTACAAGAAAAAGATCTTTCTTAACACAATCATCTTTAAATTTTTAAAATTGTCTGTTTTAAAATGAAATAATCTATTATTTTAACATTGTCAATCATTTCATTATATGTATGGAATGAATTTGAATTAAGGGTGCTCTTACTATATAGTGGGTTGTGCATCCCTCGCTAAATATTAAATGTATGTTTTGCTTCAAGGCTCTACAATGCCTTTGTATGTCTTACACTACTCAAAACTCAAATAGAATCTCAATGTTGTCCTCTTGTTAGGCTTTATCATCTAGTAGAAGTATAGAAACCTCTCTTTAAATGAAGCTTATACTTCTTAACGTTATAACTTAGATTGACCTCTATTGGTATTGTTGCACTCAATCTGATAGAGGTCTTTCTACAAGGTGATTGTAAGAAAGACCTCTTAGTTTTTATAATATTTTGCTAAAATTGCAATTTTTAGGCTTAATACTTGGTGTTTAAAGAAACAAAACAATCTGAGCCATTGATTTAAAAAATTGACAATTAAAAGTACCATAGTAAGTACCATAGTATTTGAAAGTACTAAAATAATATTTTTTGAAAAAAAAGACTATTTATTACAAAAAAATAGATACAATGAAGTATAAATTAATAATTAATAATAAATCATGACCAAAAAAATAATAATTGGCAATTTTTGATGACTTAATGATTTCAAATTTCACCAAAGAAATGAAGTCAAAACCATCTTTAATGTTAAAAAGTGTACGTTCACAAAAGCCCAATTCATATGAATATAAAGGCCATAAAATAATATATTTTTAGATTTTTTTTTATATACACATGTTTCTCCATTATAGGAATAAACCACAAGAATTTCAGTTCTAAATCATTAAATTTGAGTACTTCACAATACTAAAATCCCCTAAAATTTAAAGTGTGACAAATTAACAAAGTTGAATTTTAAATATCAAATAATTTTTTTAATTTAAAAAATAAAGGTATTACAACCAAGTTATTCATCTTCAATAAAAAATTTTAATTCATTGGATTCTACCTTCAAAAGTTTTAGCAACTCTGTCACTCTTAATGTGAAACAAAAAAGAATAATCCTCTCTTGCAATCACCCTATACAACATTGAAAGTTGATCAAGTTGAGAGCTAGAACATTTTGTAGCACTTTGCCCCATTTAAGAATAACTTGATTAGAAGATTAGAAGAATTAACTAAAAGTTTTGTGTCATAAGTTAGCACAATTAGACTTGCACAAAACCCAATTTGGGACAATGCACACTCTATAATTGTTACATTCAATTTTATTTTTTTTCCTCATTCTTGATGAGCTAGACATAGCAAATTTGGAGATGAACAAACTTTCCAACCACCTAGCACATTGTATGTAGCATACAAAAGTGAAAATGAATTATAGGGATATCAAAAATCAATTACCATTTGCATATTCGATGAGGCTCTTAACTTAAATCAAATCCATACTAGGATACATGTAACAACGGCAACCTCATCCACCATTGTGGGAGGAATAGCTAGGTGAGGACCTCCCCACCCAACTTCTCTATCCAGGTCCAGGTTGACATCTGTCCTACCCAACAATCATAAGTTTGAAAAAATAAAAAACAAAACCAAAAATAAAAATTAATCAATCCTTAGGTCCATTTGTAAACCCTATATGGTGCTATGCATCGAACTACTATACCTACACATTTAACAGCATTGCACTACAAATTTAAACCCTACGGAGCGAAGCGAGTAGGGTTTAGGTGCTTCATCCTTCTGAATGAATTTCATCTCTTTTAGCAAGGGCACTCGGAGGATTTTACAACGGTGAGGTTGCCGTTGTTATAGGCTATCCATCCATATTTTATTGCAATTAATCTTGCAAACAACCCCTTTCTCCAAAGTTGTCAATATTTCCATGGCTTTAGTGCCTAAGAAATTGAGAACTATCATTTTTTGACCTTCTTTTGCTAACAATAGATGCAAAAGTGTATTGCATTCACCCCCATGTCCAAATCCATATAGACATTTGACTGTTTTCATTACAAACATAAGGTGCCATTGAACCATAAAGTCCTTGATGCCATCTATTGAGAATTTCTAACCTTCGGATTAGACATTCATTTTCGTAAAGATAAATGTTTTTTTTCAAACCCACTTCAAACACATATGTGATTCTTTAATCACACGGAAAGTAACAACATGCAAAATATTATACTAAGATTGAATAGAGAAGAACCCCGGATCATCCTTTGTAAGCTTTGGCTCATTTAGAGCTTCAATGATGAACATGATTGAAATTCTCTTTGCCTTTATATCCTTTACAATCTCATCTTTGTTTATTTTTAAGATGAAAATAAGAGGGTGATCACCAACTTTCGTATATTGAGATGCAAAGGCAAAAACTTAGAGTTAGAATGAAGGTGGTAACAAATAGATATGCACCTTTGGGGTGAAAAAATTAGAGGCGACTATCAGAAATTAAGAATGGGACAAAAGAATTGTCAATGTTGTACATGTTGTACATGTTGTAGTTATGTCATAGTGATGTACCATGGACCTTTGTACACTCTTCAAATCCACAAACAAATTGTTCAAGCCTCATTCAAGTATAGATGTAATGGACTAGTTTACTTTTTGAAATCCTTGTTTACTTGCACAAGAATCTCCCAAGAATTGCTAATGTGAAAATAGTCACTCACAAAATTCGACAACTTCAAATTCACCTTTGTTTGAAGGAGATGTATTTGTAAGGACAAGACCCATACAATCCCAATTTAGCTATTTTAGAAATATTTTTATCCTTTGGAAGGAGATATGGTGGTTAGCTTCATCTAAAAGAACTATTTAACAGAGTTAAAGAAGGAGAGAAGATTAAATCACAATAAACCCAAGGAGATTGACCCCTTTCAATCATGGGGCTTATTTGGAATGAAGTTGGCATGGATTTGAAATTCAACTTTTTGTCATCTTGTTGTACTTGATTTTTTATGATCTAAATCATTTGATTGTAGCCTTTGTATGGAATGTCATTCATGTTCATTATAAACACAAAATATTCATCAACCACCTCGTCAATCACCTTCATGTGATTGTTTGTAATTTGAGAAGCCATCTTACTAAATTTGAAATCTACCATGAGGATCTTTGCCTAACCTTAAGATAGAAATCCAACCCACACTAATTTCCATGGTGCATTTCTAGTCTTGTTCATTATGAGCTTCTATTCGTCACTTGAGACTCATTGTTTTTTTGTTTTTTCATGTTTGCTAATTTAAGTGTAATTTTATATACAAATATCTCAAAAGAGAGTGTAAAATCAAAATAGGTGTGTTACATGTTAATATAGCATTTGGTCCTAAATAGAGTATTTTTCCTAAAGTAAACTCAAATCCTTCATGAAAATAAGGTAGAAATTCAAAAATTGTACAAATTATTGTTGTTTAGTAGAAATTGCTCAAATTGTCTAAACTTGTTTTATATGTGAAAAAACATGGCTAAATTAGTCAAAAAGAATCTATTTGAAAACCCTAAGTTGATTTCCGAGGTTTTAGATTCAAATTTCATTTTGAAAAATAGTAAAAATCTCAATTATTAGCTTGTAGATGAAGAAAACTCAAGATGGATCAATGGAAGGCATCTATGAACAAAATATGGTGTTTCTAAGTGAAAATCACTCTAAGAGTTCAATGGCAAAATTGGTTTGCTAATTGCAAGATTCACCTTTGTATAAAAGATTACATATTCACCAGAAATTAAAAGAGATAGTGGGATTTGATTCTCCTTCTTCAAATGTGCAAAATAAGAATATGATCTTGCACATCCTTTATAGATTCTATGAAAGATTACACAAAAATTTTGGTATTTTTTGGTAGTCAAAAGATGTTCTTTCAAATGGTCAACCACTAAAATTCAAAATTTGTAGAAATTACCTTGGATGTAATAAAATGTCACAAAAAATTACGAAATCTTATTATATAATTAATAACATGCTCTAGCAAGTTTCAAGACATTCCAATAGCCAAAAGTATCTAAGCTAATAAGGTTCTTCAATTCCCAGCAAAATTATAAATTACAACAAAGTTGATCAGCATTTCGAGAGCATACAAAATTGGAATGGGGCTCAAGTTAGTTTTTTTTAACTCACACACCTACTAAAGATTTGAGGCTAATTATTTTTTATGGAAAAGTCAAACTCCAAGAGTCGGATTTTAAACCTTTTTAGTTTAAAGTTAAAGCTAGTTTTCAATGAGTTTTGGGCAATAAAAAAAGGAATGGAAGATTTGTTTGCCTATAATTGGCCTTTTGAAGCCAATGATACAAATTTTTTGTGATTTGGAGTCTTTTTTCAAAAGTTAAAGTTTAGATTAGTATAAAAAGTCAAAAATAGAAGATTTGGATGAAAATCCTAAATGATCATATTACCAAATAGAAAATGAGAGGGGATCAAGGTGCCTTTCAAAGAATATATAAATGCACTCATTTTCCTCTCAAATCACCCCTTGTAACCATTTTTTGGTACGTTGATACATTGGTTCATTTAGTTAAATTCTTAGATCGTTTTTGGGCCAAAGTTGCCAAAGGTGTGTTTTGGGAGTATTTTTAGCTTTAATTGTTGTTATTTCTACAAGCTTTGAAGGATTTAAGGGTCCCTTTAAATCTTACCAGCTCTTTTTGGGTTGTCTTTTGGACTTGTACTAATTTCTTGATTGTTTTTGTAAGTTTTGTTGAAGACTTGAAGGATTGTTGAAATTTATACTTATTGCATTTTTGTAGAAAGGGCTTTATGCCATTGCCACAAAGAATGATGCCATAGCCCCTATATATAAATTTGTTGTTCATCAATAATAGAAACTTTATTATTTGCATTTTGTACTTTAGTGATGTTGATTAGACGGTTTTGAATGTCAAATTCTATTGAATTTTGTACTAATCAAGTATATACTAACTTGTGTTGTATGTTTGAGTTCTTTTGTACTAATTATTTGTAGTAACGTATTGTACTATTATATGATGTCATATTAACCTTGTTCAAAGTATTCTATAGTTTTCTCTTGATTGTTTACCACAACAAAGCTTTGACCATAGATGTTTTGAAAAGCTTTAGAAATTGGAAATTTAGCCCAAAACACAATGAAGCTTTGACTATAGAAGTTAGCTCAAACCACGGCAAAGCTTTGACTATAGATGTATTAGAGAAATTTCCAAACAAAATGTTAAGCCCATTGCAACCACACAAGTTTTAGTACAAGTCTTAAACTCGTTGTTGCAAGTATCCAAGTTTGTTTTAAACAACCCCCATTTAAGTTTGCTTTAGACAACTCCCATTTAAGTCATTATAAACAAATTATATTTAAGTTTGTTTTTCTTACATTTAGATTTTTTTCAAAGAAAAAGATTGTACTCTTTTAGGTGCTTCCCTAGCCCTTACAGCCTACCTCTCAACCCTTTGTATCCCCACCCCATTCCTTTGTATTCCAACCCCAATCTACAAGCACTCCACCAAGTTAAAGCATTTTGTTGAGTCAGGCCTCCCCTAGGCCTAAAGACTTGTTGCCAATCAAGCTTCTGGAGGCCCGACCACACAACGAAGCTCCTTGCTGCCTAGAGGCTCTCCGCAACTTGCTAAAGGTTCTCCACTAGCAATAAGGGCCTTGGCAATGCTTGCCAAGAGTTCCAAATTTTGACAAGAGCCTCCTCCAAATTGAAAAAATTGCCACAACAAATGGTATTTTTTGGCCAATCTTAGTGCAAAATTACCAAAAATTAAATATAGAAGAGGAAGAAGTTAGAGTAGGAGAAGGTAGAGCTAAATGAGAGGTCCCAAAAATCTCCACAAATTTAAATAGAAGAAAAAAATCTCTCAATTGTGCTACCACTCAAAGCTCTTAAGTTTTAGAAAACAAAAAGAAGAATGAAGGAAAATTGGGGAAGAGTGAATGATGGTTTAGGAAGTCTAAGACTAAGAATTTAAAAATCCATTAGAAAGAAGAATAGTTAATAGTTAATAAGGGAATAAATGCCCCAAATGTCAACTATATTTTAAAAGGAGGTGGCAAAAAATTCTATTATATACAAATGTCAACTAATATAAAATTCAAGATAGAATAGAATAAAATTAAAAAGGAAAGATGTGGATGGAAAGAAAGGCTTCGAAAGAATTAGTATGAGTTAGAAGGTGGAATTTTGAATAATTATACCAAAAAATTATGTAAAATTAAACAATGAACAGAAAATACAAAGAATTGAAGAAAAAGACAATGATCCAAGTAAAGGACTTTGAAGATGCTTTGCAATACCAATACAATGAAGTGCAATCCAAGGTATGTTCCTAAACTTCCATTTTTCTTTAATTAATAAATTTTAATTAGGGCCGAGGCCTAAAAGCAAGTCAAACTATTTAGACAGAGATTCAGATCAAATTCGAGTCAAAAACCTTACATCATACCCATAAGACATTGTTAGCACATAGAGCATGCCAGATAATTATTAAATTTTCCAAAATAGCTTCAGTATTTTGAAATTTAGTTTTTAAAAATTCAACATTATATTTATAGAAAATCCCCAATTTTTTACACTAATTTCAAAATCCACTTACTACAGGAAGGGGCTCAAGAACTGCTTAGGCATTTGGTAGGCAGTTTGGGAAGACTAGTGTCATATCAAAGAAAGTCTTGTATTCCAACAATCGAAAAGAGTAGAAGCAATAGGCCAACAAAATATCTCCTGGAATAATAAACTCATAAAGGAACACAATGGCATGATAGGAGATACACCTTACACTTATGGCTGCACCTAGATGAATAAATCGCACATTTACAAGCTATACAACCTGTGGGATTTTGACAACAAAGTTGGAAACAAGATGAAGTCATGAGGATCGCCATTGACCGCAATTTCGCACACAATAGGAAAGCTAAAGTTATTGATGCTACCAAGTTTTTGATCCATCCTAACATCTGCACCTTTAAAGGATAACAAATGGGTAATTGAGCATATTAATCAACCTAACCTTGTCTTGTACCAATTATGAGGATTGCACATAAGTATAAGATTTTACCACTCCACTTTCATTTCTACATGAACAACAAAGAAGAAGATCCTTATAATTTAACAAGTAAAAACTATTTACAAGTGTATAGAAACTAATATTCATTGGATTTTATCAAGAAACTCAACTGAGCCTTTGTTGATAATGAATAGAAGAAATATCATTCGAGACAATATATTGGATTTTAAAAACATTACTTTTGTTATGGTTTTAACGATATATCATCCGCAATTATGAAAAGGTTATTATGGGAAGATTCATATTCCACAATTGAGGATGATAAATTGGAGTTCAAAAGTAATAAAATAGGGCATGAAATATTTATTAGCAAAAATACAAGTAGTATTGTATTCATAATAATTCAAGCCTTAGAAATATTTATCTCCACATAATGTTATGCACTAAAAATGGTTGATGAAAAATTCTAAGATGATAGGAATTTTGTTGTTTTTATTTTTTTAAATAGAAAAGAAGTTCAAAGATATACATATATTGAATTTGGCCATTGGCTATAATTCTAGTTGGAAGGTTGTACATAAAGAAGACCAACCAATAGTTAAATTTTCATACACTTTGGAATTGCATACAAAATAAAGTTTATTTTATAAGTGTCTAGAATATAAAATAAAAAATAATAAAAAATAATAAAAATAAAATAAAATATATATATATATATATTTTTTAAATTTATATAAAAGGTGTAATTTTAGTAGAAGAAAGTCTTTCCAAAAATTTATTTTGAAATTTCATTTATTGATTTTTTAAATACAAAATTATAATGGTAGAATATTTATTGACGGATATTTATATAACTAAAATATTTTTAAAAGCATGATACAATCAACCAAGGTGTAGAATAGCACTATGTACCTAAGTTATGAATCTTGAATCCATCAAAGGTATAAAGAAAAAGTTGTAGCACAAAACCCACTACTATTAAATGAAGGAGCAAAAGATGGGACTAATGTCTTGCAACAACCCTTCAATGCTATATAAATATATATAACAAAGTTTTGGTGATTTTGAAGACATCATAGCGACATCCCAAGTTCATTTATCAAATATATAATAATTAGACTAATTTACAATATATAGGACTTTTCAACTTGCTATAATTCTAGTAATAATGAAAATATGGCAAACTATTAAGAGAGTTTTTAGAAAACAAATACAATTGGTGTAGAAGAATTTGGAAGGAATGGAATTTTTTAAACTTTGAATGTTGCAAGACAATCCTCATAAATATATACAATAAGTTGAAGAATGATATCCAAATGACAAAGTATATAAGGTTTTGTAAAATTATTTTTATATTAATTTATTGCATGTCTTTGTACTTAGAGAAGTGGTCTAGAATAATGGAGACTTACATAACAATTTTGAAGACAATACAATTCATCTTCTAAAAGAATTGCATTGTGTATAAAGACACCTTATTTTTGCCCCCCAATTTACAAATTTTTTTTCCGTTACAGGTATCTCCTAGCTATTTGACTCTTTTGTCTTCTTCATTCAAATATAGAGGCTCTCAAAAAGTTAGGCTTGTCATAAAGTTAAACAAGGCTTATACCGATACTATGCATAAAATTAAGTTTCAAAATTTTGAATTAGATAAAAACATTTTAAATTTAATCAAAATAAAAAGTATAATAAAACTTTGTGCTGCAAGTAACTTACAAAAAGAAAGAATGAGATTGTTTTTAAAATTGGATTGTACAATCTTCATCAATTATTCAATTTCTTTATTTAATGAATGAAATATAATATTCCGTGAAATATGACCCTCAATATTTACATTATTTTATTTCTCACTCCAAAAACCCTCAAAATAATCATGAAAAATAATACATAAATATTTTGAACGATTATATACTTTATATAAACTACATGATAACTCGATAACATTCAGAAATCTTATTATCCGAAGAATGCACTCGAACCTATTTATCCAAAATAAAAAACTCGAAATGTAGGCACATTCTAGTAGGTATGATTCATACAACCAAATGTGGCCCTCTGTACCATCCAACATCCCAAATTCCCAGAGTCAAGTTGTCCACACAAACATGGGTGAGAAACCGGTCTTCCCAGGATACATATTCATGAAAACTTCAGAAGTGCTTCCCCAGACAGTGAGAGACCTAAATTTTAAGCAATTGATTGATTTTGGCTTGAATCTCGACTCCTTGAGTTGGATTCCAGAGCTCAAAACGAAAGCAATCGTATAGTAGGGTTTAGGGTACTAAATTAACATCATGTTTCTGTCTCGTTCATTCACTTGCAGTGAAGGAGGTCATTGTACAAGCACTGCCGTTTGCTCTTACCTCAAAATGAGTGGCGAGCAGTATCCCTGCTAAGAACTTGGGGCGTCTGTACTAGGAAGAAAAATATTCCAAAAGTTTTTCCCCACTAAAACCTAAAATACTCTATAGCAACATGGAAAACGTTAGGGATCGGTATTGCAGCAGATCCCATGTTGTCCTTCCAGCTCTTTGCTCCACAGACACTGCATCTGAGTGGGATTCTGATAATGTGAAATGGTGAACCCATTTTCACATTGTCCGTGTTGATAACTCTCGAGGCTTACATAGTCTACCGTCTTGTTCCTTAGAGTTTTGAACTGATCAATCCATATTCCCATTGCCACGTCCTCCAATTTGAAAAACTGCAACTCATTTTCAATACATAGATTCAGGTAGGTTCATACAATAAAATGAAAATTGATATAGTTTCAAGCCGAATAGAAAGACCCTGAAGATTGACTGAATGAATGAGACGAAATTCGTACCTTCAAGATGTTCTTTTGGTGACCTTGGACTACAAAATGAGCAATGTCCTCGGACAGGATATAGCCTGGTCCATGAGCCCACGGTGGGTAAGTAGAGTTGCCCCAGTCCTGCATCCAAACAACAAACGTCAACTTCGCACACAACGCAATTCAATAACAGAGAATAAATCATGTTATTAATTCAAAGCTAAAAATATAAAGTTAACATTAGGAAGCTAATAGAGAATCACAGTAACTTTCCGATCATACCTCTATGGTTCAAAAATGTAGGATATGATTTCTAGATTCTATTGGTACATTCTGTCACATTCGTAACTGATTTGTATCAATTCTTAGAGATATGGAAAGTGGCGACTTTGGGCCATTTGGGAATGTAAGGGTTAACACAATCAAAAGTTGATTACAAACTGTCAAAGGAATAAGCAGAATTGACCATGAAAGAGAGTGAGATTCATTACATTTGTATTGATAAACCACTTGTTACTAGGGTCTCGTTCTGGAGTGGCATTGAAGGCAACATTGCCCAGAAGAAGACTATAGTTGTGTCTCGACTCAACAATGCTTGAAAGAACCGCATCCACTCGCACAAACGTGTCGTCATCAGTCTTCATTACATATTTTGTCTTCAGGTTGTATTCCTGGTCAACCACAAGGGCAACTTACCAGTGAGTTAACGGTGCATAGTTGATTTCTGCTAATTCAATCACCTCCACGTAACACAGCCAAAATTATCCAAGGTAGCAAAATCATGCTGTTAACATGTCCGTGCGCATACGAAAAAGAGAGAGTCCACTAAAGAGGTCATAGTCAATCATAGTAACTTTCGAAACATATTTATATTACTACAGAATGTAGGGAATGATTCCGTCTTTGTATTGGTACATATTGTTACCCTCCTTGAAGCGTCCAAAACTATGTATTTCAACTTCCATAGATATGAAAGCCACCACTTCTAAACATTTGAGCACTTAGGGGTTAAATGACGCACCACATAACGGCCAAGGAAGTACATACCGCATACATACAAATGGCTAAAGTTTTGTAGGTGATTATGTTGTAGTAGTCCACCATTGGCAAAATTTGCATGTCCCCATAAGTAAGAGACTCGCTCCACAGCTCTTCATTCACTTGCTTGTTCTGGTGCTGCATAACCATCCAAGCACGTAATAAGGTGTAAGTGCTCTCACCCCCAACAACTGTTCCTTGCAATGTGAATATGAGTGAAAAACAAGAGTCGTATACAAAATTTAGGTAATATTGCATATTCTGAACACCAGAATTAGCAGAATTTAACCAAGTCGGACCTTGCTCAAATGCATGCCCTACTTCACATCAAACTTCCATATCTAGATCTATTTCCACTCTCGAAATCAAACATAAAATGAAAAACTTACCAATCCCACAATAAACCGTACCACTACAGTTCTATTTCGAACCTCCGGATACTGCATCCAAGTCCTTCTCACAGCCATCCTTCGAACGAAGTTGCTGTTTGAGGAGAACACTCCAATAAACAGAGTTGCCTTTTTCGGCAATTTGGGAGCCCTAATGACTTTCAAATCAGGTATAAGGGATGCATCATCAGATATTGGAAGCCCGTTCACTATCACTGAAGATGTTTGCAGGTCCCCTTTGATGCGCAACGAATTCACCATCCAGGGCTCCAAGCTCTGTCTCAGAAAAAGATCACTGATTAATACCGCAAGAACTGACGACGGCACCCCTCTGAGAGATTGGTTATTAACCGCTAAATGCCCAAACCAAAAATAGAAAGTCTACTTCGGAAGCTAACATCCACCTACTGCAAATTTGAAAACATAACGCCATTGTTCAAAAAGTAAGGTATAACTCCTTTCGATCAGTGCATTTATGTTACCTTTCTTGAAGCTTCCAAAATGACGTATTTCAACTTCTAAGAAGCAGCCACTTTGGGCCATTTGGGTGTCTGACGGATGTCTCACTCTATTTAAATATAAGAAAAGCACTGAGTGAAATGGCAGCAGCAATACGAGATCATTTCGAAAACAAGTTCAACAAAACGGATGAGAATAATGAAAAGACACCTGACGGTACTTGAATGACGAAACATGCTTTCCGTTGATAGAGACGTGGAAACCGTCCCACCCAGCCGAGATAGTAGCTACAAAAGGAAACCCCTCAGCAAATGGAAACCAGGTGCTTGGCGACCCTAGAACATTGAGCTCGTTCCAAAGTCCTGGACCAACCTTTCTCGTCATCTTCTGTCCAATGTCGGGATTGCAGAGTTTCAGACCATCCACTGTCAAAAACCATTAGGATATGAGCTCTTGGACGTCACAAAACTCAAAATCTTGGATACATCTTTTCAGTAGAAATTACATTGTTTCAGGAACTTGTACACACCATAAAGAGAATCTTCCGAGTGATACATGCGCCTGCCACACGCTGACGCACCTTCTTTATAATGTCATCTAAAGGTTCTTCAAATAGCCTAATTTTACTGAAAACCCTGCTTTTTATAAGCCATTCGACAAGTATAGATGGAATGCTAACCTGTAGTGTCATTATCACCCTTGCTGTCCGGTACAATAGGGCACCGCTGTTCAGTTTGCCAATCCCCACCAACAGTCCAAGTGTTATGCACAATAATTGGATGCTCAGTCACCTTATCACCACGCAAACGCACTGAAAAATGAAACACCACCGGCTCATCGTCCTCTCCAAACAACATTGAGCCAATAAGCTCCAGAGAGAATCTTCCAGTGGAAACCCCAGGTGCGCCCACCACCGTCACCGAAGAATCCAACACCAGCCCACACGGAATGGGCAGCAGAAACGGATCGGTTTTCAATTGAGTGGCATTCAAAGCACTCACGAAATAGGGACACTTGTTGCTCACTCTCTGATGGTTACTACTACTGTTGGCTCGTTTCTTCGCCTCCTCCGCCATGGTCTTGGTGATCTCTTCCCATGCCCCAGCCCCTTCCAGCATAGCCTTGCTCGCTTCCTCTGTAATATTCGGCCGCTTCAAATGCTTCACCATGTATCCCCATACTGGTGATACCTTCGGGGTCTTGAAAATTTTAGGGTCAATGGTGGGGTACTCCGATACTATAGTGTTGTTGGAGAGGGGTTCACTTGAATCAAAAACAGCGTTGCTAGGGTTGCTGGAATTGCTGTCTAGAGGATTAGGGCGGGGAGTGGAAAGCAAGGTGAGATTCCATAGAGAAGAATTGGAAAACTGGTAAGTCGAGTATCTCGGGTTCTCGTAGCGGAAAAACCCGGTCGATAGGCTACATCGTATAGCAAAGAGAGAGAGAAGTAAAAGCAGAATGTAGCCTCCTCGCCTCTTCTTTGACATGGCGTTCAAATCAATACGGACACTCGCTGCTGCTGCTGCCCCTTCCGCCCTGCAATTGCACTGCGGATGGTATACAATAGAGGCCTTGCAAAACTAAAATCCATCCATCCATTGCCAGATCGTAATTACGGAACCGTCTCGGTCTGCGCATAAACCCACGGTGGTGAGCTTGGAAATGAATTTCGGTAGCTGCATCCATCACATCTTGCAACGCTAATCAGATTTTCTTTACGATTTACTCGTAGTTTATAACCCAAGAACTTTACAACCCAATATGCTCCTAACCCAAATCTCCAAAAGGGAGACGTGTAGTTCCGAGGCGCTCAGGGAGGCAATCAGTGCCTTCACTTCCACAGAAATTGCAAAATTTCGAATTCAAGCCACTCGTGTCGGGATCCAAACAGTGAAAAGACCTTCGTGACGATGAAATGATTAAGAAAAACAGAGGATTATGCCATCAACGGATTACTCTAAATTCGGTGGAAAATTGCAAAATGCGGCATAGATCGGTGATACATGAATCGAATTGAAAAGGCAGATCAAGGTCGAGAGGCTTTGCAGAACGTTTCTAGATAAGTTCCTTAATACCTCAAGTCCCTTCCTCCTCTCTAATCCAACCCAACCTCGCAAACCACTTAGCAACAAAAGGGTAGTCGTTACGAGTCAAGCTCAGGAAACGCACCTGCAAGAAGAAGAAGAAAAGAAGAAAAAGAATCACGTCGCCGGCGTACAAGAAGCAGATCAAGAATAGTTGCAACCCCTGTTGCACCACGATCCACCACCACGAACGAATTCATAAAAGATTCAGCTCCCGTTTGAACTTAAACCACGAAGGGGCTACAAAGCTCCCCACCCACGACCTGCAGAACTAACTAAAGCATCAGAAGGGGAATGGATTCATGGAGTTAAGTTAGTTCGAGAGAGCGGCGAGCTCCTGACTCCGCCCCCTGCCTGCCTCCCTGCCTCCCTGCCTGCCTGCTTGCCAGTCTCTCCAACTCCCCAGAAAGTAACTGTAGCAATTTCTCCTAGAAAACAAATTGGTGATGGTCTCACGCGCATTGAAAGCGAGTGAAGTGCATTTCGTCAAAGTTGCAGGAGTATGCCAGAAAAAAATTGACTGGGAAATAGAGAATCCGAAAGTCGGACATAACTGCGACTCGTTTGCTGACTCGGTGCCAAGAACGAACAGGAACTCGTCACACGGCGCCAAGGACCCTAAGTTTATTACAATGATTTAATGCAATGCAACGGCGACCCGATCTATCGCAAGCCCGATCAATCGCAAGCCCGGACGAGCTTCTTTTTCCGCAATCACAGCAATACTCATCACAGCTCGGTTTAGGACCCGCTATGCGGTGACCGATGGTCTGTAGTCCCGACCGATGGTCTGTCACGAGTCTGTTCCGCGACTGACGGTTTCTTGTCCCGATCGAAGGACGGATGCACCATCCGAAGGTCAATGGCCACGCGACTGACGGCCTCTTCTTCCGATCAACGGTCGAGTGCACCGTCCGAACCTCGGTCGGTTTTCTTATAGACGACTGATGGTTTCTGGTGCCGTCCGACGGTCAGCCAAATCCCCTTCTGTAGGGTCCGTCTCGGAAGCTCAAATTTAAATGGGTGACTTGGAGTGTTACGCTTTTTCTTTAATATGGCTCGGACCAGGGTGTTCATTTTTGGCGGTCTGTAGCAAAAACAAAAACAAAAAACGTGCATAACTTATATCATTCTATAACCAGCCAATGGTCCTCCCATGCTGGGATGTTATTACGCTTTACTAGATCACTTGGGAGGGACTTGTTAGTTAATTTTTAAAAGATGGATTGGTGACTATGGAAATCACCCCTTTGGATATCATGGGAATCATTGGCTTACAAAAAAAGCAATCATTCCTTTTGGATACCATAGGAATCATTGATTTAAAAAAATGTAAAAACACTCATTGATAGTCACACTACTATAGAATGATTCCTTGTCATTCATTGGACACAAAACGTGCAGTTGTGGATATTATTTTATGGGTTAATTCAAGGATTGGAGCTACCTAGGAAGCCATCAATAAGACCATTGTGTTCAATGGAGGGATCGTTTTTTTCAACGATGCAAAAGGAACCCTTGCCTCATCAGTAAGCAATGTTATGGGAAGGACCTTTGTGACAAGAATATGAGAAATTTGGAATTTATGCCCAATCCATCCAAGTGAGGCTGAGGATCCACCAAAAATTTCTCATTATAGTAAACTATGAAGCACAAATAGAGAAAGATATTGTTTCAAATAGCATGAACTGACTTCTCTATTTCATAGACGATCACCACATAAGCGACATGGATAGAGGGCCCAAAAAACTTGCCCCAGCTTGGACTGATTGACTGAATTATAATAGTTAGCCAATGGGGAGGGAGGATCTTGGGTTTTTTAGACCAAGTACATGGCCCAATGATTGTCCCTGTTTTGGATACAAATTTAGAATTTGAATATGCGTTATGTATACCGGCCACGGGTGGACAGATATGGAGGAGGTTGGTGGGATACGGTATAGTATATATTTTACTGTGCACAGATTCAGAGTATATTTATGTATGTCTAGTTCTTTAATTTTTTAATATTTTGAATTGGGAGGGGGGGGAGGGGGGATTTTTCCTCATGCAAAGATTCTTAGCATTCTTGAAGGCCGGACCCCCTCACTTGTCCTTGAGGGAAAACGCTGAAATTTTTTATTTGCCACATGATAAAATTAGTTAAAAAATGTGTAAAGGATAAATTAATTGGGTACAAAATAGAGGGTCTTTTTTTTTACATGCACATCTGGAATGACTTTGGGGGATGAGCAAAAGGGTCAGTTCACCTCGACCTTTTGAAGGACATTGGGAGTTGCTACCAGGGGCATTTCAGTAGCATGAAAAGCAACTCTCGTCTCTGTAGAACATTTTTGACTATTTACAGATTTGGGCACAATTGACCTCGCTTAATTTGCTTGTTATTGGATTCTAAAAAGGCCACCATGTGAGCTTTACTTGGGTTGAAAGAGATGCAAAAGCAAGTGAAGAAGTCAGTGGCAATCGACTGATGTGTATTACAATTTGAAAGTATGCAATAATTTGATGTTTGCAAGAATTTATGCTCCAGCATTGTGATTTTCATAGCTAACAGAATGTCCTGTGCCGTTGTCACAGCATAATAAAATTAAAACAAAAGTTATTTTCTAATTTTTTTTTATTCATAAAAACTTCAAACTTCAAGAACTTTCACATTGTATGTCCAAACACCATGAAATAAAGCCCGTGCATTAGAGAAAATTCACCTCTAAAGGGTTGTGAGTTCTTTAGGGTTCTCAGCCAGTTGGAAGTCACAACAACTACTGCATAATGTGGCAAAACAATTGCCATGTCATTTTTTTTTAAATCTAAAAAAAAACTTTTATTATTATTTTAAGAATTTAATTTTTTTTTTAAATTTAGCTTGATGTTTTTAACTGGGGGTGGGTGGGGGTGGGTAAGCTACAAGGGAACAACCCTAAAACAAGCCTCCGACCCCAAAAACTTTTCTAATGCATCCTTCCTTGCAAAGAATATTGCAAGAGTACCAAGAATGCAACCAAAGGACATACAAAGATCTCACTATAACAAACAAAACAAAATTCAAACAACCTCATTTTAACGTATAGATTTTAGAGAAGTGACAACACTAATAATATAGGGCTTAAATGTACTAAAGGTATCATTTATAAAATTCTAAGTCAACATTTAGGTACAACAGTTGAATTTTCATGTTAGGTTATCAAAGGATCACATCATCTCACACCACTTACAAGATGACATGTGACACATTTTTACAAAAATGATATAATTTATGCCAAATTTGACCGTTCAGGGTAAGTGATTGTTTTTTTGACAAGATAGTATTGGTAAGGACTAAGAAACATATGGCACTTATTAATTTTATACTTACAATTGAGTTCATTTTGAACCCTCCAAAAAAAAAGAAAAAAAAGAAATTTTTTAAATTATTCTTTTTTCATTTTCTAATGTTAAATTCATTTACAAATTTGAGTTGTAAAGAAGGATCAAAGAATTTTAGCACCACTTGAGATGTAAAATTTGTATTATAAATTCCAACTATTACAAAATTAAAATAAATAATTAAAATAAAACTATTTTTTGCTAAATTCAACAAGAATAAAAGACATATGGTAGTATATTTAGTTTCTAAACCAAATGTTTTATGAAGGTTAAGTACTTGTAATAAAGAGCATATTAAAAATATATTTGATTGTTTCAACAGAAATTTAGGCTTGACACTTAACAAATGCAATTTCTATTTACAATGGACTTGGCAAGCTAATTATGCACTTGACCTCCTCTGAATACAATTTGTGATTGCCCATTCTTATATTGTTGTTTTAAGATAAATTCACTTATGTTTAACCATTGAATTATATTTTTTGATATTTGTGATGTACCTAATTATGAATATAATTAGAGACAATCACTTGAAATTTTGAAAGGATTGAGTGTATTTCAAATTAATTTCTTGCAAGTTGTTTGACCAAAACAAAAAAATAGCATCTAATCAATATAGGATTTTTTTTCATATTAGATTATTTAATTAGTTTATTTGAGTATTGCATGTCAAATTTAGGTGACACCATTGTTATAGATATTACATTAGGGATGTTTTTTCTACTAGTTCTTCATTTATAACTATCAATACTATAAATAATTTATTGTTTTAGGATAGGTGCATGATTGACCTAACACCACTTGGACAATTGAATCTAGGGTCGATTAAAGATTATTCAACCAATGAAGATCAAAGAAATGATACTCCTCCTCACTATTTCTTTTTTATCTTTAGTTGAGCACAAGAAAATTATAAAATTCCATCATTTTTCAAAAAGATCAAAGTATCATTTTCCAATGCACACAAATTGCACTTGGAATAACTGAAGATGAAATTAAAAAACCATTACACATGTATGCACAAATAATAAGTTTGGAATTTTGATAGTCAAGTGAATGCTCATTTTTGTTCAATAAAAATTATATTTCAAATAAAAGGATTTATATACTATAGTATATTGATTCTATCAAATGTGATTGATTACTAAATAAATTATTAAATTTTTATTTTTCTAGAATTTGATGTTTGTCATTGTTTGTATAAATGTAGTAATGTACTATTAATAATATAGTATAGAATCTCCTCTCAAAATGAACAATATGTATAAATTTATTACTTAAGTACATGAAAATATGCAACAAGAAAATTAGTATAAATATAAAATATGTAATATAAAATTGAATTTTTTAGTGTATGTAATATTTTCTTAATTTTGTAACATTGTGATTATGTGATGCTTTGGGGTTGATTCTACTAGACTGATACTTTGAGCCAGTGAGCCTTCAACAAAGGCAATAATTTGGATGTCCTCTATTAATTTTTACCCTTTGGAGAAAGTTCAAGAACAATTATTCACCACAGATGATAAACTTTGGAAAATTTGAATTCATGATTTGAATCACATATTCCTAAATATTCCCTAATCAAATATTCTCTCTCTTTGTCATAGAAATAGCAATTTTGAGTAGTTTTTGATGAAAGAAAAGGTCTTTGGACTTCAATGCCCTACTACCTTCCATTTACAACTTCAACTACATAAAAAAAGGGACCAAGTACTCATATATTGCACTTAGTAGTTAAAATTGGCAAAAACTAATTTTAATAATGGTAAAATTTTGCAAAAGCAACAACATTTAGATGGACTAAAATAAACATTAAAAAATATTGGCAAAATGTTTTTAGTTTTCGATAGATTAAATAATTATTTTTTGGCAAGTAATGTTGAACTTAATACAAAAGCTGAAATACATTAACTCTTGAAGAACGTGCTTCTCATCATTAAAAGAAAATGAGGGTTTTTGCAACTACAATGCACAACTCATTTTGTAGTTGCATAGCATGTTTGCAACTAGGTGACAATATAAAGCCAGTAATTGCAATGGATAAATTGCATTAGTTGCAATTTAGTTGTAGGATTTTTTGTCATTCAATAGCATGTGAAGAACTTCATCAACGTTTGCAACTTGTAAATTTGTAGATATTAAAATATTAATCTCAATGATTTATAGATTTCAAAATTTGATATGTACCTTCTTTTTAGATTTTAGGATTTTAGAACTACATTTTTAATAAATTTTTGAATTTCAAATCTACCTTTTTCTAGATTTCAAAATTTCAGATTTACCTTCTTCCTAGATTTCAAAAATTCAATTTCATAGATTTTAAAATTTCTTGAACATTAATTATTATTTTTATTTCTATAGATTGTAGAAATCTTAGAATTCTATCAATTTTTTTTGGTATAAGACTACAATGACCTACAAGTCTTGTATATTCAAGCATAGTACTCTTTACAATTGATGTGGGACAATTGATATCAGACAAATTTGAATGAACTTTGAAAACAATTAAGAAACAACTAGTGTACATCTAAGAAACAACTAGTATACAATTAGAAAGCAACTACGAAACAACTATGGTCATTTTATAGTTGCTTGATAGTTGTTTAGGACACTAGTTGTTTCTTAGTTGTTTTCTGCAACTATAGAATGATTGTTTTGCAACTAAAACAATGTTTGAATGTTGTAAAACAACAACATAAAACAATTACATTAAATTTGGTGCTAATTAAGAAATGAGGGTTGCTATTATGTGAGCATAGGAGTGTAAGCCCATGAGCCTAGAATACTACACACCTATATTATAGGTGCATATACCATAGAAACTATCTATGATTAAAGGGTATATATGTTACAAATACCCATATTATAGATGTTTATGATATATACACCTTCTATAGAGTGTGGTATCTATATTATAGGTACCTATATTGTAGGTTCAATGCTCGCAAGTTCACATTCTTGGGCTCACATACTAGCACCGTTGAAGAAGAAACTAGTTGCATGATAGTTGTATAGGACACTAGTTGTATAGTAATCAATTGTGCCAGAGATGTTTTTCTTTTAGTGCATGATCAAGGTAATTGCCAAAATGCTCCAATTATTAAACCAATAGGTGTATTTTTCAAGGGTTAATTGTATTCTACAATTACCCTTTAAAAGATGCTAAGGGCCAAAAGTGTCCAATAGATGACTTCACTGTTCATTATAGAAACAAAGAATGCACCTAAAGTAGACCAATCCATTTCTATTCAATGCCTAATTTTATCATCCTACTTTAAGCCCCAACTCTATCCAAAAAATCATCCAAATCTATTAATTTTTTTGACAAAATCACCACATTTATTCAACGCCAACAAGATAGTAATATATCAATCCTTTAATGGGGACCACTTCAGTACCATTAGATATAAGGGAGAGTGGGTATGGATTGTTTATAGGATGTTCATGATTCCACTTTATGAAATGGTTTTATAATTTTGGAGTAGACTTCTTCAAAAATTACAATTTTATTGAAAAAAATTGAAATTTCACGTGTATTTGATTCATGAAATAAGGTCACACCTGTGAAAAAATATGTACCCATCTCTAAAGCTTACCCCAAGATATTTTGATTGCATGATAATAGGCTTGTCTACCTTATTGGTTCAATAATTGGAGCATTTTGGCAACTACCTAGTCAGGACACGTCCTCCAAGAGTTCCTACAGCGAAGTCTTCATACTTTTAGTCCTCAGCGTCCTTCCGATGCTCTTCCCCAAAGCTACTGACAGGCCCTCACCCATCTAATATCCGGACATGCTCCTGCGGTCATGTTCCGGGTATACACTACCCAGCTAACATGGTCACGAAGCCCTAGAATGTCCGTAACGTCTTCCCCACCCACAACAATCTAGAATTCCATCTCCGAGACTAGAATTACGGTCCCATTGCGTGCAAAAATCTGCCGAATTTGCCTCCCAGCAATCCATTCTCCTGCCATGGCAAGCTCCGCTGCTGCCTCCGCTGTGCGCCGCGTGGTTTCGAAGGTCGCTGCTACCACCCCTGCTGTCTCTGGTACCCTTTTTGCCCCAATTCTTCTGTCGGATTATTGTTGCCAGGTGACCTAACCCTAGTGTAGTGCGTGTGTTTGAGTTTCTACGTACTCATTAATTTCTAGGTTATTTTTTTTTCGCAAGTTGAAGGGTTTCGCACCTCCAGATCGGAAGACGTTCCTTACTTTGAGTGATGGTCTGTTATTTTCTTGTATGGAATCTTCGACAATCCACAGAATGTTGAAAGTTTCGCTTGAATTGATCGACGTCTAGATCGGGGTTTTCTTATTTGCTAGTGATTTTAGGATTCTAGGATTCCGCTTTTCTTTCAGTCGTCTTATCTTGGTTAAATTATTTTGGTGGTGTGTTCGAGTGCGTGAATGACCTAATTAACTAATTCATGGTCCATTATTCAGTCAGCACTTGTTTGACTGCGTTGCTGGGGCTTTTAGGTCAGTTTTGTAATTCGCAGGCATCCTAGCCTGCTAGGCTTCGATTTTACCTTGGATTTTTCTTTGCCGTTGTGAAGGTCAGCATAGGTTTTTAGTTTTAGTTCGTCAGTATCAGATCGTTTCCATGCCATTATGATTCCGAAATGACGCTAGTATTGCTGTTAGTCTTGACAATGGTGCGCTTAATTGTTGCAGGCACCCGGCAGTTTCATGCAACGGGAGCCAAGAGGTACAGCAACGACTACATCCATGCAGAGCACATGTACGACATCACTGCCATGAAGAACCGGAAGCTGAAGATGGCCATTGGCGTGTTCGGTTCCTTGGCCTTGGGCACCTTTGTGCCCATCTGGGCGGTGCACTTTCAAATGAAGAAGCAAGGTGGTTTCTGATCGCAAGCAGTCGCTCGAGTAACTGTCCTTTGTAGAGTGATGACACCACTTTGATTACCAAAGAGTGGCGTGGCATGTCCAGAAGACGAGATTAGTGAGTGGAGTATAGATGTAAAAATAACCACATTCCATTTCTTCGAAGTGTTGCATTTCATGTACCCGATTCGATTTGATAAATACTGGAATATATTTTGCTGACCAGCCTTCTAAGCGTGATAAAGCTCTAGCATGGCCATGCTTGAATTTCTAGATGATTTGAATGGTGTTAACTCTTTAGGTTTAGGTTTAAATGAGCTTGAGATGCACTGGAGGTTCTAATTGTGGTAAATATGAAGAAAGGAACTTTTGGGGCAGTAAGTGCAGGATTCAGGATCCTTGACTTGGAGAGGTTTGGACGATGTTTGTTATACTCAATTGATGCATCTTGAAATACTGATGAGATTGCCCTAGTCAATTAGTAGGGAACTCATAGTACTGCTGTACATTGCCAGATATACTATTTGGATTAGTGAAATGTTGAAGAGAATGTGTTAATAGGCATGAGAGGATCGTTGTCTCTAAAAGATGATTTTCCACACATTTGTGTGCATCTAGAATTCACACGAGTAATAGTAAATGAAACAATATTGTATGTGGTTACTCAAGAATGAAAAGAAATCCTATATAGCTTTTATTGAGATAGGTTGCTCTAAAACCAACTGTCATTTTTTAAATGAACCTAAAATTAGCTTTAGAATAGATATGAGGTGGTCTTTAAATCAATTGCTTTAGCCATTGAGTGAATTGAGGATAAAGTTTAATTTATTGCATGAGCCAATCATTCTCCTTGGGTTCTTTTTATATGTCATAAGGAAACAATTTTGGGAGACCTACAATTGCAAATAGATGTCTATGACAATTTTTTTGAAAATTCATAAGTAATTCAATAATGCTTCGAAAAATATGAAATCACTTGTGCTACATGTTGTATATATTTTTCTTTGTTTAAAAATGAGTTAGAAATCTTCATGTCTATGAAAGTCCAT
This sequence comes from Pseudoscleropodium purum, assembly GCA_963969395.1. Classification (NCBI taxonomy): domain Eukaryota; kingdom Viridiplantae; phylum Streptophyta; class Bryopsida; order Hypnales; family Brachytheciaceae; genus Pseudoscleropodium; species Pseudoscleropodium purum. Next base: position 18,153,467 of record OZ017796.1, on the reverse strand, counting down.
GGAAATAGTGAACCACCTTTAAATAGTTGCTTTTAAAATGAACTACTTTAATTTGCCTCTTGCAACAAATAGCTATTAGAGATTCATATTTGAAATTAGATTGGCAATCCTTAGATTTGAAGTGCATGCTTTAATTGACCCATGTAGTGAAAAGATAATTTTTTTTCCATAAGTTTTCATCTTTTTCCTTCAACTATTGCTCCAAGAGCCCATACCTTTGTTGCTAATAACACTAAAGATCTAATGTATGCAAAACATATTATGTTGACTATGGATGGAAGGAAAGGAAGCTTTGCATTGATAAAAGCTACATGTGGGGAACTTTGAGTAGGACCTTTTGTTTGAAAGCAAGCTTGAGCTTTAAAGATTAAGCCTTTTGAAGTGTAAGTGCTTGATCAAATTGATCAAATTGGTGATACCTACCAAGGGTTTCCACCATACTATTGCAATGATTATCATCTGGGTTTTTTTATGTACAAAGAACAATGGTATTGAATTTCCACCTTGTTTGCAAATAACCTTTTTTATGTTCCTTTTTGAAATTTTGGGACATGGTCAACACTCACACCCTAAATGGTATATCCACTCGCTGCAGCCATGTATCCACTTGTTGTAGCCATGTAGCCACGTATCCACGTTGTAGTCATAGCACCCCCCGACTATTGGTATATGCACGTTGAAATTTGGGGACATGGCTACAACGTGGATATACCAACAGGGGTGTGTGACTAGTCAGAATTCTTGCACGGCATCGCAGCAGCACTGCGATTCTCCTGCAAAATCTCAAACCAACTAATAATAAGGACAGAGTTTCAAGGGAATTTGTGTATGATTTCCTTACAAAAATCATGAAGTTTTGATACGTCTCGTTCTAACTTCTCTGCCGCAATCACAAGGCCACGTTGTGTCACGAATTCATGTTTTTGAGCTGAATACTTTGCATGATTTACCACGTAAGCACATCCCTGTTTCACAGCAAAAGAAGAAGGCATGGTTGTGGTTTTGAACATGAGCATGCCCTTATTTCAAAAATGAAAAAATGAAAAAATGAAAAATGAAAATTTTACACCCACTTGCCGGTTCTTATCGATAGTTTTCAAAATATGATTCGCCTAGGACCGGTAAACACGTCCGTTTTTCAAAACAGGAAAGGGTTGCATTTGTGAACATTACTGTACGTTAATTTCTGCATTTCCCAGAAGGCTGTGTTGAGTTTGTGTCAAAAGTCGTTGGTCGTTGGTAATATCCTTTCGTAGATCCTCTGGCATGAATTTACATTTCTCTGCATGTTTAAGTTGTTGCCAACAATTTTTAATGGAAGAGTTTATATTCTGCCCATCGACCTTTCGGAGTGACCGTATCATTAAGAGGTATAGTGTTTCATTGTGGCAGAATGCAGCTTATTTGGGGTGTTCAGTTTCAAATTTGTAAGGGAAGCAATGCGAATGTTATTCTCCAAGTTGTGGAGGACCTTCAACTCGTGACTCTCTACAGGTGAGCATGTTCAGTATCTTCTCGAAGGCCTGCTCAAATGTGGTGAACCGTCTGCTGATGTTAAGTATGTTTATTCCAGGAATTCCATTACTGTTGTGCACATAGGATTGTTCACCTTCTGACACCAGCAAGAATATGAAAATAAAGCTATTGCTGTAATTCCATGATTTCCATCCAAATAGACTCCCAAGGTTAATGGAACCTGATGAAAAGCCCGAGGGCAAAAACAAGGGGGGTTAATGGAACCTGATGGTGTTATTTTTCTCTCCTTCCCATGCGCACGCTGGCCCCTTCTCCTGCACATAACATTCTTGAATGGGAAGGTTGGGTCCTTCTACAGTATCACTGGAACAAGAAGAATTCCAGATTTTCTCCTGATTTTTCTCCACGAGCTTGCAATCAAGATTTAACAAGAACAAGAACAATTCAAGATTTTCTCCAGTGAAAGGCGCCTCGATTCATGGGAAGTAAAGAGTGGCTTGAGGTCAAGAATGTTATGCAGCTTACCTTCCAGTTCGTCGCTTTGAGCTTGCGATCACACACAAAATCTAGCTTGCTGTGAGCGGCGATTAAACAGAATCTCCAGCTGCAATGTTATCACTATCTTCGCTAACAACGCGCAATCTGAAATCACTGCAACCTTTCCGCGTCTATTCCCAGTCATGAATAATCAGGTCACCATTCATGCCTCCAAGAATCTGAGCCATGCTACAAAAATTTGAACACTTGAAGATAAATTAATTCCAAAGAAAAATTGATGCAATAGGCAGTAAAGCATTATTAAGGAAAGTTGAAGGATTTCCAGGGTTTCGGGTTTAGAGTTTAGTTACGACCGAGTGGAACAAAATCTGTTCCATCAATCCAGAGAGGTTTGAGATACACAAGCGGACCCTAAATCATTAAGACAATGAATTCGAACAAGTATGCAAGTTTCTCAGAATTTTCACATCAAACATTATCATAACCTCAAGTCCCGCCTCGAGTCTTCCATAACTCAAAAACCTGATTGAGGGTCGTTCTAAGTAAAAAGAAAACAGAAAAACTTCAAGGAGCAGAATTTGCAATGGTCAGAATTCTTCACTCTCAGGTTTAAAATTCAACCCCCTTCAAATGATCACCTCGATTTCAATCGTGACTAATGCTACTGTATTTGCACGGGTTAGTTTCATTGTAGTCATTGTAGTCTGAAATTGAACTAGATCAGGTGGAACTTCGACTGGAGCCTCTACGTCAGAGTGTCATCTCGCCAAGCATCTCAATCAGTCAGAAATTTCAAGACTCCGAACTCCATTCATTTTCAAGAGAATGTTCGCCTTGTCGGCCGAAGTTCAGCTGCTTGCCCTTGGTTTTCCTCTCATGACTCTCACCTTATGAAATTGGGTACATTGGGTAGCATGTTCCCTTGGATCCCTAGCCTCCCCAGCGACCTTTGATCTATGAAAAGTCACATGAAAGGTTGCTGCAATGCTCACAGACTATCCCTTCTTTTCTGTGCATAAAGGTTACAGAGCCCCGTCAGGAGAAAGGATGGACCTTGTGAAGGTAGTGAGTACATACTGAAATTTTTTTGCAGTTACGATTATGTTTCTTTGAAACAAACCGAAATAATGGGGAGACAGATGTTGTGAGACATTTTACAGGCCCAATTCTCTGGAGAACCTCTGCATGAGTGGAGCTTACATTTAAGCTGGAGGGAGCTGGAGGCAGCTAGGAAGGTCAAAGATGGGGTGTATAGGCGGCACCCTTGGGTTTCCGTTCCTCATCATCGGCTGCGTAATGTGGTTCTTTGGAGCAATTATGTTTATACTCTTGTAAGCAATTAATTTTGAAATCCTTCAAGAGTCTACATCTAAAGCTGACTGTACTCACTTCGATCCTCACGACTGAGCTATGAGAAGTGTGAAAATCTAATCTTCCAAGGGAGGTTGTTGACAAAGTTACCGTGGTGGGTGCGAATGCAGCAAACCCTTGGCTATTATATTACCGTGTGGAAGTTGCTGTGAATGTATCATCCAAGCCGCAATATGGCTCATGGAGTTGCCAATAAAAATCTTGAGCTTCTTTATCGGTTGCATACCTTGCTGAGATGATGGTGCACATCATTCTGCAACAAGCAAGTAGCCCAACAAATTTCTCAGGAGGTAAAGGTCTCCTTCCATCTTTAGTACAAAGCTATGTATGAATCAAGCCGTCCAAAATCAAGCCGTCCAAAGCAACAAAACATGTCCGAATCAACACAACTTCGTTCATTCATGTTTGGATTTAAATGCTGTCCAAAGCAACAAAATGTGTTGGTATGAGCATTGTTTTCTTCTAATGTGTGGAATCTATTGGACTTGTCCTCCAACAAGAAGCAATCCGGATGTAGAGATGTCGAGCAACCTCCAAGTGAGTTTCATTGGTGCAACAGAATCCAATAAGTAAACATGTTTTTGCTAATTTTATAAAGGGGCGCCAAGCAGGTATTGGGGAGGCCTATTGATCATCAAAAGAGGTGAGTACTGAGTAGTAGTAGTTTACCATATCTACTTGCGAATCCAATTATGGAACTAGTGACTTCAATTTAGAGCATTGTTTTTTTCCATTGTTCTTTGATGGAACTCACAAAGAAGCCCTTAAGGATGCATTTTAGTACTGGGTATTTTCAAGCTATCAATACCTTAAGATACCTTAAGATAGGTTGTTTGTTTTGTTGGTTGGTTGGTTACATTGAGATCTCTTAGATCGTGCATCCTCCAGTTGTATTCTTAGTACCGTTGGAAAGCTCTCGAAGAAGAGGGGTGCATTGGCTTTAGTTTTATGGTGTTTTGACCTATGGCATGAAAGTTATTGAATTTCAAAGTTTTTATGAATTAAAAAATTAAAAACTTACTTTTAATTTCATTCTGACTGTGGCATTGGCATGGGGCATACTAGTAGGTTCGAAAGCACCCTAAAACAACAATGATATATGACAATATTACAATTTTGACACACTGACACTTTACTGTAAATTGTGGACTTTATAAAATACTCATTCCATTCAAATTGGAGTAGAAACTAGACTTGATGATCTTCATTTTATTAGGTGGGTTCAAATTCACAAATGCATAATTTTACGGCTTAAATTTGCCAAAAGGAATACAATTAGCCAAAATACACTGTACAAAACCTCTTCTTATGTGTTTCAAGGTTAAGTGTTGATTTCTATTTGTAACCAAAAGTAGGAAACCTACCAAACAAAATCCTTTCATAGCATGTTACAATATATTAAAATCGATATAAATGCATTAAAATATTATGCTTGTTTTTATTATTTAGTGTTCAAAATTCACTCATCTAAAATTTCAAAGACTTGAAATTGTCTTATTTTCAAACTCCAAAATTATACTCTTTATTAATTTTATATATATATATGATGAAAACATGAATTTTTCAAATAGAGTATTTGATATTTCAATGATTCTATTTTTAGAGTAAGTTTCCAAACAATTGAATTTAAAAGTAATCTAATAATATTAAGACAAGGTGTAAGAAAATTTATTATTTATATTAATTATTTGAAATCTATTTCATATTCAACTTCTAACTAAATGGTATTCTGAAACAATTTTGAAAGAAACATTTACAATTTCTAAATCTTTGCAATGTAATGTTTTCCAATTTTGAAAACAAAAAATATAGCATATACATGCTTTAATTTTTTTAATAAGTTGATTACAAAATGTGTTCAAATTAATCATTTATATAAATTTTGAATCTATATGCATTTGTAGTCTTGGTTCAAAAGTCATCAAAATACCTATAGCATTGAAATTCAAGGAGATCACTTCTTGTAATTTAAGATATACCTTTAAATGAGTTAAGAAGGTATTTGATATGAGGGTTGTTTACCTTAATTATTGTATTTAACCCCTAAAGTTCCATTGCCCCCTCAAGAGACAAATCAGATTTGGGGCATGTTATTGTGACCTCAATTTTTGGTGGATTTCTTTGAAACTTTCCCACAATATAGAAAAACTGATTAGCTTTGTGGAAATATAATTTTTATTTCAATTGGTGCCTGGGAGTAAAAGTTGTACTACAAAAAGCTTGAAATTGAACTCGGCGGGCAGTACAAAAATAATCACAAAGAATCAAAATAAATTCAAACTTTTTTTTCCTAAAATCTTATATATTTTTGTACATGTGAAGCTTTGATTTGTTCTATTTGGACTAATAATGAGGAAGTTAAGGAAAATCTTGTTTTTTGGGCAATTTAAACATCTTCTTGGAAAAATAACTTATAGGATTCATTTTTTATTGCAATTTTCACAATTTTTCACAAATTTTTTTGAGAATGTTGTGTTTTGAATTCTTTTCCTAGACTTTCAACTCAATTCTACAACATAAAAAAATATTAAATTCAAATTCTATAGTGCAAAAAAATTCCACAAATGGTGGTCAAATTCATTTGAAATTGCAGGCCAGTGTTCAAAAAAACTTTCTTTGTTAATTTTGAATGCTAATATCTTCCAATATACATGGTCAAAATTCATGAATTTTTTACCACATGAGCTAAAACAAGTGAAGTATAATATTAGATTCTAAAAAATTGCCTTTTTTGTTTTCTTGGATGAACACCGCAAAATGATAGTTTTGAGTGGCTTTTGACAAAAAAAAATGGTCTTGGAACTTTAGAGGTCAAGATGAGTGCATTTTTATATTAAAAACCATGAGGGGCATATTTCCAATACCCTTTTCTTTTTTAGAAATTCATTCATGTTTTTTTTTCAATGAAGCTATCTTACATATAAAATTTAAGTGCCTAATTCTTTTCTACCCCTACCTTTCTTCACAAATTTTTTTATCCTGAACAATATATATATATATATATATATATATATATATATATATAGAGAGAGAGAGAGAGAGAGAGAGAGAGAGAGAGAGAGAGAGAGTATACAATATAACCAACAATAATCAATTCAATTTGGGTGCCATCGACCAAGTGGTAGGTTTTAATAACAAATTTACTATTAGACACTTCAATATCTCTACTTAAATTATCCTACAAATATCCCATTCAACATGAATGTATCTATTTAACATGTACGACTTTAAAATCGAAGTTGAATGGACTATAAAATCTTTTAATTTATTGAACCTACTATAGTAAACTTTTTTACTTGTGCAATGTGACAAACTTTTGTCACTTGTAGTCAATCTCTTACATTTACACTTAATTTTTTTGATATATACAATAATAGTACCATGGTACAATTTCAATCAATCACTCTTCAATGTAGAATTTCTTGACGTGTCCATTTTATCATCTACATGAAACTCTCCATCCATATCTATACTCATTGTAGTATAAAAATTTGCATAGCCCCTATCTATCAAGGCTAATTTATTAATAAAAAATTCTACTATAATTACTAACAAAACTATGTACAAATCTAAATTGTTTTCATTCAAACAACCATATAATAAACATTGATGGGCAAAGTCCAAAAGTGGATGTATAAATGTTGTAGTATGCAACATATTACACATTACAATGGAAGTTTTAAGAAAAAATTAATTGTGTTTCGAAAGAAAATTAATTTCAAAGTTAGCCATGTCTAAAACCTGATTTGGTTCACCATGATTTCGATTTACTTTATCTTTTGCCAATTTTTTCTTATAACTTTGAATTTTTTTTTTGTACCTTTCTATGTTGGTATACATCATTTCAGATTGTTGTACACAAAAATTGAAGGAAACTGACATTTATAAAAATTAAACATCAACAATTTGACAAACATGCAAATGTTATTGGTTTTTACAATATTTGAACTTTTTTTTGGAACTAGAAGCATGGGATTGCATTAATCATTGTAGAAAGAGTATAGGTTGAAACCTAGACCAATAGACCATAATTGTTCCATCTTAATGTCCTTGCATTTGAAATATTTGTTCAAACATACAATATATTCAAAAAAAATTTACAACCATTTACTGCATTTTGGGGCTTCAATTTGTTGTACAAAGACTAGAGTTCATGAATGATGCATATAATTGTTCCCAAAACTCCAAAAATAAATAAATTATCATTGTTCATTTCATCAAAAAATCCAAAATTGCCAAAAATTACACTAATGTTTGGTGATTTTAGGTTTTAAGGCTATAATGAGTTTTGTAATTGGCTAGCAATCTAACCATATTAAGACTCAATAGCTCCTAACTAATAGTAAACACCATAGTCATAGGAAAAACACCTTGTGACTTGTGATGCATGTTACAATCAAGGTAAAACCCCTGTAATCAATGATAAAAATGTGAAAAACATCCTATCACCAAATGCACTGAACATTAGCGACATCTATAGTAGAACAAAGAAAATAAACATCTATAATACACAAGTACACCAAATGTAGTAAGTGATTTTACAACCACTCCTTTATTCACCTCCTTTGTTGGTGTAGAAGCCCCTTTGACACTAGCAAATTCCAAGGCCTTTTTTGAAAAACCAACAAAAAAACTAGTAGACAACCTTATAAATACTATAAGAGAAAGGGGGGTTTTCCAAATGAAATCTTAGTATAAAATTGCTTAAATGCGTTTGAAATTGCTAGACAATCATATCGATAATGGAAAATCAATTGAATGGAGCTTTTATAGGTTGATTGGCCATTGCAGTTGTGGTCTAGATCGAACTTCCTTGGTAGTTACAATTCTAGACTTCTTCCTCCAAATAACAATTTTTTAGTTACTTTAGTCTAATTTTGAATGACACAAAGTTCATTACTTCAACAAAAGTTGTTTGTCCACATAACCCTATGACTCATTATCTACATTTGGAATAGAAGAAAGAAACTATTATTTTTTTTGTCTCCAAAATAAGAAACTGAATTGGTAAAAGTGGATGGTACTATTGTAAAAGAAGACATGGATTGTTATAGTCTTTCATGTCAACTTCCAAAAATCAAGTGGCACTTTTCACTGAAATCTACCAATGCTTCAAGATTCATTATAGGAATTATGTTGTATAGTTGGATTTGGACTACTTAATTTTTGGATAAATTATTTTTGTTGAATTTCTATGGAAGCTTGACAATTTGTGAGTCTAGTTAGAGAAGTTGAATGGAAGTTGGAGAATGAATATCCTCTATGGAAAAAGAAAATGATCATCTAAGAAAATGAAATGTTGGAAGCATATTTTTTAGACAAACTATTAAATGTATTAGAACTATTATTCCTAATGTTTTATATATACATCATGTAGATGCATGAGTAAAAATGATCAAAACAAACCATAAATAATAATGGAATGGATGTACAATTTTTACTAAAGATTGCAAAGTACAATTGAATTTGAAGTTGTCATGTAATGCTTGACAATTTCTTATGCACCAAGGGGTCCAAAATGCATGATAAGTGATATGTGAAAGGGAAAAAAATAGAGATGGAACAATAGGTATTATTATTATTTTTTGCATATACATGTCATGCATTCTTTTCAAGTGGGCATTGACATTTGTTAACATGTAAACATTAGCAAATGTACATAGGATGAAGGAAAACATGACTCCACAATCTATCAATGGTGGTTTGTCATTGCTATTGTATTTAGGAATGGTCTCACAAAGAGCAGATGGAGAGGTGGACCACCGACCACATGTCTTTGTATGCATTAGGGAAGAAAATGGCATCGTTAGTACTAAAAGGATTACCAAAAAGTAGTGGAGGATGAGGAAGGCAAAACTTCATTGACATGATCAAACAACTTTTTTTTTTAATACATGAGTTTTTTATTTCTAGAGAGGACGTGTTTAGAGTGTGAGAAGTGAAATTTTTGTATGTGTATTCATCCCTAGAAGAAGCTGAAAAAATTGTGTAAAATAGAAAACAATGTTGCTTCTAAGTAATGGTAGTTTGAAAATGACATTATAGTAGTTGTGAGATAGCCAAAGTTGTTAAACTATTAATGGACATGCTAATTGAAAGTGCAAGTTGTGCCTCGTGAGTGCTGTCATGGGAATTTTGCGATTCAATTAGACAAAAGGGATAGTATTCATGCACTTTGTGTGATTGAATGAAAACTTCAAAGAACCATTCATTTAATTCTTGAGAACATGTCATCTATCAGAAAGGTAACTAATTTTTGACTCAACTCATGAATGCACATGTCATGTGATGAATCATTGGATGTTGCATCTGCTTTGATTGAGGCAAGTTGATTGTAGGGATCTCGTTTTACTACTTGCTGTCAATAGAGGGAAGAAGGAAGAAATTAAAAAGGTTATAGTCATGGGTTTGGTAGGGACAAAGTACATACAAAACATAATTTCCAAAGGTTGGTACCTTGTCAAAGTTTACATTTACACAGATGCTAGTGCATTTGAAGTGTGTCTTGTCCCCAAAAGGTGGATGGATGTCATCAAGCATAAGTTGTGAAAGATGTAGAAGGGAGAAATATATTGTGGCTAGATAGTCTATTGTGCATGTAAGGGAGTAATTGCATTTGAAGTGAACAATCTTCAGTTGTCTTAAACTTAAGACTATGCAACCAAATAATTGGGAATGTAAAGTGTGCATGGGAGAGATGATCAGTATGTTAATAGAGTGTGTAAGTTTCTATATAGTTATTTGTATCAACCTTTGTCGTGGAAGCATTTGCGGTGACTTTGTACATGTAAAGAGTGCAAACTATAATGGAAAAGGCCGCTTAGGAAGTCAATTGATGTTGATGTAGGTATCATCATTAGTTGACATTGAATTATAAATGATGAAAGAATAAAAATTTGTTAGTGGAGTATGAAACGTCTGAAATGGTGTATTTTTGCATTTCCAAAAATCTTCTTGTCAACAGATCATAGTCATTTGAAGACTACAATATAAGGGACTACAAATGAATGAAGTCCCTATATAGGTTGCATGACTGTATGAAAAATTCATTCCATAATTTGCTATTATTATAAAGACCTAAAATCTAAGTTTGTCGAGTGTCACGACCACATTTGTTCTTTAGTTTGAAAGTGGCAGCAGTTCATGACACCACAATTTGGCAAGTGGCATGATGAACATTGACAATAAAATTATGTATAAGTTAAACCATATTGACTCTGAAAAGTGGTGAGAATAGTAAGTTCAGAATTTATTTTTCAATTTTTGAATTTGAGATTTAAAAGTCACATGATGTTCTATTGAATAGACAAGTTCTTCTTTTTTAGTATAGTATAATAATATAAAATTCTAGAGAGAACATTTTAAGTAATGTGTATTTTAAAACATAGTGTCTTTCAATATGCAATTTAAAACTTAAAATCACACTAAAAACACCCCTTCTTCTTGTAGTGGAAGATAAAAATGTATGTCCATGCCTCAATATATTTGGGACAAATTCATTGGTCCACCAAATATTTTTGCAATGGCGGATTCAAGCAATCCATGTGCCACATAGTAGAATAAATATCATACAACTCTATAGTAGTAGTGTGCTTGGTATTGCCACATAACAAAGTTTGAATTTTTAATTCAGATGCTATGGAAGTTGCTATAAACCAATTAGATGGACCTTGTTTTTTTAGACAATTGTGACTACAAGTTCACTATGAATTCCTTTGTTGTATGAGATTCAATGTAACATTTTTCTACATCAAGCTAGTCCAAAGCCACACACTTCATACAAGCAAATGATGGCTATTGTGCCTTATGGTATTATTTATCTACTATTTGTCATGACATACTTCATTTTTAGACTCTTTCCTTTATAAATGATAGACTACTACAAATGGTTGTGCATTGATCAAGTCTATTTGAACTAAAAAAACATTGCAAATATATTTCTAAAGTCAAAAACAAGAAACTAATAATTTCCATGAATGATGTCAATATCTTGTAGATGCTAAGAGGTTGTCTTTTGCACATAACTCTATGACTCTACCCAAAGACAAAACAATAGATAGAGGAGGTACATCTTTTGAAGCAACTAAACTAGAAGCTTATACAATGGTGCTCATCAACTTATATAATGTGTCCACGTACAAATTCTTGTCAAGCACAAGCTTCTTTATACAATACCAACTTCCAACCTTCCTTACATCATCAACAAAGAATCCTTGTGTTGCTTGACTTGAAAATATAAAAACAAAACAAAACATCTATCCTATATATTCTATGCTAAAAGTTCATTACAAAGAAACCAGCTTCATTTCTAATGTACATAGGATTTCTTTGATTGTCTATATTCTTCACCCATTCACACTACATAAGTATCTAGTTTCAATATATTACACAATACTTTGACATAGTGAAATGACATGTTTTGAAGATCTAGAGCTGGAATTTTGTATATGGATGCAACACTACAATCATACATTTACAATTGTAATAAGGCATTGTTGTTCACCCTGAAATGTTTTCCAAATGCTTTCATATAAAACCATTGCAATGCTTTTTACGATGGTTTTCTAGATAACATCCTATTCAAGTTCTCTATAATACGTGCATTGACATTATAATTTCAAACTATTGTTTTTATCCACATGCACATCAACTTGTGATGTGCTTGAATCTAATTAACACTCTTCATTCAACATCATGCAAGTGTAGGGCAAAATTTCAAACACCAATGTCAAGATTTCCTAAAAAGCAGCTATTGTAGTTAGCACTTACGAGTACTTTAGAAATTTTTTAGTCACAACACTTACATGCTAATTATCTTCTATAACTACTCTGGGACTAGACATAGTTGCTAACTAATCATAGAGTACTTTGGACGACCACTACTCACTTTTCAGTAAGGGAGTCTAAAAAAAATGCTAGTTCGCTTCACTTTCTAGTTCTAGACTGTTTAGGATTTAGAGTTCAGGATTTTGGGGCTAGGAGCTCTAATCTTAAAATCTAAAAGGAATTGTTGGAAGAAACACCATCCATTTTGTGTAGTGTTTTGCACTTTTGTAAGAATAGCCTCTTCCATACCTTGGCGATGCTTCTTAGGGGGCTTTCTAGTTTGTATTTGTCAATTATACACTACTAAGTGAAATTTTCTTCAGTGAAAAATTCGCTAGAATTTGTGTTTTAGTTATACTAATTTGTTTGTATCATATTCTTTGTGCTAATAAGTGGTTGAACTAACCTCCATACTCTAATGTATCTATGTGTGATTATTGACTAACATTTGAATTGACCTTGTTGGAATTGTCTAGTATACTTGTAGTTTTGTTAAATGTGGCAAAGCTTTGGCTTTAAATATTTTAGACTTGATAGAATTTAGTGTATTTGTGAGACCTACAGTGAAGCCTTGAATCCATAGAGTCCTAATAAATCCCCCTAAATTAGTGTATTTACCATCTCACCAAGTTTGGTTTAAAAGACACTAGTTTTGAAAATCCAAGTTTAGTATCCAAGAATTCAAGTATTAAAAGTCCTCGCCTAATCTTCCAAAATTGGTGTTATAGCATTTTTCAAAAATATCCCATTTTAGAATTGACTCTTAATATTCTAAGTATCCCCTAAAAGGTTAGAATTTGGATTAGAAAATTTTTCAAGGTGTTATAAGACCTTAGGCCAAAAAACACCAAAAAAACATCAAAACTAGCCCAACAAACTTGGGGTGGATCTTTGTTTTTGTGTGTAATTATAACAACTAGTGATCACAAAGTTATAAGGGATATGGACAAATTGTAGAATTTACATCTTTATTACATTTGGATCTTGGCATGTTTGTATGTCATTTTTGTAACTATAGTGGATTTGTGTGTGATTGTGTGTTGATTGACAAATTGTATGAGTGAAAAGATGGAGCTTAAAATTGTACATAGTCTAAAGGATGAGAGTTCTTTCTACCTAATTTTGAAGTGATGAATGTTGTAGCCATGAGAACTTTTAGACTTCAATTGGTTGATGAAATCCTAAACCAATTGTCTTATGCTTGACATGATTATACTTGAGTAATGATTTGAAGGATTCAAAAGTTTGGGAACTAAATGGATGTTTAATTCCAGTTTATGGTCGATATATTGTTTAGTTGTTGCAAAAAAATCAAATGATGTTGTTTAATTAGGACTATTGCTAGAAGTAATTAGGATTGTTTAAAGCTATGAATTCAAATATAATTGGGCCAATGAAAATAAACAAATTGTTTAGCCTAAAAAATTGTGAATAATTTATATTTGGAATAGATTAGTAATGAAAATTCTTTGTTGAAATGTACTTAGATGGTAATTGAAGAATTTGTCTATAAGAGCTAGAATATAATACGATGTCCATGTTTATAATTTCAAAGTGTGTATCACTAAAAGTTGGATGATTAAGAATTTTTGTAGATCACTAAAATTGTCTAATTGTTGTGGTTTGGAGTTTGATGTGTTAGTGTACTTGGAAGAACAAGGACAAGGATTATTTTGTTTCAAAACAAATTGCACTATAAGAAAATGATATCCAAATTGACAAATATTTAACACAAATTTGTCTGAAATGACAAGGGCTATTAGTTTTGCCCATAATGTTGTCAATTTGTACTTCGGTCATATTCTTTGTCATTTGTTTTATCATATTTTTGTCATTTTAAAATTTTCATTTAAATTTATATTATACGGGCAATGTTTAAATCACCATAAATATATATAATTCTATACCAAAAACAAATTTGATTACAAGAAAGAAGACATGTTTTTTACACCTTGGTGATAAAAGAGAAGTGATTTCAGTTATTCAAGAGAAGAGAAGACAAGATCTTTATGCAAATGGAGTAACAGAAGGTAGAACAAACCATATGGAATATGTAAATTAAGATTATGAATAGTTCACATATCCTATATGGCTTGTTTAACCTTCTTTCTATGTGGTAGTCTCAATTGGATTGGTTCTTGGCTTGCTATGTAGGTCATCTATTGAGCAAAATTGAAAATGAATTATTATATCATTTATACCTAGACGAAGGACATAATTGACAGAAATTTTGTCAACAAAACAATAAGATTTGACAGAAATTATGTTCAAACAAACAAGAAATTGGCAATATTTTGACAACTGCACCTTCAAATCAACACGTTTGAATTGGCACGATAGTTGACAAAATTATGTCATTTTCTTGTATGTTTGGACATAATTTCTTTTGTAGTATTGTCAATGAGCTTTGTATTGTCCTAAGGGACAAGCATCCCTATTTGTTTTTGGGTTGTGTTTTCTTTATGTACTTGTGTCTAATGATTTAATTTTTGATAAAGTGAGCTAGGGTGTTTGATTGCTTATAAATAACAAATGATTAGATTTGCATGTGAAAATTACTAATAGAGGTGATACTATTGTAATAATTTGAATGAGGGCCATTAAATAGAAAACTAGATTGAAATTATAAATCATTTACTAAGTAAGGGCCAAAAACAAATTTAAAAATGTTTATAAAAAATTAGACGAAGATTTTAAACCTAATTGTTCATGTATGGATAGTTTTAAATATAAAGTTAAAAGGTGAGATAAATGGTTTGATAGTGAATTTAGGGTTGTATAGGGAATTCTTAATTTGATATAAACTACTGACCTAAATGCTGACTAAGCATTCATGCAAATGAGATTGACAAATTGTTGAGTGTTTTAAAATTTAGAATTTGGACAAGGGTTCTGGACTTTTGTTGATCATTAGGCATATATTGTTTATACTTGGTAACTTTGATTGCTCTAAATGTGCCCAGTGATTGGTGAGGTATGTAAACAATTTATTAATTTGATTTTTTAGAAAGTAAGTTCTAGAATAGTTTAGTGCAAAAGTAGATAAATTACTTAAAAGATGAAATCAACATGGATGGTTTCAAATTGAGCCTAAGAATAGAGTCACAATAAAATTCTAAATCTTAGAAATTAGATGTTTTGAATGCAAATGTTATAGGTTCAATTGACAAATTGTTGTAGAATTTTTGCAACCATAATTCTATAGAGTTTGTATATATAGTCATACCTTGAATTAAATAAAGACAAATTGTCGTACATAGAATTAGGATTGTTTCAATTAAGATAGTTTTGTACCAAAGAAAGCTAGTGGTGCTACAATGGGCTTATTTAGAGTGTTGTCATAGAGCATGTAGATCAAATAGGATGAATAATTGTTAAGTCAACATGTCTGCCTTTGTTGGTAGCTGCAAAGTTCGTTGCTAGGTCTCGAAGGTGACAACTACCATTTTTTAAGTCGAGCTTATGTAGTAGAACTAAGCGACAATTACATTTGTAGGGAACACAGATTTTGGCTCAAAATCACCACTTGTAATTACTGGTACTTTTGGATTACCATTAAATAAAAACTATGATAAAAGCTTAAACAAATCGATTTTATTAAAACAAAGAAGCTTTAAGCCTACCATGCAACGCATGCACGTTAGATGCTTTTACAGCAACATTAAAATTGGGCAATGAAAGCGTCAACCATTTTTATTACAAGCTCTTTAATCGAATGTTTTGTGACTTTGTGCTGCACCTTTGTTGAGGTTGTTGTATGAGACTATTTTCATGATGTCATTTTTTTCTCATGAAATCGTCTTGTATACAATGTAGGGAAAGTAGACCATGTCGACAAAGACGTTTTATTTTGCATTTAGTATTGAGGTAAGAGAGTTTTGCTCTTAAAATATGCAAGGTATTTAGCTATAACTAAAAATGACTTAGAATTGAAAGATGTGGAAAATAAGTAAATCTTCCTAAGTTCAATTTTGTATTCAAAATACAGATTGTCTTCAACTATCAATCTTATTTGTACCCAAGACTCAAAGGATTTAGTAATATCTAACATTGATTAGGCTTAAAAACCTCATTGGTATCTATTGCTAATCCAAAGCTTTAAATGCAAATACTTGTAAGTAGTTTTAATGACTACTTAGGTACCCTATAACTATTTACAAGGTAAAAACAATCTACACCTATGTCACCATCAAACCTTATAATGTATTGATCATCATTCCAACTTCACTACAAGGAAAAACTAATATCGTTCATTTGATACACATTCAATGGTCTCACCGGCCATTAATTTGACCTCAATCATCTCAACACCATAATACAACTAAACATTAAAAGTGCCCAACTATGAATATAAAATGAAACAAAGTCCACTATGGAGAAAAGTACCAAGACAAATTCCAAGACAAATTCCAAGAAATTTACATCAAATCCTCTTCTCCAAATAACATATAAGCAAAAAAAATTAAAAAAAAAATATGTATCAAATACATTTATCTACAAACCTCACCTAAACTCTTTAAATAAGAAGGCAGTAGACCTTCTTTTACTCCACTAGCTACAACTTCTTCTCTCTTCTCTCAAATTAAGTGAATAGAATTTTAATGAAAAACTAAAATTAAATACAATACTTCTTTAAATTTTTACTTCATTTGAGTTACAAATGTAATCATGAGAGATTTGTGAAGCCATTCCACTTGATTGATGAGGATAGCAGACTCTTTACTACTCAAACTCTTATAACTTTCACTAAAATGTTTTAAATGTTTTTAAAATTAAGCTTTTAGAAATTCATAAAAGATTTTTCTCATGATTTCAAATTTTAGAAATAGAAGTGGATTTTATAAGTTATGGTAGTCACTCGAATCTCTATCCCTCTTCATTCAAGTGGCAACAGACTTTCTCTCACTCTCACACTTAGAACTTTTCACTCACAACTTCAAATCAAGCAAACTTAATCTCTTTGAAAGTACACAAACTTAAGAAGTAAACTTTTTGAATTTCATTATAAAACTATACGTACATCAAAAATTATCTCTCCTCGAAATCACGGTATTCTTCAAACAAAACTATGAAGAAAGAGAAGGAAACCCCAAACCCCTATTCAACTTCAAAGTCAATTTTGCTAATTGGCCCTTCTCTTTGATTTCTTAAAACCTATCTATTCATTCATTTAAGCCAAAACATCCTTTCGGTCAATGAAAAGGCATTTAAGATACAAATGTTTCTTTAATCTGTGAAAGGGTAAATTGTATCTATTCTTTTTTCCTTCAAACACATCAAATGACTTTTGAAAATATTTCTATACATAAAAAAAAATTTAATGCTTAATCAAATGTCCACTAGAGGTAAAAATTTAAAGTTATAAAAAAAGATCATTCCATCTATAAGAATTTAAAGATGCATTTAATAATGGTGACAACGTATTCCACATGATCAACTTCAGTTAAAAGATTAATTGATCCTTTTAACCATCATTGATAATCACAACTTCCCTTAACAAGCCTAATCATGCTATAATATTAATCTTCATTTAGTCCTTCAAAACTTCCTTCAAAACTTCCTTCAAATGTCACCTCTCGACTACTAAGTTCAATATATTTGATTTGTAGCAAAATTATTAGCGCCCGAGCGTCCCGTTGAAGATTTCTATGCCATCGCTTTTTCAAACGTGGTTGTCTGGGCGGTTAAGAAGGACTAGCCTCATCTTGCGGGCGCTCATAAAATGGTGCAAAAATTGATGGCAGAAGAGGCTGATCCGACAATTGAAATAAGGAAAACTCAAATTTAGGATCCAATTGAGGCTCTTCATCTTGAGATTAAACAAAACCCTCCAGTTTGACATTGAAGAATCAAACTTTATATCAAAATGTAAACTCTACAGAATTGAAAAGACTATGTCAAACTGATGAAGTCATAAAGCTTATTTAGAATTGAATCCTTTTTTTTAGCTTCATTAGTTACAAGCGTCATTTTGAAGCTACTTGAAGTCACTCAAAGCTACTCGAAGCGTTATCAAAAAATTTCTTTGTCTCAAATTATAAAATCTTATTATAATAGTAAATTAGTACAAATTTATAATATGTACAAATTTACAGTATGATATACATCCCTTCTAAATTTGCACATCTTCCGATATGTGTCAAGGTTCATTTTTATTTTTCTTGGTTCTCCATTTAGGATTTATCTTCTTCCACCACTCTCTCATATAATGAATGTAACACGACGTCAAGGTCTTCTGTATAAAATTCTTGATGTCACTTTTGAAATGCTTTAATCCTTTTGTATGCTACTAAAATCCTCAATGAAATACCATCCAATTTTCTTAATGAATAGGTGGCATTGTCATGTATTTTAATTACCACATACAACCCAAACCATCGATGTGCAAACTTTTTCACTATACTATATTGATGTTCTAAAGGACTATTAAACACCAACACCGATTCTTTTTTTTTTAATCCTTTCTATTCTCAACTGATGGGTCTTATCAAATCTTTCATTATTGTCTAATTGTGCAGCTTCAAGCTTTTCCAAAGTTATTTGATGATCTTTAGGTAATTTCTGAAGTTGTTGGATATAAAGTTCTAACAACCTTTTTATATCAATGTCATCTTCCTAAAATAGAAAAATTCATATTGGAATATATTCTTCTCTTGGCATTACAGGTTTTGTCCATCCATGAGCTGTATAGGCATATAATTAGTTATACTACTATGTGTAATTATATCTACCTACAAAGCAAAGGGAAGCAATTTAGGCTACAAATTAGACTTTTTCTTATATACTTTGGCCAATGCTTAAATGATGGGCAGATGTTCTCTCTCAATTTTATCATAGGCTTTAAGATTATAAGTTGTTGTCAATTTCAGCTTGACATTATGTTTGTTGAAGAATTCTTCGGCTTCAACAATATTTAACTCTCCTCTATCAATCTTCATTTGTCCAAAACTGTCATATTGGCTAAAAATATCTTCAAGTATGAACCGACAAATTTCTACTGTAGTTTTGATTTGCAAAGCTCTTCTTTCAACAAAGTTTGAAATTAATTACATTCAAATTAAAATAATATGATAAAATACAAAAACATGAAATATAACTATGGATCATTTTATAGAATATTTAAGCTTCTATACATGCTTAGAAAATGACATACAAATGAGGTTTATATGGTGAAATAACAATTGTTTGAAGAAGAATTGGTCATAAAAGGATTATCATAATTAGAGTAATCTATATAACTATTGAACAAATAAGGTTGAGATAAAAAAAAAATTTGAACTCCCTTTGACTCATTCATAAATTCATGAAGTTCCAAAATCTGCTCATGTGTAACATTCAAAATTTCATTAAGACTTACCAACTCTACAGCAATGTCTTTACTACTCTTCAAGTAATTCTGAAATTTAGCATTAACTTTGTTAGTACTTTGAAGGCATAAGTTCTCCAAATTATATTAAAATTAATCATAAAATTTTATAAATGGAATGCAATTGAATGAGTTGAAAGACATTCAAATTGATTGAAATAATGTAGTAAGTATTTGCTATCAAAAAGGTTCTATCATTGGTTTCATGCTCCTCAACATGAGTTGCTTTAAATGATGAAATATGATATACAAACATACAATTTCATAAGAAAAATGAAAATGCCAATAAATATACAAAGATCTCTAACCAATTTAGATGCCATCATTTGATCCTCAAAATAAACATTAATAGCTATTGTTCTTTGATGAAATAGTGGAATACCTAAAGGCTAAAGTGTTCATAATTCGAATCTACAAAAAAATTTAAAAAAATAAAATAATCACTTAGAGCAATGACTATAGAATCAAAATAATTAGAAAACTTCGGAAGAACACATTGCAACACTACAAGGCTCATGTTCTTAAAATTAAAGACAACCATTTATGAAGATCACGATTGATTCAAAAATTTATAATAAAGTGATCCCCTTTTGATGGAATGCTAAACCACCCTAAATGGCTTCAAGAAATTCAAACCCCCTTAAAAAAACAAATAACAAATTTTTTTAAGGCAACCATTGCAAAAAAGAAATAATTATACAAAAGTCAAAAGACCATAATGTTATAGGACTGCAATATTTGAAAATTAGTGTTCATTGAACTAAAATTAAAGATACTTTTAAACAAATGAATATTATATAGGATGATAAAATTCAAATAATTAGAATAATTTTTTGTCCAAAATATTCTTGTGGTTACACAAGGGAAGTGTATGATACATTCTTTATTAATATTCATTAAGAAATTAAAAAAATCCAAGACTTAAGAGGAAAATCTCCTAATCTAAAAAAAACAAACTAACTAACAACCATGCCATTTAGGGATCAAAAGCTTTGCTAATAAATATTATTCAAATAAAAATCATGAACTACTTGAACAATGAAATTTATACAATTAAATAATTAAATAATCTCTAACCCCTTGCGGTCACTAGCTGCAAATTTAGTGGTACTTTATTATACACAATTAGATAAATCATGTACAAATCTATGATTTGTGAGGATGCCGTTTTTATATAATAAAAAAAATTAAATTCATTTCCACTCTATTGTAAAACAACAAGCCATGCACTTGAATAATCTTAGATTCTTTTAATAAAATAGCATTCTGTAGGAAGATAAAATTTAAGAAAAAAAACATAGTAAAGTGGTCCCTTTCCCCCCTTGTGATCATACAAACACATTTAATAGTATTTTTTTTATAAAATTGATTAAAAATCATAAAGAATGAGGATATTTACCAAAAACCTCTATATTGTACAAAAATTTAAAAGTTAATTCCTACCCCATTGTAGAAGTGCAAGACTTGATAATAAATGTTTATTTAATTAAAATCATGGACATTTTGAATGAAGAGCATTCCCTAGAGCACTAAAAATTTAACCAAAAAAAAAATGGTACCTACCTCCTTGCAAAGTTGCAATCATGCAAGCACATTAAATGGTACTCTATTGAATTCAATTGATAATAATTTAAAAGATTTACAACATTTGATACTTTAAAAATCTAATTAATTCATATTTATTCCATTATAGATTTGAATAGAATTCTATTAAAATAAATTATAAAATTTCTACTATCTAACACTATAGACGATGACCATTTCTATTTTTTTTTTTTAAACTATTAAGAAAAATCTCAATATCAAATTTTTGGTTGCAGTACTACAAGATTAATTGGCCCTAGTCTACAAGATCAATTGATCAGAAAATAATTTTGAACTACTATCAAACTAAAAAATTTATGGGTTGCTTTTGAACAAAAAATATTATACAAGTAAAGTGAATGATTGGTTCCAATTACCTTTGAAGGACCAAATAACATTTTTTTTGCAAGATAGCAATTTTATGTAGCTTACTACAAATAAAAAAATTCATTATATTTTTTGAAATTTTTTGGGATGTGGAGACAAGAGTATGTTATTTGTTGATATATCCCAATTTATTCTAAAATAGGAGTGACTTTAGCCACAACACACTAGACTATTTGACCATTCCTTAAATTAAAACCCCCATCTCTATAGTTCTAGGTATTTGCAAGGTAAACAAAATATAAACTACATTTTGGCACCACTACCAAAGAACAGTCCTAGCTATTGATTTCTATTGTACATAGTCCATTGTACTATAAAAACAAAAAAAATTATATTATAATTTGATGAAGAAAAATTCAAGAAACATTTAGGAAAATTAAAAGATGTATCTTCCTTGAAGGGATTAAACACTCCAAGGAATGACATGTATTTTTCCTATTTATTTTCTTTCTTGACCCCTAATCAAAAGATTAAAAAATCTCTAATTACTACAATAGAAAATTTTAATTAGAATTATATGGAGTAAATTTAAACGAATAGTTGTGAACTAGAAGTTGTAGTGGAGAAAATCATCCCATGAATAATATATTAAAATTAGAAAATGGGGTTGTATGAGAAAATAAGTGAAGAATTAATCAAGGAAGTTTTATCCAAAATTTTAGAAAGAAATAAACTTAAGATAAGCCTAAACCTATTCTTCCTTATGATCAACCATATTTTCAAGGATTTATTTTAACATCAAAACCTACATTAACCCCATCCTTTAGTTCAAATTTTGATAATTTTAATTTGAGAAAAACTAGGGCTAATACTTTTGAGAAAATATAGGAATTTAGAGAGGGCAATCATTGACATTTTTGTGGGGAAACCAAACATTTTAAAACATTTGTTTTAAGAAACAAGCATATGATTATAGAAAAAAAATCCACCATAATCATATAGTTCCTATCTAAACTTCAATTTCTTTTTATTAAGAACTTTTTGAAATGGTTAGAGGATTAACACCATTAAGAAACCTAAAATTATCATTTGAAGAATTATTTTTAATAAAAACTATTGTCAATACCTTAGTCTATCTCTATCCAACTAAGAGTTAATCCCATAGAAATAGCTCAAATTTATACTAACAAAAATACAAGATTTATCAAATGAACCAAAATGGATACTTTATTCCTATAGGAAGTTTTAGGTTTATTAGACAATTATTATTCTAGACCTTGTTTGTTTATAGCCTTAATATATAGATTTTATAAAGGTGCATATTTTGGAAAAGATTTTCATCTAAATGGGAAGTATATAAATGATAAAGAATTTTTAAAATCTATGAAACAATTACCTTTAGATATCAAAAGAATCATTTTTAGAAAAATTTAAAATGAGGAAAATTTATTTAAGGGAGAAGGAGTCAAAATGGGAACATTACATTTGCTCTTTTATTACACTATCTATTCCACCATAATAGGAAACTCAAATATATTATAAAACCTAAGTACCAAGAGTATATGCTAGTTGTATTGGACATTAAATAGAAAAGAAACTCTATAATCATTGGGAGCCAATTACCTTAAATTCTATGATAACAAGTCCTTAGTGTTCCCTAGGAATTTTCATTACAAGAATCTCAAGAAAATTTCCCTTAAAACTTTTAGGTTTTTATATCTATAGTCTCTTTAAATGTCTAGCTTCTAATAAGAAAGGAGTAGAACCTATAGTGCTCATATACATTGTGCAATAGGCCAATAGGACATTCTATAATTTTTCATCCTCTAACTTATTCTCTATTGCTACTTTCAAACTTAGAAGTTCAAATTCTATTGGCAAAATGGCTTCATAGTTATAAACTAATTAGAAAGAGGTAAAACTTGTGGTAAGTGTGTACATTGTGCAATAGACTTATTGATCATTCTATAATTTTTTATCCTCCATGAACACATTTAGACTTCAAAGTTTAAATTCCATTGGCAAAATTGCATCTTTGTCATACACTAATTGAAAAGGGTTAAACCTTTAGTACTCATATATGTTATGAGATATATGGGCCCATATGACACTCCGTAATTTCTCATTCCAATAACCCCACTTGTGATTTGAGTCAAAAATTTGCATGATTTTCCATTGGTTTACTTCATTTGCCCATTCATTTGGCTCAGGGCGATTAGGAGCAATTTTTCTTTGTTTGATTCATGCAAATATTTGTTAATTCTTGAGTAGTTTTATTAAAAAAACAAATAACTCTATCACTAATTAATCCCTTGGGGCATCTAAATTAAAAACTATATTCTTATATATGAAATTGGCAACAATTTACACATCATCATTTCTTGAGGCCATAACTTTTATCCATTTAGTAGCATAATCTATGGCAACTCAAATATATATATATATATATATATATATATATATATATATATTTATATATATATTTCTTTTATTTCCCATAGTAAGAGCTATAGGGCTAACAAATTCTTTATTCATTTTACAAAAGGTCAAGGGCTATTAAGGGAATAAAAAGCATAAACGTAAAAAGGTAAGATCCTTTTGCTTTTTTGGCATGATCATAATGTTTGACAATATTATGAGGGTCTTTTAACAAAAATGGTCACTGATACACTGCCAATAAGACTTTTTGAGCTATAATAACTCTAGTAAAATGATTGTTATATATATATATATATAAATGACATTACTATAAGATATCCGTAATTTCACTTTTGTATGTACATTTTTTTAATTATCCATCTTTATCTTTCTTATTTAAATATGTCTTCAAATAAAATATAAAATGCACTTCTTTTTATTAAGACTTGTCTTATTTAAGTTCATAATTCATTGAAAATGTATTAATAGATAAATAATTTAATATGTTAGGATATTCTATATATAAATGACATCTATTTCAAACAATTAGACATCATTTAGAAAATTAATTAATAGAATCACTATTTGTGGTTTTCAGTCTCAAAAGGTGGTCAACATCACCATGTTTTCAAGGTCAAACTACTATTTCAAAATCAAATTCTTGTAATAACAATATTGTAATTTAGGTTTTGCTTTACCCCACAAAAATCCATGAACATTAATATAGGAGTTCTTTTAAAGAAGCAAAGTATAAATACTCTATCATTATATGATAAATGTCACTTTTGAATAGAATTTAAAGTTTAAAAACAATGTACTTGATTAATTTTTGGACTTTACAACACAATCACATTCTTATTCTTAAGGATAATGATTTTCTTTTTAGTCCATTATCGATACTATTGACTAGGTGAATGTTATTCTAGTCCTACCTAGTATCCTACAAGGTGATCAAATAGCGATTCAAGTTTAGTCAATTTGTTATACAAATGTATGTTCTATTTCAGCTTTTGAGTTGCTACCTTTACTCAAATCAATGGATAGATCGGTACTCGATGATGTTTTATCTAATCCATCGAATTTTCCTTTTGAGATTATATGTAACGAACTTGAAGCAGATCCAAGTACTACATGGATACTTACTCTATTGAGAGGTGAGCCTATCTTCATATGTCTCTATCACCTAATTAAAATGTTAAGATAATACTTTGAAATAATACACATAGTTTTTTAATTACTACCTTTGATTTTTGTTGTAGTCAACTTGGTCCAATCAAAGCTCCTTTTGTTAGAGCCTATCAAGTTGAACCTAATGCAAAATGCATATTGATTTCATAAACTATATTAAATTAGCTCCATATGCAAGAAATATGAGGTTAAGATTCAATACTAAGGGTTGAAATTTTTTTTTTTTTTTGTACTTGTATTTACTATTTAGGTCAATTTTTCCAATACTTACATATAAACATAGGTCCAATATTCACTTATACTCAAACATCAATCCTAAAATCACACATAACAAATCCTAAAACTATGCAAAGAAATACCTTAAATCTTGGATGCAAAAGTCCTATTTCTAGGCAAATAGGTCCTATGACCATCGACCAATGTCTAAGACCGTGCTACAAGATTTGTAGCAATAGAACCAAATGATAAACTATTAGTGTAAATTATTTTTGATTTTATAGATAAAAAAAGAATTTTTTTTTAACTCACTTTGGATACAATATTTAATATAACTAAGTATGTTTATATATTAAACTAAAAACTAAAAATGAAAAAAATTAAATTAAATAATAATTATAGGCAATATCACAAATATACACAATATAAAAGTATAATATATATAGACACTTAGACAAAAAAAAATAATCCATAACTCATCTCTGTAAAATATAAAAATGATTATATTAAAGTTTTATTTTTTTTATTTTTTGAAGAGATTAGAAGTAAAATAAATGTACACAATTTGATTATGAAAAAAAACAATTGTTATACCAAGTATAATGAATTTTTAAAATCAATATAAAATTTGAAAAATGTTAATTTAATTCAATTTTTCAAAAATTTACAAAGGTTAGAAATATAGCATATTATAATTTTAAATTTTAATCTCATATATAATTTTGAAAATCTTTCAAAAAATTTAGCAAGCCATATCAATTTTGAGTATCTTTAAACAAACTTTACTATAGAACCACTAGTCAAAGCCTCCAATAAAATTGCTTTGGATTATCATTGAATGTTTGGGTCCACAAGCCTTAATTCCCAATTCGACGTCAATCTAGCTATTTGTTCTTATTTAAAGCATTTTTATTTGAAAACTTTGTCACAATCAACCTTTGTACAATTTATTTAATTGATTTTCTTACTTAACTTGTACTATTGGTACAATTAGTGTGCATTATCATTGTGAATAAATTAGTTGCAATACATTCAAATTTGATGATAATTTTGTAATATTTGAAAAATACAGATAAACTTATTTTTTTAACAAAGCATTGATGTCATTGGTTGACAATAAACTCAAAAGTTAATTCATTAACTAGTGTACACAATAGTGTTACCTAAGTTATTTTATCTATCATTGATATAAGTAGTTTTGTGTCTTAAAAAAAGATATATACTCACAATTACAATGATTAATAACTGTCTTGATAATCAAGTTGTTTCACATAAATGATCATATGAAATACTATTTCTAAAATAAATCAGATTATCTAAATTATTTGAATCACAAGATGTTGTAATTGATTTCATGGTTCAAAAAGATCATTATCATACTCTTAAATTGAAGGAAATAGGTAGTTTATGTAATAAAACATATTCGTGTTTTTTAAGCCACTTTACAACAATAACAAGTTCCAAAATAATACTTGGCGATGAAGCTAAATTAATATTATTAAGAAGTATGCCTCCTACTCATAGAACTATTTATTAAAATGTTATGTTTATAACTCAACATCACCATAAATCTTTTTAAAGATTACTTTCTTAAAGTAAATAATTGAAAGATTTGAAGTTTAGAAATACATTGGTATTCTATTTAATAAAAACAATCCTCATATCAAAATAAAGTCAATGAAAATCATTTCAATAAATATCAAGGCAAATGTAATTTTAAATAAAATTTATGATTTATAATTTTTACTGAAATTAAATCCAATTTCTTTTTTATTGCAAAATCCAGGGCCTATATCAAAGAGTGTAAATATATCATAAGAATTGAAAATCATAAAAATATTTAATTATAAAATTTTATATAAAAATTCTTAGAAATATAAATACAAATTCCAATAATTGTCAAATCTAGTGAAGCTTGATTTCAATTGATATAGACAATTGTTAGAACCTAAAATGAAATTAAAAAATTAAAATATAAAGATAGAAAATAGATTTTTTGACGATATAATTTCAATTGCTTCTAGCTTTATTTGAGATTTCAATATTACGATAATTGTCTAAAAAATCATAGTGTCTAATAACTTTAAAATATATTAAATCTATCAAGATATATCTTTTGGTGATGCTTACACTCAATATAAAAATTAATATGGCATTTGGTTGTTATTATTGAAAGTTTTCATTTTATTAAAAAAATTCAAAAACATATTTTATTTCTCTAAGTATTCAAAAAAATTAAGAGTTCTAAGAATTTTTTTGGTCTACACAATTGAGTGTATCATTCAATGCTAGTAAATAATCAAGACGAGTAATAAAAAAATTATATATTGAATAACTTTTTCATATATTGAGTATAATTGCTTATTCTAATTAATATACTATTGTCATACTAATAACCATTAATCAATTATAAAAATAAATAATCAAAATAAATACTATAAAATCATTATAATAAATAAATGAAAATCTTATTGGTAATAGAAATAAAATGATCTTATTTAAAATATATTATTATTATTTTATATCCATTATAATTTTGATTGAATTAATAAATAATTATTTAAAAAAATTTCATGGAGATTATTTTGATACGACTAATAATCAATATTTTGATTGATAATATTGAATATCTATTTTATCTTATTACTAGTTATCAATCATTTTTATCAATTTACAAAAAAATTGTTATACAAATTACTTGGAGTTAAAAATTTTCATTTATTGATTATATTTCTCAAAATTTTCAAATCATACAATGAAATAATTTTACATGTTATATTGTTGGAGTTAATATAGATTAAGCAAGTAACTAAATAATGATAATCTTTGTATATTGATGCTTAAATTTACTTATGATCATTAAGAGAAATAATTACAATATAAATATTATACAATTTTAATAAATAGAATATTTTAAGTCTTAACTTAATTATGAATATATCATGAAATGCAGAATTTGAATTTTTACAAATCTAACTTTCAATATATGCTATATTAAAAAGGATTTATTTATATTTAATATTTAAAATTAATTGTTTAAAATTATATAGATCATCATACACTAAAATAGGTCATTTTACATATTATACAATAATTGACACTAGGTTTTTATAAAAAAGTTCCTATTTTCTATCAAAGTTTTGAACTTTGGTATGCATTGAGATATAAAATGTACACCACTTGTAGATGATGGAAAAATTTTAAATTTGTGTTTTAATGTTTTAGCTTGAAGAATTTTTAAGTAGCCTAGAAAATCCTGAAATTATTTCAAGTTTAATTTTAGACTACAAATCTTTTTCTACCATCCTATATTATTTTAAAAACAAATTGAATATAAGAAATAGATACATTCAATTTCTATTAATTTCACATTTTTTGCAACTATATTCTAATATAATCTTTGAATAAATATATGCTACATCTAATTGTTGTCTTTGGCAACTTTTAAGATTTCTTTTCGTCAACAGCTTCCATATTCTCCTATTTTTGGCTAAGCAAATTTTCTTATCTTCAATTGTTTCTTGTTGTTGGAATCTTCTTATGATTGTACTTGATTACTATAATTATCATTTTGATGATTATTATTTTCAAATTTCAGACTTGAAAATGATGTTTTTTGTACTTTCTTACAAGATTTTGAAATATTCAAAAAATTAGGCATTATGGATGAAATTTTTTATAACATTTTGGACATTTCACTTGTGATGTTCCAAAATTAAAAAAAAATGCTTAACTTTTAAATGCTCAAGGCACCAAATTTGGTATCAACAATACTTTGAAGATAAATAAAACCTTACCAAGTTGCTATTTTTCATAATTTATATTTTTGAAAAATTATTTTTAAAGTATTGTTTTAGCACCAAAAATCTAATTTTGAAAATGATCGATTATATTTTTTCTATTCAAGATTTTGTGCAAGAGCATCCATTGCAATCTTGACTTTTTATATTGTTGAGGTCTCTTGGAAATTAACCTCAAATACAATAAATCTTGGAGAAAAAAACACATTAGAAATTCATTTAAAAAAAATTATAGAGTAGATTTTGAGAAGTTGCAAATGAATGGAAATTATGCATGTTAGGTCCTTTAACCTCATATTTTTTTGGTGACCAACTTTTCAAATTTGACATGTGAAGAGAAGATAAAAGATTTCAAACCACTTTTGTAGTTTAATGTCTTCAAGATCAAACATTATAATCTTTCAATCCAAAAGTAATATTATTGTGTTTTCTTTCTCTAAGTGATTTTTACTATATTTAGTTTGAATTTGTACTACTATAATTTTAAAAAATTGGTACAACTTATCAAAATGTTGTCTTTTTGTTCAATTTAAAACAAATTCCTAGAAGCTAAAAAAATGCCTTGAGCATTTAGGGGTTAATTTATGACTAAATCTAACCTTCACTATCTCTTCAAAACTTAAAAGAGACAAGCATGTCCCTTAGCCCACCTCTTAAGTGTTAAATCAACAACTTCGTGATGAGATTATAAAACAACAAGACTATTGTTAGTTGTCATGCAATGTGAATTTAAAAATATATATATCCTTGAAACTGTTAGTTGCTCATGCTTGTGTACAAAAGTTTTTGCAAGTTAAAAAGCTATGATCATAGGATGTAATCACAAGATGCAATCACTTCAGAAAATGCAATTAATTCAAAGGATGTAATCAAGATCTTTCTTTAAAGTGACTTGGACCATTCAAATGTGTTTGGGCATCTTTCTTTTCTATTAGTGCATGTTATGCTTTCATGACCATTGTTCTTGTTTTTTTATTCTTGTTGCTAGAATCGGTAGATGCTAAAAAGCCATCCCAAATATAGAAATCCATCATGGTGTATATTTGTTTAATCAATTGTGTTCTTCTTTGATATCAATGTAGAAAATTCAATTGAATATTTTAATAGAGAGATTTTGTGCTTGATGCACATTGATTTCATATTCAATGAGAATTCTCTTTATTATTGGCTTTATAGATATGCTCTTCTACCTTAAAGAAGATTCAAATTAAATTCTTTCTACAAGTTTGAATTGTTCTAGGCTTTGAAATATGAAGCACTTCATTTATTTAACCTACTATAAATTCTTTTAATCTAAAATGGATCTTAGATTTTCTTCAGAAGTGGAGTACATGGAGGGCATCTAAAACGTCCTTTAGGCTTACAAGGTGAGAGCATGGTAGTGTGTGAATTGCTTATGATCTTATTAGTGAATGGTACTAATATTTACTTAGTGAATATGAAATGGTAATGATATATTCAATAGTTTTTTAGTTTAATTATGGGTTTTGAAAAACTTCTTGTGTTTTATGTAATATGTAGAAAGAACTACAATGCAATGTAGGAAAATGAAAATGATTTTTGGCCAATGATTGTATGCCATGTGTACAAAATTATTCTATCACTACCTTTTTATTGGCTTTACATTTATAACCTCTCAAAAGATGCAATAACAACTTGTACTACCTAACTTAGGGTAGTGTAAATAACAATAATGTATGTTGAAGATAAATTCATCAAATTCCATACAAATTTATTTATTTTTGGATTGAATCATCTTTCAGTAATTAGATTTAGAATTTTGAAATTTCATTTCCTAAGATATGGAATATTTCATGACTTTTGGCATTTATATCGGTACTCAAGATTCCACCAAATTTTTTGTGACCTTCACTAACTGAGTTCTCATAGCTTAATAAATTAGCAAAAAAATTGGTTAAGTTTGAAACATGGTCTCTCTTTCAAAGTTTTCCTAGTCCTTTTCTCCCTCTTTGAAACAGAGACCATGTCCAAATTAGCCAAAAAATTGGTTAAGTTTCAAGTACTGTAAATATCATTATTAGTGTACGGTAAGCTAGAACGACATCCATCTACCTATCCATCCATGCGTACATTCATTCATCCCCGACGAGGGAGTTCCAAAGCCAGTGACAGACGGTAGTTGGAATTAGGTCACGGGACAAGGAACTGAAGGGTCTCATCACAACACAGTTGCAATTCCAATTTGTGCGTGTTGTCGGAGAGCGCCAAGCCCTAATTCTCGTCTCTTCTCGTCTCGTCTGCCATGGCGAAGGAACAGCCAGTCGAGGAGGCTCGCAAGAAGCGCCGCGCAGAGGTTCCTCCCGAGGTCGTGGCGCCCGCGGACTCAGAGAGCGATGAAGACGAATCCGAAGACGACGACGAAAGCGTGCTGAAGGACGAGTTCGAGGGCTTGAGCGATGTGGACAGTGACGAGTCGTTGGATTCGATTTTGAAAAGTGAGAATGCGAGTGATGACGACGAGGAGATGGGAGACGGGGGGACGATGGAGACTTTTGTGGAGCAGGTGGTTGCGAATCCGAAGATGTTGGAAATGGGGTACACTACTTCAGAGGGGGATTCCATGGAAGGGAGTCGCAGTCGTAGTGAGGAGGATTTGCGTGATATAGGAAGCGCCCGGAGGTTGGACGATGACGATACTGCTGAGAGCGCGTGGAAGGAAGCTGCTGGAACGAGTTCGAGTTCGGTGCCGGAGGACGAGGGGAAGAGTGCAGGGGCAGCGAGTGGAAGTGGTGACGATGGTGCCGAGGTTAGGGTTTTAGATGATGGGGAGAAAAGTGGTGACGATGCCGTGGAGATGGAGGAAGAGGAAGAAGGTGAGGAGGCAGAGGAGGAGGAGGAGGAGGAAGAGGAAGAGGAGGAAGATGAAGACGAAGACGATGAGGAGGAGGGTGAGGAGGAGGAGGAAGAAGATGAGCGCTTGGGTGCAGAGGAGGGCCAGAGTGAAGGAGAGCCTTCCGCTTCAGAGGGTGGTAGTGACAGTGACAGAGGTACTGAGGGTGGTAGGACGCAGTCTTCTGCCTACAGTCGCGCCTTCAGCAAAATTCTCCAGAGCAAAGCAGCGAAGGAATCCGACACTGTACGTGAAATATCATATCTGTCCTGTAGTATTTTGGCATTTCTTGCTTGGCCGTCCTTTTTGCATGGAGAAGTGTTTTTAGCAGGCTAACTGACTTAGTGAATTGTAAAGGTCTCCTAGAGGTTGATTACTTTGAACTGTGGTTTTTATGAATGCGGCAAGGTTCGCCAATCTGATAGGCTCCCGTGAATTGTGGTCTCAGGGTCCTGTCTTGGCAGCGAGGCAGACACTCGTAGCAAGGAAGCTTGAGGAGGACGCCGGAGAAACTAAGGACAACAAAGGCACGAGGATAGAGAAAAAGGAGGTATTATTCTTATTGTCCATGTCCGCCCATTTTGGAATTTTGATCCTTAAGACTTTTGTTTTTGAATTGGCTTTATTGTCAGAAGACCCAACATGTTTGTCTAATCTTGTCATCTGCCATGCGAGGCTGGGATATACCATTGATATAGGTTCCTTAGGACCACAGGGCAAAGTCATGCCGAACTATATTGAACAGTATGGCGCATGCTGTCAATTACAATAGTAAAATTAACCTTTTAAAAGAGTATATATTTCTGATAATGTGTCTCATCACAAGTCTAATCTGTGATTGTGCTCTGTGGTTGTAGCTCCGGGAGAAGGCACACTTGTATCCGCAGTCGTTTACTGATACCAAAGAAAAAGATCTTGTGAAATTGGCGACCAGAGGAGGTGCTTTATCTCTTCGTGTTTCTATAAATATCTAATCAATTGCTATAATACAAGTACCGTTGTTAATTTGTAGGTATGACCATTGACATGATTTGTTTTTAGTGCGGATTTGTATATTTTCATGTGGTTTGGTCTCACCTTTGTTTGTGGTTGCATGCTATTGCGGGTTGGTTTCCTGGAGAGCAGTTGTGAAACTTTTCAATGCGGTAATTATCCTTATTATTTCTGTATTCGAGAATGCAGATCCTTATTGTTCTCCATATTTGATGTTAGGGTAGGCTTTAGAAATGATCGGAATGTAGATGATCATTAGCTTGTTGGTTTTTGCATTTAATATTTATGCATTTACAATGCTAATATTTATACTTTTATTGACAATTTGCAGGTAAGCAAAGCACAGAAGGTACAGGCTAGTGCAGATGGTCGTGATGCCAGAGGTAATTTAAGAGAATCGAGGCAGTCTGATGTCTTGAATTGTTTTTATGTAAGCATGGGGTTTTATTCTAGATTGTACATAATCTAGTTTAAATAGAATTCTTATTTGAGTTTCTGAATTTGCAGTGGTTGCTAAGGAGAGCAAGGCTGCCTTTTTAGCGGAAGTGAAAGGCTCTGGCACCTCTGTTGCTGTTGGTAATAAAAGGAGATTGCCTGCATCCTCGGAGCCACCTTTCAAGTTCGGAACATCTGAATCACAGGTGAATTTTTAGGTTTTCAACTGTGCTGGAAGATAATCCAACCAGTGTAATGTGCATTGATCTCCACTGAATGAGGCATCTAATAAGTATTTGTTGGTTTTCTGCAGAATCAATCAACTTCGCGTTGGTCAGTTGTAAAAGATGATTTTATGATTGGAAAGCAGAAGCTTAAAGATTGGGACAAGGTGAGTCCCTGCTTTAATATGCTATTAACCATATGGTTGGAGTGAAAGCCTGCAATACGAAGGAATTGATACGAATTTTAATTCTGTGTTGATAATTTGGGTTAATCTGTTTTATTTTTCAATTGCTCCTATTTATATATCCTCACGCTTTTTCTGACTAATATGACCAGGATGAGGAGATGGGCGATGTGGCGGGTGAACAGGTGAACAACGGAATAGATGGTGACAGTGATTGATGAGAGAATGGCGTTGTGTTGAAAGCACGTCAGGCTGTGCTCATTTTCTGGTTGAAGAATCAAGCCTTTGTTCCAGCGGATGTCCATTGGCCCAGCTAATGTGCCGGCTTCATTTTTGGAGGATCAGTGCACATAGTGCCATGCAGATCTAGTTTAGTTCTGCGAGTGGTGGCACTGTTGCATCTGCTGAAATCATTGGAGAGGGCAGTTACACTTTTTACTTACACCGAGTCGGTTTTGGTAGACTAGATGTATTTTCAGAATGTCATGGTCCACAGCCATGACATATTCATCTCCATTATTTTTTGTGAGACAGTCACATATATCGTAAATGTCAACGTAGGGGCAGCTACTTCGTTATTTTTCCAGGCATTACTGACGAAATTTCTTTTAAAGCCATATTTGTGCACAATCATCAGTCTCTTTACAGTGCAGCGCAAATTTGGCTTCGTCGTTAGATTTGTGTTGATCTCTGAAGTAATATGTTGTCAAAGTCCTCCGATGCTTCCAGTTTAGACAATGTTCCCCATCTAGGGATGTGGAGAATCATGTTATAGAAAGACTACAACTTTCTCTTGCACCTGTAGATGTTATTTACAAACGAGCTATAAATGTGCCCTCGGAATTCTGTTGGATGCGATGTGCTATCAGCATTCTGAAATCACAAGGTCACGCTCTTGGATCCATTGAAATGCCACCGAACTTAAACATCAATTTGCAACCTTTAAGCGGCTTACCTCCTCTTAAGCTATACGTCAACATCATCACAAGAAGTTCCTTTAAACAAGCTCATCATGCTTCCTGGTAATGATGTCAAATAACTGAACAGGGCTTAAAAGCTTCTGAACTCAGTGTTAAACAAACTGCATAAAAGAAAGGATGCAAACCATCTTCTGAAGGACTACAAGGAAGCTGTGTACCATAATTCAAATGACACCACCTGGAAAGCTACCGCCCTGATTGTACTGTGCTTATCTGTATAAACATACTCATTTCCTCATTTCCCATTTTCAGTCAGCTTGAAATTGTGGACCACTAGGTACATGAGGCTCAAAATGCCTAAACTTTTGTCTTCGGCTTGCTTCTCCGTTCTCAAGATAGCGTCCGAAAAGCATGTACACGTCATTGCTTCGAAAATCCGTGAAACAAATTGCCTTTTTGAAGAATTTCATTGCCTTTTTGGATGAATGTGTCACCTAGTCGGCGTGGGGATGGAACCCTGGAAGCAATGACGTGACAAACCCAACTACCAGCAATTGGACCTCCTTCACGAAGGCCAAAAATGGACCTTGTGGTACTTGCACATTGGCTCCTTCCGCAGGTGCTTCTCCAACGGCTTCAGCTGGTTCAATTTGATCAGAAAAGAGGAAAATTGTTAGAATTCAACATCGCCTATCCACAATACTCAGCAAATCTACATTGCACCAGCTGCAGTCAACCATAGAATATACTATGTTACTCTGATACAAATGCAATCTGTCTTGGACAATGAAGCATGTCTTTGATGCAAATATGGTAATCGCCAGGGAATCTGGACACTCTGGTGATCGACACATTCCACATATGACATTCAATGTTCTTCTTCAACAATAAACACCAACGAACATTAGAAGTTCGCTATGTCACATGCTAGCCCCAACTTCACAATATGATGTTGCTAAGGGCATCCTAAAACAGAGATAGCTATGCAACAGCACGGACACGAAATAAACAAACGTACCCGCTCGTTCCTCTGCTGCTGGATTGGCAGCCTCTGCACCTGGGGCTTCCCTCGCTTGTAAATCTGCAGAGTGAAAACCAGAGTAGAACGTTGACGGCTAGATTTATTATGAACACTATCCTAAAGATAACATAATGATAGGAATCATTCCTAGAATCATATGGTTAAAATTTGTGCATCCTATAAAATCAAGCGATTCATGTTTCCATTTCACATGCATTCGAAGGAAAATCAAATTCTGCTCTACCTGGTCCTCGTGCACGCTGTGCGTCAGGTTGAGGCTGAGCATGATGGTGAGGTGGTGTCATGAACTGCTGTGCTCTTTCGGCAAGCCATCGCAGAAGGGGAGCTAGCGAACTTGTTTGATACCTGATCGGTTTCACGTGTAGCAATTCAAAGTGGTAGACTATGTTCACTTGAGACTCATAGATAAAATAAATTGACCAACGGCCTCAGTAAAAGATCACAGGACAAGTTCTACCTTTTGTACCTCCAAATCATGCCCGTCAATTTCAAGAGAGAAATGTGGAGCATAGGGTCTACGAAAACTTACAAGTAGATCACACATGCTAGTCCCAGAAGAAGAAGCAAACGGTCTTTAGATCCATCTTGGTTGAATACGAAAACAATGACCGCTAGCTTCAATAAAAGAAGCAGATCCAGCTGAATACCAACCTGAAACCTACAAAAACTCAAGAGTTCCCGCATCATATGAGGTCCCAAAATGGAGTACTCGTGGCATACATAGAAATACATACATCCACGTTGAATAGGACCGACTCAGTACGTTAAAATCACAAGTCAAGCGGCGTTGTAACTGGATTGCATTTGATTGCTAAATCAATGCCACAATCTCTGCAAATGATGCTGCGCCATGTGCATGGTCATCTTCCATAGATCTACACTTTTTACAAAATCCTGCATGAGATCAGGAGCTGACCTGCGAACCACCCGCCTTTGATCAGGTGCTTCTCCTTGGGCAACGGGTGGCACTTCATTCAAATGTATCGGCCCAACTCGCCCAAGAGGCACTTCCCCTCTTACAACAGCCGGTGGTGCCCTTCCTGCGTCAGCCAATTGCTGCCCGGCGGTTGCACCGGACGGGTTTCTTTCCGTGGGCATGGGTACATTCCTTCATGCACAAGATATCAAGATTCATGAGGAGATATAAAAGCCTAGAGGGTGCGTGTAATAATCAGAACATTATGCACAAATACCAATTTATAGCACACATACACAAGACAGCAAAAAGGCAAGCAGTAAGATGAAGTAAATCGCTGAGTGTTAAAGGCATACATGGGTACGGGAAACTTGAACACAGCTGGTGCCGCTGCTGCCATCCCAGGAAGTCCGTAGAAAGGAAGCATAGGAGAAAAGCCACCGTTCTGTCCAGCTTGATTGGATGGGGGTGATGGCAGAAAGAGGGGCATTTGAACCGGAAACAACACAGGTATACACTGTGGAATCGATATGCCGTCGGCTGTTAAAGTTGCGCCTATCCCAGGTGGAAATGCTCCAAGGGGCATTACCCCAGGTGGAAAGGTTTCAGCTCCAGTTGAAATCGTCCCAGCTGTTCCGTTCCATAACTCAGGATTCCCTTGAAACATGATGGGGCTGAACGCCAATGGAACCCACCCGGCATCATTCTGCATCGAGTCCTCAGTCAGCAATATTTAGGGCAGCACATTGACTGATACAAATATCCTGTTGATGTCCAGCAACACCCAGCGAACTAGACAGCTCTTAACCATACGTATACATTCAAACTTGACCATCTAATGCTTAAATGTCTCAGATATGCAAGTCAAGAGAAACACACAACGCTACGATGCGCATAAACACCCTCTACAGCGGCAGGATAGGAAGAGGATTGGATAGGGTTCTACGTAAAGCTTGTAATAGAAGCCTGCAGATTCCAATTACCTGTACGGGAATGAAAGCTGAACCTTCAGGAGCTGAATTTACCCTTGCTTCCCCATCCCTTGTATCCGGTGACTGCTGTTCGGCTCGGGAGGTACTAGCTGTCGCATTTCCAACGAAGGCTGGATTGTCGTGGGCTTGCTTAGAAAGTGCTTCACCACTAGACCCGGATGTGGATGCATGATCTGCCTCTCCTGATCAAGACAACCAACTCTGGCTTCAATACACATTGCACATGCAGTTACACCGGCGCTCACATGAAATTCTCATTGCTGCAGAAGCATACCTGCTTCCATTGGGGTCTCAGAAGGCTCGCCGTCACCATACATCGTTCTTGTAGCGTAATGTTCCTAAGCCTACAAGGTACTTACTCCTTGCAAGAGATTCTGCCCCACAGAACACGATGTGGCACTCACTGTTTCAATAACAGTTTCATATCTCAAATATCTCTCTAGTTACCCTGCAGAATAGCTAAACAGCGTCGATAAAATATGTACCACAGGAACTAGAGATCGAGCGATCGTAGAGCACGCAACCCTCCCAACACGCAGGCTCGGATACTTTCGAAAACAACAACCAAACAGCAGAAAACAACGACGAAGAGAATGACGTGATGCACCAACTCCAAGATCCTGAAAACCGTGGACACGCGAAAAACGAACCGTGATCCGGTTGAGCAGATTACGATCGTGATTGCCAAAGCGCCATTTTGCGCTACGATTTCTCTTCCTTGCCATTACTACAGCTTTAGCTCAGGCATAGCGTAAATTTTAACTTATTAAACATATTGAAATTTAAACAAGCTGCTAACACAAAGCACTCTATAGCATCAACGAACACAGATCTGGTCCCAATCGAAAATTCTCAAATCCAACACAGATCAGAATTGGGGAAAAAGTTACCAATCAAACCTGCCGAAGATAATCAGTAAACACTCTTCGCGCCTCCAAACGACTCATAACCCCGATTCCGCCATGTGCAAGCGATTAGTCACTCTCCGGAGCATCATTTGCTTTCGTTACCTACAACATTTCCAAAAAACTGAATTCCTTCAATTTCCATCAATTCCCAAACCATCGTGGAGAGTTCACGCTCCCCCATGAAAAAGTTCCAAAAGGCTGTAACGACCTGTCCCATGAAACACACCTTCCGAAATTGGAAGAATTTTTTCTGACCTGCTGGATTTGGTGATCTCGTATACCGACAGCGAGATTGTCAGCAGCCGCAACTCACGTATCGCATTCGTTTCCTACGGCAAACCTAAAGTACGGAACAAGCTTCGTGGACGAGACGACGGATTTGTCGTGCAAAACCCTGAAAACCCTAAAAAAATCGCCGAACTGAAAGAGGAGCACAATCAAAGGTAACGTGCGAACCGGTTGGGCTTGAGGCTGGCTGGACTGTTGCTATTACAGAGCAATAATGTGTCACTGTGTCCCCTGTGTCGCGTCCTTATTGGCTTAATCACTTCGAAGTCGAGAATAGAAGTATTGCCAACTCGACCTCTTTTATGTCACACCCCTCTGTAATATCCCCAAAACGTTTGTGGATATTTTGGGGGACCTACCCTACGAGATCATCCTGAATATTATTGAGAGTTTGTTTTTACACAACAGTACATTTATTATTAACCCTTAAAGGTCTCAGGGCCTCTTTCTGGCCACATACTTTTGGTTGTATATATCTGTTTTGTTCAATTGATATTATTTATTCCATATCATATTTGACTGCATTCTCAAATTTAAGTACAACTTCATACCATATATAGAAAATTTAAATATTGGGTTGTTTTTCAATACATCATGGAAATATTGTGGGACTTCATATGGTGTATATGCATATTATTTTCAAGGGACCTATCATCCTCTATAATCCAAAATATACTGTAAGTGAAGGTTTGATTTAGCATCCAATTGCTTTAATGGAATTTCCACATCAAATTCTCCAAGATCCACGTCATCTCATACCAATTACAAGGTGGCATGTAGTACTTTTTTTCAAATATGACTTAATTTATGATGAATTTGCCCTTTGCATAGGGTAATTTGAAGCTTTTAAAGATATATTTGTCCTTGATGCCATAAATAGTGGTGGCAAAGCAAATTTAATCCATATATTAAATAGACATTTCAAATTTTCATATCTTCTTGTGAATGATAGGAATTTTGTAATATCTATATACTATGGGTGTTTCCTTAGTTCACTAAACAAGTATGTAGAGAGGAGTAAGAACATTGTATCACAAGTGGTTTTACCTCCACTATTGCACTGGATTTAAATTTATTTAAATTGAATAGTTAGAGTTAAATATTTTTTATATTTGAAAGAAAAAAGCATTTCCAACAAGTGTTTCCTATTTCAAATTTTACTTTCATTTTAAAAAGTATAATGTATGTATTAGAATAATAATAAACTTCCAAAAGTCGAAGGCCAACAACATTAAGAGACAACTAAGTGTATAATTAAAACTACAAGATTTAGAATAACTAAAATCCAAAATATTGAATAATTTTCAAGCCTTGATTGAATTTGACCAAGGTACATCCAATTTAGAATGAATAAATATGTAGAAGTTAATTGTAAACTCATATTAGAATATCACGGTGAAAAATAAAGTAGGAAGTGCTAACTATACTCTAGTGCAAAACATTATGAACCATGGGCAAATTTTTTTAATATCAGTAGAGCGTAGACTAATTAAAGTAGACCCCCTATTTGTGCCATGATTCAGATACCACATTATAAGTTTTGTTATGGTCAATACAAGGAACAAACTCACAAGCATATAAATATTGGTTTTAGCGCACCTAATATATTCATCTATCACACACAAGCTTTGCAACCCAAATCAAGGTATCAAGTATATTCCTGTACTCATAATATATCCACCTTCAAATCCAATCCCTCATAATACAACAACGCTAGAAGGTTGTACGAGATCTTTGTAAACTTACTCTTTTTGTTGGATGCTTCATGGCATGTCACTTGCTCATAAATGAAGAAACATGTAAAGACAAATTGTTAGATTGAAAAGAGTTGAGAAGATTGTATAAGACCTTTCACTTCCATCATCATGGTTGTGTGATGTACAATCCATTAAACGTCCTCTCACACTCTACATCGTGTCTAAAATATCTCCAAATCATCTACATTTGCAACCCTTTAGAATGAAAGGCAACATAGAGTTCCAAATCATAAAATGGCAAAACAACTAGTGTATCCCTTACCTCATCCTCACCATAGCTCATTTTTTCCCCAAGCTAAAAAAAGTAATGCCACTTAGTGGAGATTATCGACTATTGGTGAAAAATCAATATGAGATTTATCCCAAGTAATCTAGGACTTTTGGTTCATTTTAAGACATCCCACTTGTAGTCCACCCCCTCAATAATTATGTCTTTGACTCTTTCTTTCATGCTTGGCACTAAAATAAACAAACATTAGACAAATAAAATGCCTAAGTTGTTAGTAACATATGATAGAATACAAAAGTGGAAGGTAGTTATAGTAAAATAAACTGCAACCTAAAGTTCTAAATGATGAAATAGCCAATAGATCCATTACTTTTCATTACTTTTCCCCCAAGCTTAAAAAATAACACCCCCATAAAAAATGATCACCCACTGGTGTAAAATTCAAGATATTCCTTTCCTGGAAATCTAGGACTCTGGTACATTTGAGATATCCGATTGATGTCCACCGCCTCTCATTATTATGTCTCTGATTCTTTCTTTCCTTGATGTTGGTGAGACCTGGGTGATACCAGTTTCAACCCCCTTCCTCTTCTTCTGTATACTCTCCCTGCTGCTTTACCCTCGTCTCCCCCGTTCACTGTGCCTCTCTCTCTTCTGTCTGTCTCTCTCTCTCTTTCTCTGCGGCACTCTCATTCCCTGCTGCTGCCGTATAGTTGCGGTTTGCACTTCGCCCAGGTAGGGTTTTGTGTTCATCATCCTGGTCTGTTTTCCTTGGTGGGTTTCGTCTATTTCAGTCTCCAGAGCCCTATATACGGCTCTTGGTCCCAGTGGGGTGACGGTCCAGTGGTCAAACTGGCCAGGGATGCACGTGGAAGTAGTTTTTTTATGGTTTAGTCTCCTTTGCTGTAGTGGACGTGTTTTGCGAAATGGCTAGAATGTGAAATGTTGGTGGGTTGAATTTTTAGTCCAGCCATTTGTACATGTGAAGCTCCCCTGTGTTTTTTTTGCAATTGGAACAGTCCAATAAGAACGAGCAGATTGTGTGTGGGGGGCTTCAGTGGTGTTGAGACTGTTGAGTAGTACGTCTGTGTGTTGAGCTTGGTGAGGTTTGCAGTGGTGAGCTTATGATGCTTATGGATAGTGGGGAGAGAGAGATGGGGATGTAACCTAATTTTATTTATTTATTTTTATTGAGCAATGATTATAGGGTGCTTTCAAGTTGCAGCACTTGAATAACGAAAAAAAAAATGTGTGAAGTAGTTCAAATGGGACTGAGCAGTGAGTGGACAGTTGGGGGATACTGATCTAATGACTGTTGGAATTAGTGATCACGTCCGTGCAGGGTTCTCGAGCTTTGGATTCCCAGTGGTGCACTTGGAAGTCTTTTTTCCGTGGCTTCGTGACCCTGTAGAGGTGCGCCTGGAAGACTTTAATGAGCTTTCAGCACTGAGGGTTTGTGTCATTGAGTTTTATTAGAGACTGACTGCGTGATTTGGACTGCACTGAAATGGATCACTGGCATTGATTTTGTGAATGTGTGTACTGGATGCAGGGGATTGCATCATAGCCTGTGTTGGATTTCGAGACATTTCATTGATGACCACTTATCAGTTGTGGTCACATTGTTATAGACCCCAAATTACAGGGGTCCAAGCTAGAGGGGTCCAAGCTAGACGAACGCCCGGGTTTCTGTAAATGTAACGGTTCCTGCTGATCTGGGGCTCTGTCCCGCCAGTGTAACTCCATAAGGAAGAAAAGGTTTTGAAGTTGATGAGCAACATGGCTGAGGAGGAATTTGTGGAGGAGCCTGTGAACGAGGGCGGGGAAGGTGATGAGGTTTGTTACTAAACTCAAACCCTTGCAATCTTTACACCTGGGGTCCCAACTTTTTCACTTCGAACATTTTCAGTTGGAGTGTATGACCAGTATGTCACAATCAGTGTGCAGGATGTTCTAGAATGTCACATTTGAGAAGTTCTTCATAAAGAAGTTTGAGTGCATTACTCTTAATTGGTCTTGGGAAGTGGGCTCTCGCCATGTCGTGGTAGTCTGTGTTGCTGGATGTTGATGTCATGCGCTACTGATTAGATGTTTGCTTCAAATGGATTTGACTGGATTGTATAAGCTCTTTATTTGCCAGAGAGTAAGAGTAACGTGTAGACTATGATTTTGGTCATTTTGCTCTTACACACGATCGTAAATATGACCAAAATCGTAGACTAAGTCTCATACTCTAATTTTGTACTCCTGCAGTAGTTCCTCTTAGTTTTGTTGTGAGTTCTCTGGATCTCACGTTTCTGGATTGATTTTGGAGTCTTTCAGGAGTTCAGCCTGCTTACGGAGAGATTAAGGCAGAGGACGAACAGGAAACCCGTCTATGTCGACGAAGAAGATGGCATGGAGGAGGAGGAATGGGAGGAGGAGGAGGTAGGAGACGAGGGTGGAGAAGAGGAAGATGAAGAGAAGGAGGTTCTGAAAATGGAGCAGGTACGAGTGGGAGGAAGTGGTATCGATAAGAATGCTTAGAATGCGCTCATACCTTCGATCGTAAGAATTGATTCGAAATCAAACAAAATTTTAGTTTCAGATTATGAAGAGTCTCCTTGTATCGCTTGGAAGTAATGGTATCAAGTGCTGAAATGCAGAGTGAAGACTTCTGCAGCGTTTGCCACCTGGGAGGAGATTTGTTGTGCTGTGATACTTGTACCGCAGTGTTTCATCTTGGCTGTCTGGATCCACCTATGAAGGTGGTTCCACGTGGGAAGTGGAGCTGTCCCAAATGTGTAAGTTCATGTGCTTCTTAGAATTTTTTGTCAAGCATATGACAAAGCACTTAGTTAGCACTGCTACTAGTCGTTTAGATAGTTGTGATCAAGAGTTTTACGTTGGTGTAGTTTCTGTATCTATACAGTGTACCAGTATGTGTCAGTCTTGCGACTGTTGTGACAATTTCTAATTTACTCTTGGTTGCTGTGTGTATTACAGGCAGACCCACTTGGTGATGTCGAGAAGTTCATTGATATGCAGATGAGACCAATCAAAGTCCCTGGCAGAGCTCCTCCTGGCACTACTGAGGTCAATCCTAGTTCAGAGGATCAACCACCGAAGCTTGTGAAGCAGTATTTTGTTAAGTGGAAGACAAGATCATATCTGCACTGCTCATGGTATGACCCTACTGCTGTTTTGTTAGTTCCAGAGTGCAATGAATTGTGATTTCCAAAGGTTTGGATTGGAACTTCATTCTGCACTCAAACACTAGCTTGACTCGATTTGCTCTTGGCAGGGTCACTGCTGAGAATCTGGAGAGGGGTATGAAGACCTTCGCAGGTCTTCGAATGAAACTGAATCATTTCCACAAGCTGCTTGATGGAGCCAAAAACTGGAATACACCAGATGAG
Source organism: Pseudoscleropodium purum (assembly GCA_963969395.1). Lineage (NCBI taxonomy): Eukaryota > Viridiplantae > Streptophyta > Bryopsida > Hypnales > Brachytheciaceae > Pseudoscleropodium > Pseudoscleropodium purum. The sequence goes on along the minus strand of OZ017796.1, from coordinate 18,109,259 downwards.
GATCGCATGCCAATTAGACCAGAGTGGACAACTGTGGACCGAGTTCTTGACATGAGGTTCGGCACAATATCTTTTCTCTTTTGTTAGGAAATTGGGTGACATGACTGTTGATGGTTAGTCCTCGTTTCGACTCCTACAACTGTTGTTAGGTTCACCGGAAGATTGAGCGACACTTCATCACGTGATACTACAAGATATTATAAACATGCTGAAGAGAAGGTTTATATTCCTGTCCTTGTGTTTCTTAAGACTGAATTGAGTGCTTTTGGAGGTTTATTTCCTTGTTTGGACCCACTTTGGTAAGTTATCCCATTTAACTGAGGATTTTTTAGGGGCTGATACTAGTACATTGTTGTGTAATTCCGTTGCAGACATAATGGTGATATTACGGAATACTTGGTCAAGTGGAAGGAGCTTGGTTATGATGAAGCCACATGGGAAGTGGAGGAGGATGTCTTAGCATTTCAGACAGAGGTAGACAAATTTAAGGAAATTATGAGCCGCCAGGCACTTAGAAAGCGAAAAGGTTCAGCTCTTGACAACAAGGATCTAAAGCGGCGAAGAAGAGACTTTAAACCTTTCAAAAAGACGCCCAAGTTTTTGGTTGGAGGTATGCATTAGTTATTCTTTGTTTGTGTTCTGCTGTCGTCTCTTTCTCTCTTTGGGACACGGTGGTTAGTTGCTATATATTCTTTCTATTATATTCAGAGCTTTTTCATTTTTTTAGAAGACATGGATGCTCTCATTTGGAGTTTTCGTGGCGTTGAGAGATCCATCACAAGAATCTGTATGTCAAGGGTTGTAGTTGCTCTCTCATTTGTTACTCTATTGTAAGCACATATTCAAATCACATTCAAGTAATTTTTTTCTGGAATCAGAGGATGTGATGAATTTTTTTTGGAGCAGGTTCGCTGCATCCTTATCAGTTGGAAGGCTTAAACTTTCTGCGTTTTGCGTGGGAACAGAGCAAGCATGTAATACTCGCTGATGAAATGGGACTTGGTATGAAATCCATCTCATTGTGTTTTGTGTGCCAGTTCCACATCTATTGGCGTCATGTGGAGAATGTTCGACAGAAGATTTTTTTTCTTCTTCCCGTTTCTGTTCTTGATTCTGATGATGTATGTACACATCTTGTTAATGCTCAGCTCACGAAGTATCGTTCTTCACGGACTTATGTTCGTCAACCTGAGAATTTGATCTGACCACGTAGTTGTTTTTCTGACTATTCTAGAATGATGAGACTATGTATGATCTTCCTCTTTGCAGGGAAAACAATTCAAAGCATCTCATTGCTGGGATCTTTAATAGAGGAGAATGTAGGTTTGCCGCATCTGGTAGTAGCTCCACTATCAACTTTACGGAATTGGGAACGGGAATTTGCCACTTGGGCCCCTCAAATGAATGTGGTATGTTCTCCAGTACAACTTTTGCACTGTGGTTTTCATTTGCCTCTGTAGATGTTACATTCGTTCATTCTCCGATCTGTGTTCAGGTTATACTTTTTAATTTCTTACAACCGTACTTGCCTATTGCCAGCCACTGGAAACATTTACTTGTCTTCAGTTTTTTGAGTAGTTTTCTTTTTTCTTACCTTGATGTGTGCAGGTTATGTATGTTGGGTCTTCTCAAGCGCGGGCCATTCTTCGTCAGTATGAATTCTTTTTCCCCCAGTCTAGCTCAAAGAAATCAAAGAACAAAGGAAAGAAGAAGATGGGGGAGAGTAAGCAAGATCGAGTGAAGTTTGACGTGTTGCTTACATCGTATGAGATGATCAATCTTGACACCGCGATTCTCAAAGCTCTAAAATGGGAGTGTCTGGTACAAACTTTTCTCTCCTTCGTCAAAATCAAATGCTTTAGGATTGATGCCTTGATCTCAGGTCTTTCAAATTTAATGATGTTAGTTTGAGCTGAGTGCGTTATCTTTGTCTTTAAGAACGCCATTACTTACTGTTTTCTTTGTTTTATCTTTCAGATCGTTGATGAGGGCCATCGTTTGAAAAACAAGGACTCGAAGCTCTTTCAAACTCTCACGACGTTCACTACAAATCATCGGGTCCTTCTCACAGGAACACCTTTACAGGTTTGTGTATTCCTTAAGTCTGTTGTTTGTGTAAATGTGACGTGGAATAATTAGTAGAAATTTGCAATTGTTTGTGACAATTCTTCTGACAGAGTCATGCTTTGCTGCAGAACAACCTCGATGAGCTCTTCATGCTTATGCATTTTCTGGATGCTGGCAAGGTTAGTATGGCACTTCCTGCAATAAACCTTCAGCACTTTACGTGTTAGATTTGAACAACTATGGTGGTATTTTAAAACCTACTATTGGAGCTGATTTGCAGTCCATGTTCCTATGCGCTTGTGCAGTTTTCAAGCTTAGAGGAGTTTCAGAACGAATTTCAAGACATAAATCAGGAGGAACAGGTTGGGCGGCTGCACAAGATGTTGGCACCGCACTTATTACGCAGTAAGAGAAATGCTGCCACCAAGTTGAGCATGTATCTATGCCAGCGAATACAATGAGATTGCACATTAGATGATAGTTGATCTTGTCTCACATCGTTTTGAGTTACGTGGCTGACACTTTATTTATTTATAGTTTGTGGTGATTTAATTGTTTGCAGGAGTGAAGAAGGATGTTTTGAAAGAAATGCCGCCGAAAAAGGAACTTATACTGCGAGTGGAGCTGAGTACCCTTCAGAAGGAGTTCTACAAGGCAATTTTGACAAAAAACTATCAGATCTTGACCCGTCAGGGTGGTCCTCAGGTGCAGAAGCGAATCCTCCGCTGTCATCACTGATATGAATTGGTCGCGTTAGACTTTCAGGTTTTTTTTGCTGGGATTTGCTAGTCAGGTGGTACACTAACTGTTTGATGGATGTATTCGATAAACTTTGGGGCCGAATATACACAGAAGTCTTGCTCAAGATAGGCTCATCATTTCTTGAAACATATTGGGGAGGCCTAGTGCTTCCATCCAATTTAATTATTGTTGTCTCCAGGTTTCACTCACCAATGTGGTCATGGAACTGCGCAAATTGTGTGGGCACCCTTACTTGCTGGAGGGGGTTGAGCCCAATGTGAGAAACCAGACTGAAGCCAACAGGTAGCCATTTATTGGTTAGAGTTGTGCAGTGCTTACGGTAGTTGTTTATTAAGAATTGGAATTGTTTAATTTATTGAAGCTACTGAAGATCTAGACTCTCAATCTCTACTCGTCTGTGAATGTCTCTTTCATTTTTTGTATTTTCAGGTACACCTGCGATGCATCTTGTTCAAGTAGTAAATCTTTTTCATTCCTTTCTACTTTAACATTATGTTTGTGTTTGTATGACTCCTCTCTGTAATTTCTTCGTCTACTCTGTATAACCGATAGTCATGGCCCTGCGCATTGCAGGCAGTTGTTGGAGAATTCCGGGAAGCTGCTACTGCTGGATAAGATGATGGCAAAATTACATGCTAATGGTCACCGAGTTCTCGTCTACTCTCAGTTCACACGCATGCTTGACATTCTCGAAGATTGGTTACATTTGAAGGTACATATTGCTCATTCTCATTCTACTTGTGAATCATGTCTTTGATACAGCTTTGATACTGCACTTTAACTGAATACTCTTCCACACCATTGTTCCTACATGTATTCGATATTACTAGTTGTTCCCATAATTGTTCGCGTCTGAATTGCAAGAGCTATTCCTTGCCATTTGCAAAGGAGAGCTGTTCATGGAGTCGGTTTTGACCGTCAAGTTAATTAGAGTACTCTAATTTGAGATTTTCGTTGCAGCAATGGGGTTATGAACGAATCGACGGGAAAATCAGTGGTGCTGAACGCCAAATTCGAATAGACAGATATAATTCACCGAACTCCTCGAAGTTTTGCTTCTTACTGTCAACTCGGGCTGGAGGCTTGGGTATCAACTTAGCCACTGCAGACACTGTCATCATATATGATAGGTATTATGAATTAGCAGCTCTTCACCTTGAAAAACGGCGTTAACTCATTTTTCACTTGTATAATTTACCTTTTTAAGAGGTTTCGGTACCTGTCATCAGTATTTACTCTTGTTGATTGACAGTTGTAGAGCTTCAACCCTCTTGGAACCATTGCCGGAGGGCTTGTGATTCTTGAGAGTGGGCTCCCGAGTATGTACTCAATTCGCTTCTGGATTTATTCTGTTTCTTTGCGTAGTTGTCGGTGTTTCGGGTGTAAGATTTTTGAGGGCTAAAACCAGAATGTTATAACCTTAGATTCTAATTCTAAAGTTCTTTGTGACAGTGACTGGAATCCACATGCGGATCTTCAAGCTATGGCTCGAGCTCATCGTCTTGGCCAACAAAACAAGGTGCAGTACTCGTCTTCTTAGTTAAGAAGTAGCTTTTTTGTCAGTCTTTGGCCATCGTGGCCTTACCAGACAATTTGAGAAGCATAGAAAATACTTGTTCTGTTTCAAATTTGGGCCTCACCACAATATTCTTTTGTACAGGTGATGATTTTTCGTCTTGTTACGCGGGGAACGATTGAGGAAAGAATGATGCAGATGACAAAGAAGAAAATGGTCCTGGAGCACTTGGTTGTGGGCCGCATGAAAAAGGAAAACATAAATCAAGTACGAATTTTACTGATTTTCGAGATCCAGGGCTTTAAATGACACTGAATGATGGAATATTTTTGTTTATTCTATTGGGACCTACTTTTTGTAATTATGTTTTGTGGTCTTGCTCTACGGTCTGGTGCTCGCAAGTCATTTAGAATTTGTGACGAAAGATGTTACGTTTCTAGATTTTTGCATCTGCCGAGTCTGAAGATTTTTTAACTGTTAGATACTGGTTCAAACAGGGTAGTATGTGGAGGTCATCATAATGAGTTTAATGTGTAACCCCAGATTTATAGGCGATTTGAGATTATTTATTGTAATGTGTCATGTAGGAAGAACTTGATGATATCTTGCGGTATGGTGCAATGGAGCTTTTCAGTGAAAAGGATGAAGACGGCAAAACTCGTCAAATTCACTATGACGATGCTGCCATTGATAGGTCTGTCCTCATCAAGGTTGCGGACTGACGTTATATTTATTGGATCTTTCCTCTGTGTTATTCTCCTTTTCGTCACTTCTTTTCCTGCCTATAATATTAATTCCTTATTGAAGTACTCAGTGAATGATATCACACTGATTCTCTAGAATCTTTTGAATGTTCAGTCAGAAAGAACTATGCTCATGCTGTTTTAGAAATGAGTGTCTAGTGCTTGCTTGTTACTTCCCTCTTTAAAAGAAACTGTATTAGATATGTGAGAAGCTTGGATATTGCAATTGCCAGCTTTGATTTTGTGATCTTTTGCTAAGTTGTTTTGACCATGAATCACAGTCTTAACTTGTTTATATCTGTAGGCTTTTGGATCGAGCCCAAGTTACTGAGGAAGAAGAGAAAGCCGAGGATGAAGAAGACAATGACTTGTTGAAAGCTTTTAAGGTATTTTGAACTAATGCAGATAACGTTGGACTATTTGACCGGAGCCATTTGGAGGTGAAGGTTATAAATGTCTTCAGCTGTCGGTTGGGGTTTCGTTTCACAGTCTCACTGAACTTTGTGCAAGGTAAAACCATTTTAACTCTTGAGTCTGCATCAGGTTGCAAATTTTGATTATATAAATGAAGAAGATGCAGCAGCAGCTGCTGCCGAGGAGGCTGAGAGAGAGGCACGAGCGAAGCTGGAGGCGGAGGCGGCTGGGCAGGGGCGAGCACAATTTTGGGATAATCTGCTGAAGGACCGAGCTGTGGAGCAGCAAGTAGAGGAATTTGAAGAACTTGGCAAGGGCAAGAGGAGTCGTAGACAGGTACGTTAACCTTTGAGGTTCTTATAACTTGTTTTACTCCCATTTTACTTTCCCAGGAGTCTGTAGTTGAGGTAATATTGAGATTTTGGGGTAGTGAAACTTAGTGTTCTGAGAGTTGCAAAGTTCATGAAGCCAGTGCCTGACTTATTTGTGGAGGTTACTAGCTCATTCACACCTCGGAAAGTTGTGCAGATTACGAGGACTGGGCTATATTCTCAAGAGGATGATTTAGCTGGTATGACTGAGGAATATGACGATGAGCAAGAACCCGATTGGGCACCTAATGCAGAAGCAGACTCTCCCGGTTCTTACGGAGATCCTGGTGATTTATCAGCAGCAGGCAAGAAGCTGAAGGAGCCTTCGAAGAAGAGAGAAAGAAAAGGTATGTCCAGGAATTTTTCATCGATTATTTGAAGTATCTATGTGTAGAGTTTGCTGTTGAGGTCTTCTCTTAGAGAAACATTGAGGCTATAGTCGTCATGTGGTCTGCTAGCGAGTTGAATATTGATACAAAGAGTAGTCTTATGCTTGGTATTTCGCCAGTGATAGAGCCTTGTTGATTTGTTCTAAAAGTTTCTCCATTTTGATCGACTGTTTGATCGTTGTATGTGTAGAACGTTTGGCAGGCGAACCACCACCATTGATGGAAGGAGAAGGTCGAGATTTTAGGATCTTGGGCTTTAATCATAGACAGCGCTCTATATTTGTGAATGTCCTAATGAGGTGAGCTCTAAGCATTAATTTACCGGAGGCTATTGACTATTTATTTCTTAGACATAGAACATAAATAGTACATTCGTGTTTTTTTGTGAATTTAGCTATCATAAATCAGACATCGCAAACCTAGTTCATTTGGTGATTACTTTGGAAGGGTCAACTCAGTGTAAAGGGTAAATTTGTATTCGCGCGCAATGGGCTTTTGAATTATGGATTTCTTCTTACTGTGATATTGGAATAATCGACTATTTTCACAGGTTTGGCTTGGGAGACTTCAGCTGGTCCGAGTTTATTCCTCGTCTGAAACCGAAAACACCCGAGGAGATTAAGGAGTAAGTGTTCATTTTTTTTTCCTTTCTGAGATTGTATTAGTCGGTGCATTTGTCCGCATGGTAGTTTTTGATTTGGATGTTTATGCCTGATCAAATCGTGGATTGCAGTTATGGAACCATGTTCTTAAGTCACATTGCGGAGGACATTAATGACACTGCTTATTTTTCTGGTAAACTCACTGATGCAACTCTTCCATTTCTCTACAACCGTTTCAGCCAGAAGGAGGCTTGTTTGATGCCTAGGTAGTACGAAATTGACAGTACGTCAAAATTCTTACATTTTAAGTTTTTTGCAGATGGTGTCCCGAAGGAAGGTCTTCGTATTCAAGACGTCTTGGTACGGCTGGCGATTTTGCACCTTATTCGCGACAAGGTTGACAACATTCTTACCTTTTTTGTCCTTTACTTTATTGTTTCCTGTTTACATTAGCTCTTTCATTCTTTGTCAGAAACTATGCCCATGGTTTGACGAGTTGCTGCTTGCTTCTAGGTTAAATCTCTGAATCAAGAGCCACCCACGTCTCTATTCTCGCAAGGGGCACACATGTATCGTTACTATTCTTTGCGTAACACGAAAGTGTGGAAGGAGGAGCACGACCGCAAGCTGTTGTATGCAATATGCACGTAAGTAGTTACTATGTAGATTCCTATTTTGAAGATACCTAATTGAGTATTGAGGGAATCTCAAGCAAGGAATTAAAGTTGATTCTTCGTTTGGGGAAATCAGTTCATTACTAATATAATTTGTGTTTGTGCAACAGGAGGCACGGCTATGGGAGATGGTTGGCAATTGTGGAAGATCCCCAGCTGGGATTGGGTCCTGTCATACGTGGTGAACTGCTGTTACGAGGTGTGAATGACCCCGCTGGGCCTTCTTTGAAAAATGGCGAAGTCCAATCGACAGAATCCTCAGGACGAGGTCAGCTTCTACACTGATTTGTCCTAATAGTGCGTGTGACACCAAATTACTAAAGATGACACTATTTTGAATTAGTGCAGGTTGAAATATCAGTGCATTGAACCAATTTTCACAAGAATAAAGCTTCTGTGTCCTTACTACTACGACTCAGACTTCCACACAATGGATGATTAGTGTTTTGAAAAGCCCACTTTTAATTGCTAACCCTTTTGTAAGTTTCATGGAAGATCATGTAATATACCAATAATTAAATTAGAAAATAAAGCTCTACTTTATTGAGCGACAGATGTTTTGGAGTAACTAGTATTTACTATGTTTCTAAAAGAGACCTTACTATTTTTAGTTCTTGTTCGTAGGGACCAATCACCAAGGATTCATGGTTTGAAAATATCCAATTGGATTGATCATATTGTGAAAACTATAATTCAGATGGGTTCAAATTTTATAACACCAGAATCAGTGAAGAGTATTGTATGTATTGGGCAAAAATTGAGTAAACTTAGACAAATGAAAGTCCCTACATGACCTACTCAAAACTGGTTGAAGAAGCACGAGGCTCAATCTGGACTTCTTAATTCTCCAGGGGGTAAATATTTCTTGAGTTCACTTGTCCTGGTTTTCTCTTGTTTAAAATTCTTTATGTTCTCCAGTAATGGTGATCTCATACTGAGTCATCTGTTTCCTTGCCTTTCTTAAGGTGATGCGCCTGCACCTCCTGAGGAAGGACAAACTGGATTACCGTTCGGGGCAGACAAAGAGGAGAGAGAAGCATATTTGCAGAAACGCATGGTGGACTTTGTTAAGAGAAGGGTTTTGGTTCTGGAGAAAGTTCTGAACGCAGAATATCACTACTCGGTATGTTGCAATCCTGTAAACCCTAAATGACCTACTGGCCAAAAAGTGACTGCTTCCATATCTATAGGAGTTCAAATTAGTCATTAAGTATGCATCAAGGAAGGTAGTGAAATGTTCCAATTGCGGGAAGATATCTTACCCGACATTAGTGAACGATAGTTCCCATAATCAACCATTAGCTTCCAAATTAGGCTTTCTAGTTTGAGTTCTAGTTTGAGTTTAACTGTGATTGATAAACTCTTGTAAGCTTTGCAGATGTGATATGTGTAGTCTCTTGAGCACAGTTTCTATTGCTTTATTAGGGTAGTTTTTATTGTTTACATTGGGCGTTATTTTGATGTGGTGACCTTTTTCTAGGACCCTGTCATGAAAGTTCTTATTTACCATTTTCGATTTATTTTCTGAATCTGCATACAAGGGGGTGCGCTTTGAAGATGTATTATAGTCTAGTCTCTTGAGCACAGCTTCTATTGCGTTCGTAGGGTAGTCTTTTCTGTCTTCATTGGGCGTGATTTTTGATGTGGTGACCTTTTGCTTGGAACTTGTTATGAAAGGTCTTATTTACCATTTTTAACTTCTTTTTTGAATCTGCTTCCAGGGGGGAGATCTCGTTCATGTTGAGGAGCCTCCTCCCCAAATCACGGTGCCTGAGCCAGCTTTGAGAACTCATCCGATGACGATGGATCATCAGGTGAGAACCACCCATCAGGTGCCACCCCAAGTGATGACGAATGATGCTGGCATGCGAGTTCACCAAGCTCCACAGATGGTCATGAATGACCCCAATTATGGACACCACCATCAGTCCTCTCAAATGATGATGAATGAAATGGGGATGAGGGTCCAGCAACCATCACCTCAGTTTCATCAGTCGATGCACCAGTCGAGGCGGCCAGTGGTGCAAGAACGCCCCCTTCCTTCATCATCCCGACATCCTGTCCCAATCTGTCAGTCATGGTTTCCTCTTCCTGATATGATCAAATTTTTTCTTTTAAAAATCGTTTCAATAGAAATAGAATGCCGCCGATGTTGGTTATAAGTTACTTGATTCTTATTCTTTTGACATCCTGTCGCATAGCCTTTACTCTGGATGGAGACATGTGAAGAAAACCCCAGCATAAAGAGCCTACAATAGGATGCCAGAACTTCGCGGATTTGGATAGAGTAGACAGTTCTAGTTCTTTCACCTAATGACCTCAAGTCCAGTCTCAACGCTGGATTCAGATTATTAGAGGGTGCAGCTTTCTTGAGGGTTTATTTTCCCCTTTACAATTTACATGAGCAGTGTCATATCAGGAAATGATGATCTCGAACTTGAACATGCTTGAATCCCTTGGTACTGACAACAATGTTCTGTGATTTCAGCCCCTGAAGAACTCCTGGCAAATTCCTACGACCACGAAGAGGGTCGATTGAAAGTTGCGCAAATCTACAATCAGGTAAGAAGATTTATGATTAGTTCTTCACTTTTCCTGTACCTTGATGGTTTCGATTGTAGTCTCTGATGAAAGTGCGAGTCTATCTTCAGGAGTAGAGTGACATATCGGTGAAAGATTTTTCTGATAATTAACCTCAAGCTAGAAAGATGCAGTCTTTATTGCAAGCTAGTAGTGGATCATAGTAACTTTCTAAACATATTTGGGTGCGATTTCTTGTTCCTACTAATACACTTTGCCACCTTCCTAAATGATTTACTTCCAACTCCTAAAAATTTGGAATCGGCAACTTTTCGACATTTTGTCACCTCGGGGTTAGTAGAAGATTAAATCGAGTATGGGAAGTGGGTGGATATTTGATTGGTGTATGTTCTGGGTGCAAATCTCTTATATTGAATGCACATTGTGTCACGTTTTCATTTATTTGTTCTCGCCAAATCCTAACGACACTCAAACATTTTCTTATCGAAACCTTGGAACTCGATGAAACCTTATTGTTGCACTGCAACAGGCTTGGTTATATTTTTTGTATATATGCCATTATCTTGTATCTCTTATATTAAATGCAAATCGTGTCACGTTTTCTTCGGTACAGTTTTCCATTCATTTGTTCTTCCGAAAACCTCTTGACATATAAACATCTTTTCAATGAAACCTCCCTTCCAGCTTGATGAAACCTTATTGTTGTTGTTGCATTGCAGATCTGTGCAGCAGTGAACGAGAACGAAGGCGACGCCATCCAAGCCTACGGCGGCAACAAGTCCGCTGGTCTCCGAGTTCGCAAAGCCTTACGAGAGATTGAGATGCACTGTGTCGACATGCGCAACGCTCTTTTTGATCAGCCCCTTCGAAAAGCAACAGACGGCCGAAGAAAGAAGAAAATAGACGGCGTGGAGGGCTCAGATCCTGCTGTTGAGGGAGTACTGAAAGAAGATTTAGGCGAAGGACAATCTGACGATGCACTAGACGACTTGAATGAAGAATACGACCGCGAAGTCGACTCAGATGTAGACTGTGACACAGACCTTGGGCGACCGAGTTCCACACCTCCGAATGAACGTGGCAATGGAGTCCATGAGTATCAGTTTTTGAAGAAAGACTCGGATCCTGTGGGAGGTGAGCATCCTTGGCCACACGGATTGCATCAAACTGGTGTGAGGATTGACTTGAATGGACAAATGCAGGTGCCGACCCCTCCGCCTGTGTATGTGAATCCGTCGCCTCAGTATGGGGAACGCCAGTGGCCTCCTGCTGTTGTACACTTGGATAGAGATTGAGTTGTGGCCGAATTTTGTAGGACGATCGATCAATGTGACTTCATTTATGATTCGCTTTTAAAAGGACCAGAGCAGGGGGGATGGACCCTTTGGAAGTTGCCAAGCCTGGCCATTTGTAAATAACATTTGCTTGTCCGGGGAGACATGCTGGATTTTTATCATTTCTGCATCAATTTTTAGTACTCGTTCATTTGGGTTCATTCTCAACGTTCTTTTGCATTTTGTTTGTTCATGGTGACGAAAGACTGATAAGTTCCACAGGCGTGATAGTAGAGTTCGTCTTATGCTGGTCATATGTCCGTCTTTTGCTCGTCAATCTGTATCTTGTGCGCTCGTGTAATTGAGGGGACTTGATGCAGGTGGACATGCTGCTTACATAATTAGTCTATTTGGAAGTCCGTTTGTATTTCATGACGCTTCTCGTGGGTCCCCGATTTCCATGGTTATCAGCTGTTTTGAGTGGTTACTAATATGAGAATGTTTTTTTTTGTGGTTCAGCTCCTCATTTATCAGAGGATTCCAACACATTAAAATATGTAGTATTTAGGTTCCCATGGATTTTTCTTACGTACGTGATTCCATGGTATAATCTCTATTTAGACTATGAAAGTAAGAATCCAAAGTTGTATTCATTGAACCCAAGTTACTCGAGAATGATCTACATGAGAATCACTATCACCATATGATCATTCAACGCCCCTTTCGAGGGGGTTCGCTACTTCCATAGGTGTGATGAAGTTTGCAATACTAAGGTTCCAATCACAAGCTTACACTAGTCTTGTAACACAAGTATTGCAAGACGTATATACCAGACATAATTTCAAAACAAACGCACGCTTGGTTTTATCATTGAAGAGCATATTATTCCTTGCTTTTTCTTCAATTGTCTGACACGAAAATTGCAATAATCACGCTTGCAAACCCTCCCCACCAACTACTTGATCACTCCACTCATATTCCAAGCATGCGACTCCTAGCTGTACATTATTACAGTCCAATACTTGTGGCCGAGGCTGAATGATTTTCCAGAGCTTCTGCAACGGACTTCCCGTTCTGGAAGTACGTTACTTCCGGGCGGGGAACTACTTCCTCTCTTTCCTCTCTTGACTCACATTTCACTTGGTCCGAGTCTGAGTCAACAGTTGACAGGTCTGGGTAGCGTAGTCAAGTCCCTGCGACTTTGGACTTGGTGAACTGAATTTTCCAGACACCACTGGGACCCCAGGCACTGTCCTGGGAGCCAGGCTTGCTTGCGAGGAAGTTGATGAAAATTGACTGCAATAGGCAATTAACTCTTAAACATCGACATAGATGTTTGGTGTCTGATGGAAGACATGGAATTCTTCTAGTAGGACAGAAGTTCAACTATTCATCCTTGAAATTTTGTTGTTACATGGGATGTCTTCTGTAGTAGTTTTGACTTTCAGTTAATACTTTTGTAATATTTTAAGCCAATGATTCACAAGGTAATGAAAAGGGATGATTTCCAAGCTCACCGATTTGTCTTTTAACTCTTGAACATCGACACGGACATTTTGTGTCCAATGGATGACAAAGAATCAAACTATATAGGACAAAAGTGCAACTATTCATCGTCAAAATTTGTTTGGGAAAGGAAAGATCTCCTATAGTAGTTTGACTTGCAATGACTACTTTTGCAATTTTGGAGGCTAGTAATTCACTCAGTAATAGAAAATGATGATTTCGAGGGTCACCTCTTCAACATTTAAGGGTTAAGGGTTAATTCCAATAAGAGTAGGTTAGACCTATGACCAAGGTACTTTGCCAAAAAAATATTTGATTTATGAACCAATAGGGACATTCTTCATTTCCACGGTAATTTGGAAGGTCAATCATTGGACACTTTTGAACATTCTAGTATTTCGAGGTTAACTTTGTAACATTGTTGGGGACACCAAGTGTTTGATGGATGATAGCTAGAGAAATAATTCACGTAATACAAGAAAGGATGATTTCCATGGTAACCAGCCTAGTGTTTAAAGATTAAACAATAACTAACTAGGAATTGAATGAAGGAGTAGCATGTATTTTTTAAGCAAATAAGGTAGGAGCCCCTGTTTGCGGCACAATTCAAAACTCACCCTACTTGTATTGAGTATGTATTAGTAGTTTACATTGAAAAATGGAAAATGTACTTTATTAGTTTAGGGTAATCATGAAGTAGTGCAAATAGTCACATAGAACCTACTTTAGTAGAAAATTGGTGCTAAAGTAGAAGTTGAAGCAACTTGAATTAAAAAATGGAGTCATATTCACCTCTCAAGATCACATCATTCAATAGAGCACCAATAGAGCACTATTGCCAAAATAAAGATGGTAACTAAACCCAAGACTACTTAAGTTTTGTTGGGCTTTGTTGGTAGTTTTAAAATTCTAAATCTACAATCCTATCTGTACCAAGGTCAAGCATCATGCTGATCAATTAGGAGTTAACCTCTAAGGATAAACCAAGCCTCCAAGAGGCATAATAAAAAGTCAAACTTGATTTTTATATAGTTCTTGATTTTAAACATTTTAAGTTTGACTAAAAAAACAATTCTAATAATCTACTTTTTAATCCATTTCAATTTTTTCAAAAAATGTTGAATTATAATTTTTGTGACACTTTAAAGGTGGCATTTCAAAAGCTTAATAAACACCACTTTTAAACTTTTCTATGGAATTTTTCATATAGTAAACTCTACGAGTACACCAATTACACCATGATGTTTATTACTATCACTTCCATTTTTTCTAAGAAAATCATATTATTCTCAACATTTTTCTAATCACTATGATTTATACCAAAAAAATATTTTTTTAATTCATTAAAAATTCATTTTAATATATTTAATTATGAAAAAAATGAAATGTTTCATATATATTTCCATACAAAGAAAATATCAATTTTTTGAAAGGTGCATTTAAATATAGAAATCTAATGAAGTTTGACCAAGTGAGAATATGGAATGTCTTTTAACAATTATTTTATGAAGACTCAAGTAATAACACCAAAATTTGTTTGAATAAGGGTTTGAATTTCATTTTTATTATTAAATTGCTAAAAAAATTTCAAGGACTAAGTAATTGGTAGATTATTTTAGAATGCAATTTTTGAACTTGATTTGACCATTACAAATGAATTACATGTGAAATATGTACAAAATCATTAGTTATATCTATATGTTCAGTAAAGTAATAAATTTTAAAGCCTATTTTTAGAAAAATTGAAATTATTGTGAATTATTAAAAGTTTTTTGGTCAAGAAAATTCATATAAATTACAAATCACATTTACTAAATCTCAAATTTTAAAGAAAGTGTATGTTTCTTTGAAGAGCATTGAAGTCAATACAAACTTTGTAAAATACAACATGAATATATGAAATTTGTAGTTCTTGATGCACATCTTTTGCAAATGGACAAGGAAAATAGAAACATCAAAAGAATAATATACTTTACTATGTTGCTACTTAATTAATCTACAATCATATACATCCAAAGTAAATGAGTTTGATTCAAAGAAGAAAATTTTAATCTTCTCTTAAATGAGAAACAATTGAATTGCCATTTTCAAAACTTGACCAACTTTGTCCAAGGCAAAATATAAATAAATTTAGAATTAAATAACTACAGGTACCAATACATGGCCATTAAATTGATTTAAGTAGAGATTTTAATGGAATTTGGATTAATTTTAAGTTTTTAATGAAATTTCAAGTTTTTTTGTTACTTCTTTTGTATATTGCTTGATTTATTTAGCCTTTCAGATAGTCACCTCTCAATTGAATTATTTTGTGCACAAATCTTAAAATGAATTTTACTAAGTGTACTCTCCTATTCATTAGTCATTCAATGAGAAGTTATTTGGAACAACACATCATTGTAAAATCCTTTGGTCAACTTTCTAAATATAGACTTTGGAATGTTGATAGTAGGGGTTAGTAACTAGACCTCAAATCAACAAGCTAACAAAATGGATACTATAAACTAGTATCCTACATTTAGGGATATCACATGTATAATAATAACACATAGTACCATACTTGGAGTCTTGAACTAGCAAAAAAACATTTCTTGTCGTATAAAAGACTAAACTGCATTATTTGGCAATGTAGCGATTGTGGGCAACCCATTATGAACGGAATTTTCATTTTTTTTGACAAAATTTTCACACAACATGTGCCCAAGGAGTAGCTTTAAGGCCCAAAAAATTTCATAACTTTTGACTACTAACATGGTTTAAAAGTTATTGTATGATATGTAATTTCATTGAAGGCAAACCAAGCAGCTCTAAAAATTTCTTTAAAAATAATTTTTTTCAAAAAATAAAAATTTGAAATTAGTAATCTAGTTTTATATTTATATGGAAAGCTTTGAATAATTCAATTTAGGTTTATGAGATGAAAGTTATGAGGAGTTTTAGTTTGTCGATAGTTATAGAATCTTTATTCTAAAAATAAACTTTGAAGTCCTTTATTTAACTCAATTTTCAATATTTTTGAATAAAAAAAAAAAATTTGGGTGTAGATTGTTTATTATAACACTACAACTGTTGGAATTGGCATTTTTCAATTCCATATCTAAATTCTTTACAATTTATTATTTTAAATCATATTCTAATTCTTTTTTCTTACTAATTTTTTCAAGTAAGAATATGAAATATATTATAGAGAGTATCAAGTTGTGGGATCAATCCACACATTTTTGTGTAAAAGATTTGAAAGATGAAATCTAAGTAACCATTTGGAAAGAGTTGAAAAATACTCATTTCTGAAATTCAAGCGACTTGACTTTGCAAGTGGTAAGGTTTCCTATTCTAAAAATTTAGGACAATGTACTCGAACAAGTTAACTAAAAGGATCTTATGGTTGGATTTGTTAATGAATGAACATATATGAGCATTTAGCCTTGCTTTGAGTATGAAAAATTCAAGTAGTTTTAAACCTAAAAACCACACCTCAATCCTTTAGAGGTTCAAATAGATGTTGGAGTTTTTGAAATATTATTTTTTTGAAAAGAAGATTTTTATATGGAAAAAACAAAAGCTTTCTATTTTTAGACATCTACTAGATCCCATTTGCCAACTTCTATTGGTTATTCAAGAGAGAATGTTGAACTTGACCATTATGTATAGTATTGGTTTGGCAATGGGTACACTCTTGATTTTGGGTACAATTACCTTTATTTACATGTTTTGCTAATTAAGTATCCATACCTCAAGACTAGCATGTCTTGTACAGTTGCCACAACCAAAATAAATGTAAAAGTAATTTTCTCATTTTTTTAACCCAATCAAAATTTGTAAATTGTAATTCAATCATTTTCACACTTTTGAAATTTAATAATTGAATTTTTCAATTAAAAATAATCCATAACTTCTACACCATAAGTCCAAATGCCACGAAATTGGCATGAATAGAAAGCCTTACCCATGAAGGAGTGCAGAGACTTTGTTTTGTGGCATTTAGACATACAATGTAGAATTTATAAAATTTTCAAAACAAATGATTATTTTATTTTATTTTTCGATTCATAAAATCTTTGAAATTAAAGAATAGATTGTTTGTTTTGTTTGCTATATTGCAATCTCCTAGTCACATTCTTAATACCATTGGAAAGCCCTCGGCAAGGAGGGGTGCACAATCTTTGTTTCATGATGTTCGGACCTACAACGTAAAAGTTATTGAATTTTGAATTTTTTATGAATTAAAAAATTTCTTTTATTTTTATTTTGACTGTGGCAATGGCACAAGACACTATAGTCCATACCTTTAGTTAGGTTATTTGTTTTGTTTTGTTGTTACATTGAGATCTCTTGGTTGCATTTTTAGTACCATTGAAATGCGCTTGGCGAGGAGGGATATATAGGCTTTGTTTTGTGGTGTTTGGATATACAATGTGAAAGTTATTGAATTTCAAAGTTATTGTGAATTAAAAAAATTAAAAAATATATTTTTTCTTTTCTTTTGACCATGGCAAGACACTAGTTTGAATAATTCTATGAAGGTAATTTGCTCATAAAGCGACCATTTAAGAACTGATTGCTTTGGAGGGAAGATAAACTCCTTGAAACAATTTTCAGCAAATTTTTAGAGGAAGAAAAATGAAAATGGTATCTAATCCAAGTTGTTTCATATTTTTTGGACCTTTGTGGAATTAGTTACAAATTTTAGAAGTTGAAATGCAGTGGTTACTAAAAGCGATCACATCCTGAAATGTACACTACCAGTACATTGAAAAAAGCAAAACGTACCTCTATGTCATGATCACTTTTAGAGCATGGGCACTTTTAGAGCAGACTACTATAGTGTGTCCTTTTTTGTTTCAAGAGCCGAAGTCTTTCTCTTGAATGTGCATCCTGGCTCAGTGCCGTAATCTTTGCAAATGAGTGAGCTCTGACAGATCTCAACAAGATTCTGGGAACAACGGCAGGGACTTCAGTTGGCAAGGAGCTCTCTTGGTGCCGCTGTTAGTTGCTTTGAAATGATTTCTTAGAAGGACGTATTTGTGATAACCTACGTATTTCAGCTAATAGGATATGGGATTTTTGTTGAGAAATTGAGGTCAATGTGTGCAAATAGAAGGACAAGGAAGAATAAAATAAAATAAAGTAAAAAATTCTTTTTTACTAAGAATGAATATTTTATTCAATATTAATAAATGTGGATTTTTCATCTAAACTCATTTTGGTCTCATAGACTCAGCAATTACAGTTAGCTTTGGCACTTCTCCCTAAGCCAAGATAGAAGAGAAATGAATGGAAGAGAAGGTACAAACAAAGAATCTTTTTCAATGACCACTACATCCAATATTTGTGCACAATAGGTCAACCTATAAAGCCATTATAGAATGGTTGTTTGAAATAGGTACTTCTATTATATTGAAAAACTAAAAGCCCCTCAGTTAATGGGATCAATGTTGTTTCTTGCATTAAGGTAGAGCAACCTATAACCTCCTAGATTTGCAATATATTGGTTGTTGTATGTACTTTTTAGAGAAAGAATTAGTATATTGAATTAACTAAAATACAAGTAGAATCATATTAATTTGGTAAGAATTGAAATTGATATGAATTTTCAAACCAAAAATATAAAATTGTTAATAGATGGAGGTCATGACCATCTTAAAAAGGTTCAAAATCAATAATTTACAATCCTAATCTTGTTTAATGAGTGTTTTAAAAGTATGAGTTCAACATTAGCTAAAAGCATTTCCTTTATTGGCTAAAGCTTAAACTTATTTGACAAGTATTTATTTACAATTAAGCCCACCTAAACCAACACTTATTGAATTGCATCTTTATCAACCTTAAACTATTTATAAACAAATGTGAACTCAATGCCATTCTTTGACAATATATAGCATCCAATTGCTTGCCTAAAGAAAATGTCTTACATACTCTATGAAAATGAATGGGAGACTCATGCAAATAGGAAGGTCTTGTAGATGTCGGAATTTGATGATTAAGGGGATTAGGATGATTGACTATACAAGTGATATGATACAAATTACATATCAAAGTACCTACACCTTGATGTGCAATAGGGGTTGTGGAGATCTTGTTAGAGGTCTCATTTCCATTGAACGAGGAACAAAATTCATCATCGCTTTTCATGGTAGAGGCTTGTTGTTGTACATTTTTTCTTGTTTCTCTTGTTTTACTATCCACATGGTTGCCGCTACTTGACTCTATAGAGGGAGAAACAAGGAGTGCTTATGTTTGTTTTTGACATGGACCAAGTTGTTTTTGACTAAATTCTCTAGAATTTACACTTTTGCAACAATTGAGAAGACCTTAAACTACTAAATGGATGGGCTTCATTTTGAAGAGCCCATAGTCCTTGTTTTTGTTGCCCAAATAACAATGAGACATTGATTTTACTAAAGGCTTGCCAAGAGTTGGTGTAAGCTTAGCCCCGTTTGGTGCGCTATAGTGTTACACTGGGAGCTTCCGGTTATTTATTATATGATTAATTATTTTCATTTTATATTATTTTATTTTATATTGTAGTTTCTGTAGGGGCACGATGAAGGTCAGCGATGACCATCCCCGACGGCACCGTCTCCATCTCGGACCGGGTATATCAAAACTGGGCGTTCCCATTCCTGAGGACCCGGCCCGACCCGGTTGCCTTTTTTCTTCGTCTTATAGCGCCTTCCCCAGCTTTCTTCTTCTCCCCACACCTCCACCTCCCGCAGGAAATCCATCGTCTCCTCCAATTTCTGCTTCTGGATTCCCTGATTCCACAAGCCATGGCCAAGGATCCAGTGCGCGTTTTGGTCACTGGAGCCGCTGGTACCACATTCCCCCGCTTTCTCGTCTCGTCAATACTAATCTTGAACGATTTCTGGGTTTTGCTTGTCACTCTTTCTTTTGCTTGTGGTTACTATGAAATCGTTACAAAACAGAATTTGAATACTGTTGTATCCACAAATTTGGATTGATCCGTGTGCGTGGCGATCGTCGTGATGGATGTCTTACAGGGGTGGTTGCTTGCACCGAATTGTGGAAACTATATTGAGGTTTGAAAGTTTGGTTAAGGTTTTGTGTGTGTTTGTTTGCAGGACAAATTGGGTATGCTTTGGTTCCCATGATTGCTCGCGGTGTCATGCTGGGGCCTGATCAGCCTGTCATTCTGCATATGCTGGATATTGCACCTGCTGCGGAGTCTCTGAATGGGGTCAAGATGGAGCTCACGGATGCTGCGTTTCCGCTTCTGAAAGGTATAGGTTGTGTAAATTTATTTGATTTCTCCTTTCTTGGAACGAAATTGTGGTCTATGTAGATCCACGATGTCTTGGGAAATTTGCTCTACAGGCTCTGTGTTGAATTTGTTGGAGTTATGAATGGAGAGCTAGTTTCCTTTGTTCTATAGGAGTGTTGCTGTGAATCAATCGTTTATTTAGATGTTTTATCAGATGGCTGCATTTGTGACGATGGACCTGATGATGTGACTTTACTGTCGATGGAGTAGGTGTGGTAGCCACAACCGACGTTGCAGAGGCCTGCAAGGGTGTGAACATCGCGGTCATGGTGGGAGGGTTTCCTCGCAAGGAAGGCATGGAGCGAAAGGATGTCATGTCGAAGAATGTTTCCATTTACAAAGCCCAGGCCTCGGCTCTTGAGCAGCATGCTGCCAAAGATGTAAAGGTAGGGTCCGGGAAGTCCAAAAGGACCCTTTTCTTTTTCTTTTTCCTTTTTCCTTTCTTGTGAGAACTATAACATTCTAGAGAATCGTTGTTGAGCACCCGTTGAATTGTTAGGAAAAGAAATCCCTGACACCTTGTTTTGCAAAGTTGAGCTCAAATAGAGCTCTCCTCAAGCTAATATGCCATTTGTCTTCACATGCGAGTGTATTTCAGAGTTTCAATCTTACTTTATATGCTTTGATTTGACATGACTTTGGTCTAAATAACGTTTAGGCGGCAATTGTCTCAAATGGTGTGCCATGCTACTAGTACTCAAGAATGTAATGTGGTGCTCCTTATGCACAGGTGCTGGTGGTCGCAAACCCAGCCAACACAAACGCCTTGATATTGAAGGAGTTTGCCCCCTCCATTCCAGAGAAGAACATTTCGTGCCTGACCCGGCTGGACCACAACAGGGCGCTAGGCCAAATTGCGGAGCGATTGGATGTGCCTGTGTCTACAGTGAAGAACGTGATCATTTGGGGAAACCACTCTTCATCTCAGTACCCTGATGTCAACCATGCTGTGGTTGGTGACAAGCCCGTGCGCGAGGCTGTGGCTGATGATGCTTACTTAGATGGGGAGTTTATCAAGGTGGTGCAACAGCGTGGCGCAGCTATTATCAAGGCTCGCAAGCTTTCCAGCGCCCTTTCTGCAGCTAGCTCCGCATGTGACCACATTCGTGACTGGGTTCTCGGCACTCCTGAGGTATTACATTCACAGTGACATTATTTCATATATATGTGTGACATGTGAGGATTGCCTGTCAAAGAGCACTGTCTGCGGATAGAGTCTTGTAATGGAATGGCTTCCTTCATTTGAACTGCACTTAGTAGGAATGGCACCTTCCAGTGGGCAACTAGAATGCTGACATTTGCAATGGACTCATTACTTCTGAGTACATGACTGAGTTAAGCTAACGGATGCTCTAATTTTTGCAGGGATCATATGTGTCGATGGGAGTCTACTCTGACGGATCATACAACGTCCCACCTGGTATCATCTACTCTTACCCTGTGACATGTGCCAACGGAGACTGGACCATCGTGCAAGGTATCTCTCTTACCCAATTTTAGAAATACGCTTGATTATTTCCTAAAATTATATGCTAGGTTTGAGTATTTGTCAGTGTGACTTTGAATTCGCACATCAGAGTCTTTAAATTCTTTATCGTTCATGTTGCTGTGTAGGGCTCACCATTGATGCCAAGTCAAGGGCCAAGCTTGACGCTACAGCTGATGAACTTGTGGAGGAGAAGGCCTTGGCCTACACCTGCATCAGCGAGTAGTTGAGAAACTTTTCCATAAGGCTTTGGTGCCTCTTATATCACACCTGCACCATCCTCTTCCAAGGATGGATTGCTTATTCTAGCACTAACTGCACCTTGTCAAGGTGTAACAATTTTTGTCCACGAGGTAAGTGAATAAAGTTTATTACAGTTGTAAGGATTCATTGTTGGCCTCTCAATCCGCCAATCCGGTGTATAGGGTGTGTATGGTCACCTTACTTTAGAAATTGAAGCAAAATGCTCTTCTTGCACATGGGTTCCACTTGAGGACTGATATCATTTCATAAATGATTGCCGCACCACTTTCGCTGAAATTGCGGAACTCGCAAATCATAATACCTTGGTCCAAGTTGACTCAAACATTTCGCTTTCTTTTTGGTTGGTGAACTGAAGGTCAAAGCCATTACCTTTCTGCAGAATGTGAGCCCATGGCACAACCAACCAAAAAGTACAGATTCAGATGTTTGAGATTCAATGAAATAACTTTGACCTGGTGTTCTATACCGATCTTAAGCTTCTCGGCTAGCTTTGAAGGTTATTTCGTCTATAACCCATTTGTTCAGCGAATGCCCTTTAATCAACTGAAGCTTATCTAGAACCGTTTGCAACTCCCGTCTCCGTTCAATATTGTCAGCATACAAAGTTTTTGAAGTGCTGACTAAGGTGATCTTAAACTGTCATTGTTATCTCCAACTTTAACCATGACTTTGAGTAAATGGTTTTGGATCTTTTGGAAAACAATTCAAACATGTGCCTAATGTATATGGCACTTCAAGAAATTTTCAAGTCTTCACTTTATAAATTCACAAATATTACAGAAATTTGCAATGCATATAATTGACAACAAATATAATGTCAAGTTTGGTTTTCAAGGCGAATTTTCATCATTCTTTTTTATAATTAAAAAAAATGTTGTACCTTTTAATGTTGTTCTTCTTTTTGCATCCTTAGATTTGTAAAAAGTATAGTTATGGACATTTGTGATGTATTATTATGACTTTACATTATGTCCCATAATGCCAAGTTGTTGATTGTGAATTTACAAGCCTCAAGATTTTCAAAGGTAATCTAGTTCTTAGGTGTGGTCCATAATTCCATAGGCGTGTCAATGTTCCCTCCATCCCATTAGTTTACTAATCCTTTATTGTAGTATTGAAATTATTAAGGATTTGGCAAATGATTTTATAGTGAATGTTTAATGTATCCACTTTCTTGTAAAACGAGTGGGCGTTACTATTAATTACAATGAAGGAAAGATTAGAAAATAGGAAGTTGCAATAGATACAAAATGCCACATATAAGCAAGGATAGGGTTTGTAAAGAAGGAATACTTCCTATGCAACTACCTTGCCCTCTATGAATGTGTGTTTAAATATGCAAAAGAACAGCTTGGAATTCAATAGATTCAATAAAAACTTCAAATGTCTTTGGGTGTTTGACCTAGTCAACTTCAAATTGCTATTAAAAATTCAGTTTTTGAAGTTTTTTTAATCTATAAAATGGATAATGAACTAGACTTCTTGTGTGGAAAAAAAAAATCATTTTCAACTCTAAAATCAGGTCTGAAGTCAAGGGATCAAGTAACTTGGGACAAATGAAAAAAACAAAAGGGACTGTCTAGTAAAATGGGACAAAGGGAGTACAGTATGTTGCAAGTAACTTGTCTGGCAGTGCATGCCCAACGTGATTGAGAAAATCAGTTCAGCCCATCCTGACAATTCATGTGCTGAGAATCCCTTCAAAGCATGATTTCAGATACTTGGATGCATTAATTTCGATAACTCCCACAAGTAAGGTACATGGATTTCCCCATTCCAATGAGGGAGGTTGCAAATTTGTGTCACTATAAATTATTAATTAACATGAAAAATGAGTTTTCAACAGTTCTAATTTCAACTTGCATTAATTTACATTACTATGACTTTTGTGACTTTCTGTCACCCACACTAATAGGAGAAATCAGTGGTCACAATGATGTGGGTACCAGATCTACCCATTGTGCAACTTAGGTTTTCAAGACAAGGACTTTGGAGCTGTTCAGCATATATATGAATTCTGACACAGTACACATTAGTGCGTTAGCAAGGTCTGGATGAATGTTTTTGTGAAATGAATGACCTTTGCTTTTTCTTCAAAAATTTACAAATCACCTTAGAGTGCCTACCTTTGTCACAGGCCGGTGTACTTCCAGGGTTCCAAAAAACTGTTCAGAACAGTCACAAAATGTAAACTATGTATGCACTCAGGGTGATTCAAGAAAACTAATGGGGCAAAATTCTTACTCCTGCTTACCACTATACAATTGTAAGTATATTCTATTTCTAAACATAGTAAAACATGCCCACCTCTATAAGGCTGGTGTGTGGGATATTGAAGACAATAGCTGGGTCTCGACTGTTTTTCCTCAAAAAAGTGTATACATAATTAATAGTACACTTTTTCACAAGGGTGGATGACTTCTTTGCCTTCACATACGGATGGCTCATGATGTAAGCAATGCCTGCATCTTTTGCTTTGGAAAGAATCATCAGTGCCTTGTGAACATCCATCCGGGTGGATTCATCATCAGAGTCGCTCATAGGAATGTCAAACCGCACCCTTCTCTTGGGAACAAAACCAGGCGATGACTGAAACCAATCTGTAGACTGCAGAAGCCACAAAAAAGACATGTTCAGAAGTCACCAACACTAATGAAACTAACATCTGTGTACCTTTTGTGGTGCAGCTACAAAGCTACGTGAGGCAATCATGTAGCTTTACAAAAGATGTTGAACAGCAACACGGCACTGTTCATAAGAACCTACTCAAACTGGCTCATTTCACTAACTTTGTGACGTGTCAAATGAAACAAGAAGCTGCACTAGAAGAGGTTGTGTCCTTGTAGTTGCAGCTACGAGACTATAAGAGGTTTTGTAGCTTTATTTCATTGTGTAGCTGCACTGTAGATTTAACTTATTGAGTAGCAGAAACACTCTGCATACGAACCAACTCAACCCATTTCAAGGTACTTTCAAACTAAAGTAAAGGTAACACACTTCAGTCCAAAAAAGTATCTATACTCAATCCTAAGACCCCATTCTTAAATAAAAAGCATGAGCATACTGTCACTTCAGCTATAACTGTGGCTTGTGTCTACAACACTAATGAAACAATCAACTACGCAACTTACAAGCGACTCTATCCTTCTGTTGTTCAACTACGGAGCGACGAGAGACTTTGTAAGGTAGTGCATTCATAGTGGATGAGACACTTAGTGTCTCTTTTGAGCTCATTGTGTAGCTGCTTTGAGTAAGTAGTTGATTTCACATTAGGGATGAAGGCTCAATTTTTGAGTAGCAGAAAACATTGTACATAGGAATGTACTCAAAGTTTGTTTCATATTAGATGGGGGTTGTGTTGATGCAATTGGTCTCGTCCCCTTCAGTCTGGGGCCAAATGATGCTCTAAAATGTTGAATAAATTTATTAAAGAGTGAGGATTTATTGGTTACCTGCAATCGATCGCCATCGTCGGATATGCTCATGGATCTAATGCTGTCCTCCATTGTGACAGACTCTTGTCTCCGAAGCAATGAAGGAGTCGTCCCCATGACAATCAAGTGCCCTTCGTAACTCAGTTCGTTGCTGGAAAACGGATCCAACTCTTGGCTGAACTCCATGACGGTCTCTTCGCTTTGGATGAACTCCGCCAGATTGGCTACCAGTTGGTTCTCAAAGTCATTCTCGTCCCTGCGTACATCTTTGTATCCATACCGCACCACACACCTGCATGATCATATCCCTAGAGCTCATTCGTTGTGCACAGAATTCTCAAAATTGCAGGGAAGCATGAACAACAACATAAGAAAACAAAACAAAAGAACAGAAAGTTGTGTAGAAGATGATTAAAATCAAATCGAATCCGGTGACATGTGCATCGCATTCATTAGCTAGCTGTGAAGAGGATGCATCTTCTCTTTCCCATGCCCACAATTTTCATGAAGCAACAGAAACCATGGTCATCTGTAAGTCAAGAGTTGGTAACAAAGGACCAAATGTTACGCAATTAAGTTTAGGCTACATTGCTTTACTTTATTGATATGTCCCTCGTGTAAACGCTCTGTAGAAAAAACATCCATCTGTTATTTATTAAATTTTGTTTTAACAAGAGTTAAACTATGCACCAGTCTATGAATACTTACTTTACTCCTAGTAAAATCAAGAGGTGGTAATTATGACCCAAAGGTTATGCAATATCAGGCTTCTAGAGAACCGCATTGCGTTATTAGCTTTCAACTTCAATTCGTTAAATTGGCGGAATTCCACGAAACGTAAATCTATACCAATAGTTTTGCAGAGCTTTGGCCAGACGAATTCCACAGTTTTTGACGCCCAGAATCACGCCAACTCTATGTAATTGACGGCCTTCATTTTATGTCACAAGTGCAAATCCCTTGAGGAACCAACATGCATCCAGCCGTTGTTTGTTTGATGTTGTTTCAAGAAGGGGTTTGCACGAGCGTGTCAGTAGTTTGCCTCCTAAATGCAGCTCGTCCAGTTTATTCAAACTAACATAGTAAAAATCTGGATCTATAAGCTTTTATTCTGAGAATGTATACTAGATGATTCCCAAGGGTATACTTATCTAGAACGCCAATTTCGTTGAATTGACTCTATTCCATTGAAATGGCGCAGAGACCCTCAAGCCAAGGAGGAATTGAGATGTTTTAGGGCTCTGGGATGGGGGGAGGGGTGGATATCCTAGCATCTCGGTGCACAATGTTGTGCATTAAATGAAATTTTCATAACAATTTTCATATCTATCGGCACAGCAAGCTATTGTAAATATCAAAATGGCGCATGGAATAACTCCCATTTAACAGAATTGAGGTTCTACCTAGCTGTAAGTGATACTGCGGCATACCTGTACATGTGAAATTCCTTGGGTCCAATGCGTCCAATCAAATATCGTTCGTCTTGT
Source organism: Pseudoscleropodium purum (assembly GCA_963969395.1). Classification (NCBI taxonomy): domain Eukaryota; kingdom Viridiplantae; phylum Streptophyta; class Bryopsida; order Hypnales; family Brachytheciaceae; genus Pseudoscleropodium; species Pseudoscleropodium purum. Next base: position 18,082,447 of record OZ017796.1, on the reverse strand, counting down.
GTAACAAACGGCACAGGAGCCGACTTCATGCAAACAAACACCAGCACCTCATGAAACGCGGGCAAGTTCGTCACAAAGTGGGAGAAAATCGCAGGCACGCCACTGACGAGGTCCGTGTAGATCAAGCCAATGCCCGGGACCCGCACCATGCCCAGACTGGAACCGAGCTCCAGCAACCACTTCATGGAAACCTTGTTCTGGAGGTCGTACTCGTATTTCTTGATGGTGCCGTAATGCCACACGTACATGGCCGTCATGAACACACCCGCAATCACCAGCGGCACCCAGCCTCCCTGAGGGACCTTGTTCAGTGCAGTGGACAAATACAGAAGCTCCACGGAGCCAAACACCGAGCAGAACAGCAAAGCCAGGACGGTGCTGCGTTGCCAGACTGTTATGATCACCAGGGTCATCAGAAATGTCGTCACCAGCATCACTATAATCACGGCGATACCTACAAGCAGCCAAATAGACGACAGTTTATCAACATAAGGTTATTTGCAGTTCCTGTAAAGAAAGTTCAGCATGTGGTCATATGAATTTCCTGCTTCAAAACTCAGCGCATGGTTATATTGATTTTTCCTGTTTCAAAGCTCAGAATATGGCCATATTGATCTTTTCTGTAAAGAAAGCTCACCACAGGACCATATGAATTTCCTGTGTCAGACACCTGCAACTGTGCAAATCTCACTGAAATCTACTACTTTGACGAATATATAATTACGAGGTTGTGCACACCTCATAGATTAGTGTTGAGTGCCGCAGCATGGGTCTCGGTCAGGGAAAATATTTTACTCAAATGAATATGAGGACTAGATGAACCAATTCACTGTAGGAGTAAACTTGTTAACCCCTAAGCGCCCCAAGTTCCATATTCTGGAAAATTGTGCTTCGGGGTGACGTTTCGTCTAAAGAAATCCGAAGAGATGCTTGTATCTGTAAAAAGCAACTTTCTTTAATAGCCAATGTGATGAATTGAGGTAAGTAATATATTTGAACTAAGAGATATGTAAAGTAAAAACTATGCAATATTCGAAAATGGATTTGGGAGTTAAAAAAGGGTGGGTTAGAACGACCGATTTCAGAGTGTGACATTCCAAGTGCTCAAAAATCTGAAAACTAATACTTCCAGGTGCCGAGAGCTCTGAAAACTGGTGACCAGCTCACTATTGCACAACGTCTACTGTAGAGAACTTAGTTTATGCATGAATGATGTACTACATGACAAGAATACTTTTCTGGCACAAACTTGATGAGTGTAGGCTGTTGGCATATGGGTGGTGAACTACTTGGGAACTCAGGACAGGCACTCATGGACCAAATCTGAAAACCTTTCGTCAATTTGAAATGAGAACTACCGTATTGAAAGAAATCAAGCAACTTGAATGGAAGAAGAGAAAAGGACTGTATATACCGTAGGCATTTCCGATCTCAATGACGTCCTGGAAACCGATAGTCAGAGCTAGGCAGAGTAGTAACATTATCCAGTTGATCTCCGGGATGTAGATCTGTCCATAAATGTTACTGGAGGTGTGCACCACTTTGACCCGTGGGAAGCATCCCAGTGCCATACATTGATTTATAATGGAAAACGTTGCAGAGATGACTGCTTGGCTCCCTACAATTGAGGCCAACGTCGCTATCACAAACACTGGCCAAAAAACAGGCTCTGCAAGAAACCAGCAGACATCATGTATGTCAGTGACAAATTGTCTTTAGAGAATTGTAAGATGACATTGAATTTGATGTTTTTTCACAGAGAAATAAAGTTTATGGTCTAGTTACCATAGTGAACTAAACTGCACAACTAACCTGGAACAGATTTAAAGAATGCATGTTCAATGTTATCAAGGTTCTTCGAGAGATAGGCAGCCTGTCCTATGTACCCAATCAACAAGGAAGGGTACACAACTGCTGTAAACGCAATCTGGAAAAAAACAAAACAAAACATGTTAGCGTAGATATGCACATGAATGGTCGTAGAACAAAACAGGAATAATACTTTGATTGTCATATTCCATACAACGGCACTTTTTTCAAACGCCATTTTAACATACATGATCATTTTGTCAGACACTGCAGTATCTCACATCTGTAAATAGAAAGGCTGTCGTGCTTCAATGCCAAACGAAACGTGAATCGAGAATAAAACATATATAAGTAAAAAACCTTAACCATTTCCAATAAAGAAAAGCTTCACCTGTATCGATGTGCGCGAAAAATGGCCGAGATCTGCATACATCGCCTCCGCCCCTGCTCACAAAAATCAAAGAAGGGATTAGATCCATCAGTGGGATGAATTCAAGTGATGTCCAGCAGTTGGATGTACTATATCACAGATAAGAGAGAAAGAAAAATAGATTGCAACAAACCTGTGATACTCAAAAGCACGCCACCAAGAGAAATCCATCCCTCCTTGCCATCCCTCTTGAAAAAATAGTACATGTAGTAGGGAGAAAGCGCTCGCAATATACTAGGATTCCATTTAATCAAGTTGTACAAGCCAATGCTGGCGTTGCAGAACAGCCATGCCAGTATGATAGGTGCGAACAATGAAGACACTCGACGTGTGCCGATGTATTGCAGACCGAAAAGTAACACCAAAATGATGCAGGACACGATTACTGTTACATCTGCAAGCCAGTCACTCACGCCCCGCAAGCATTTAATTTTCAAGAGCCTTGTCCATTTTCAAGGTTCACCTTTAAAATACCATTCTCAACTACCTCGGGGAAGAGCCCTGGAATCACAATCCATGATTTAGGTGAAAACTTGGCAAGACTTATTATAAATATGGAGCCAGTCGTGGAGCTAGCATCACCTAATGTCAAGTGCTTCTCCTGGTATAGAATCAAGAATTACAGAGGCTCTAACATTTCCAGGATGACTTACGAGAAAGGTGGAATGTCAAGATTGCTAAAGAATCGTCAAATTTGTAAAATTGGCGAAAATTCAAGGGATTGCCGCCCTTCTGAAAACCTCAGATATATACCAGTTCTAGTTTACAGAGCTCTGGGCACTAGAAAGTCACAATGTTGGCGCTGGAACACGCCGTTTTAACTAATTTGGGTATAAGAATGTTGAGAACCTCGGGTGATATTATTTCTTTCTCATTCCACGGTAAAGATCATCTGAGGCAAAAGCATAAACCATCATTTGCAAAAACATTCCAAAGTTTGAAGACCGATTCACTCACTGTTGTGGAGGTTGGGGACAGCGACGCGAATACCATCTATGGCGGACAAGACTGTTTTCAACACCAATAACGACAAATGTTTGTTAGCAAACATTAAAAAACAGAGCATTCAAGAACAGAATCGAAAACCCGCAGTGTATAGCAATCAGAAACGCAAATGAGACTATCAATTTCTAATTTTCAGTTACCCAAGCTGCAAGTCAATGCACAAGATAGTCTATGTGTGGAAAGATTGATGTAATTTCATTCAAATGGAAGTTTAGGGTTTCGGAATCCAAGTACCTGAAAGCGCAGGCGTGAGGGCGCCATCTCCGATAACCATACACGTACCCAGCAACACGACGAGCAGGAGCCCGTTTTTCAGAAACTTGTGATTCTCCAGCAACTTCCGAAACCACACCCCTCGTGGCGTCTCCGACGCCGGCGGCTCCTTCTTGTACAAGGAGAGCTCTTCATCCACCGTCTGTTGGTTCAAAATTATACTCAGCTTCAAATGCCGGCACAGCAAAGCGTACAGTGCGAACGTCCCCCCTGTATGCAATTTAACAAAATCCAATTCAACCCATCTCTCTTGCACAAATAGATATCAAATCAATCCTTAGAAAACTTGGACAGGCCTACATTTGCACAAAGCTTAGCCAGAAAACTGCTGATGTAAGGAATATACAGACCCTCAAAAATACAGCACACACGCATAGCTAAACCCTAAATTAACCCTTGCGACCACGAATTCCACAGCCAAGGGTTGATTGAGTGCTTGTAATTTGTACCTTCGCCATTGTCGTGGGCATTGAGAACGATCAAGCAATACTTGGCGAGGGGGATCAAAGTGAGAGTCCAGAAGACGAAGCTCAAAACGCCGTAAACTTCGTACACTTCAATGGCGTCCACTGCCTGAATTTTCACGAAAGTGGCGTGGAAGACGTACAGAGGCGACACGCTGAGGTCGCCATACACCACTCCGCAGCTTTGGTAGGCGAGTGTTAACAGCACTGCAATGTTAATCGAACCCTTCTTCGTCACCTGCAGACATGAATCATGCACCGTACTCGTTTCCAATCAGTCACGACCCAACACCCCCACAGGAGAAATCCAGTATGGAAACTTAAGAAACGTCCTTTTAGGCGTCCAAATCCCATTTCTAGCGTACCCTATTCTATCGTCGCTAGACATTGACAATGGAAATCTTCAAGAATTTCATAAGATTTCTCCTGTGCCCAACAAAATCATAGCATCACAAATCTCACGTTGCAAACACGTCGTCTGCAATTTAGTCATGGAACTGGCACGAGGTCGGTCCCGACTATTGAGCAAGACATCGAAACCACTGAAAGTCTCTAGTGCATATCTACCCACTCGGAGGTGGACTGACACTGCGAGACTTACTGTACTTAGCTTGCTGTTTCCATATATCAGGATAAACTTGAGGCTAGTATGTGTATATAAATACATACAACCGAGCTAGCTGGCTTGAGCAATGATCGACAAGACTGGATGAAGGTAGACCAAAACCTGAGTGCGGGTGGTTCCGGGCTCCGAATCCATGATACCGCCGTCCAATCACCAAAAACAGCGGAGCAATTTAAAGCACGAACAATAGTTGTTGTCGGTGGCCGGCTAGCTTCAAGGATTAATTGCAAATCCCACGCGCGGTAGCTCGATCCTAGAGCTCGCCCCATGCCACATGAACACGAAGCATCCTCAGCGTCGTCGACACCCGAAGATTATTCATCTTCAAATCCAACACACTGAACTCCTGCATGTGCTTCAATAAGAGCTTCAGTCAGAGCTTCAATCTTCACTGACAGGCTGGGGCAGTAGTAGTCCCAACTAACTATCCAGCTTCTTCACAAGCTTGCAAATGTGAGTCCAAATTCGCTCAGTATTCACTACAACAGAAAGTAGCAGCTGCAACGTACACACCATCAATTATTTTGAAATGGTTTTGTAGTGGTTTTGGACTTTGCTAACCTAGCTAAAACTTATGATCTACCTTAGCTATTGCGAACCATTGCAAATAAAAGAACTGCAAACTTGTTGCAAAAGTCTTGGCATGAGCACGTAGACAATCCGTAGCTACGCCTAAACTATTGCAACATCAAGCTTCCGTACTAGTAATTATTCAACCATGAATCAAGTTTAAACAAATAGACGTACACCCTTTGAAGCAATCAGCGCTATACACGCACGCACCAGGAAGCTAGCTAGATACATTCGTCCAAAGTGGCCGCGCAGTACCTAAGATTCATTCTAGGACCGACGCGTCATCAAAAAGTATGTGCTCGATCACATATTGCAGCTAGATCACTTCCACGTCGGTCCTAGAAGATCGTTCAGTTGGAGATCGATGTTCAAGTTCGATCAAAGGTGCTGGTGATACTGTAGGTGGTGAATATTCAAAGTTTGGAGTATTAGGCTACAATTGATCTTCAAAGTAAAAAGATGGAGATCGAGCTTCCGGAGAAGATCATCAGATTCCGGATTGAGTGACTCCCCGACCTGCAGCATGATACACGCAGCTAGATCGATATCCCGAAATAGAAACGCAATAAGAAAACACGCGCAGATTGAAGATGACGGACGGATCAGTGTTTTGTTTATCATTTTGGTGAAGGATCCAGTTAATAATTGGTCTTCAAATACAGCAGTGCCAATCTGGCTATTTTGGCCCCAGAAAAAACAGAAACTTTCCTGATGGTCCACATCTTTTGGATGTCAGTTAGCCAATTGGGGAAAAATCGTGCATCACAAAAGCACTGTGACGGAGAGCTGGCTGCTTTGCTTTCAAGGTTTGAAGCTTTCTACTGTAGACCCTGGGGCCGCTTGAAAAGGATACTATATATGTCTAACTTAATTCTTTATCAACCGTCCGGCCGTTGCCTTAAAGGAATCACATGGGGCCAAAATATTAGTTCAAGTTTGGAGTTTTGTGTTCCACTTTGGAGTACGTGACGTGGAGAGTGTGGCACGCGGCAGTGGCATGTATCAAAGTGGTGTAAATTTATGGTTAACTTAACTTAGAGGCGCAGTTTCAATGAGGGTGCGACGTAGTTCTCGGGAGGCGACGGGGTTCACGTGAATGGGAGTTCAATGTGAAACACATGGAATCGTCGCCACCCATGTCTGGGATGCATAAGTGAGGTATTTTGGGGTGCGGCGCTATTTGGCGATGGAGAAAACGGCTTAAGATGTAACTACCTCTCTTATTTGAATGAATAATTTAAAATCCATCCATGTTAACCACACTAATAATGATATTTTCGTGTAAATGACACTAGTTGATTTTAAAATGTTCCTCCGTATAAGTTTTGACTCTTTTATGAGTATTTTTACTAATTATAATTACAAAGATCCCACTCTTTGAATATTGTAAATATTTGTGCTCTTGGTAAAAATCTTTATAAAAAATAAGAACTTACCAAGCATTTCAAAATCAATTAGCTTATATATAGTTATACTATATATCATTATTAATGTAGTAGAAAGAGTGGTTAGTTGAGGCATCAAAGAATAGTACAAAACATAGAATATTGGAACTATCTAATTTGGTGCCAATTTGGTGCCTTGGCCATCACACTTTGACACTACTCATTGGTGGGTTGCCTAAAGACCACCCTTTTATTACACTAAATACTTCCATTAGATTGCCCTTTTAATTATATTTTCCAATCCACCATATACTTAGGTACATGAAAAAAATTTAATTACAAAATCTACAAATTGGATACATAATAGAAACTCAAAAACATCTCATTCATCATTTTATTGATTACATAAATTAGTGTAAAATGTTGAGAAAATAGTGTGGAGCGATCTAATGAGAGTGTTTAGTGCAATATTTTTGTGGCATGACAAAAGTGAAAAGTCTAACTTGTGGAGTTGTGTACTCCAAAGTTTGTTTCTCACAACAACAAAGTGTTCATAGGTTTCAAAAAAAAAAAAAGTCTTACAAACCTTGCTTTGCATTGAATTTGGACATTTGGTGTAAGCATGTCACATCATGACTTTTATTGCAACAATTGTCTTTTTAATGGATAAATAGAAGAGATTTTTTTATACTTTTTTGGATAGAGTGAAGGATTCTATTTACTTTAATTTGGGCCACATAGAAAGTGTTCTTTAGATGAAATGAGTAAAAATAAATATTTTAAAAGTCCCATAAATATTATAATAAAAAAGAAGAACTCTCCTAAATATCTTATTCATTCATTCATGTAGAATATTCTTTGAATTCATTGATGTTAAAGTTATTCTAAATATCATAAAATGTCACCTTTTATTTGGTCCCTAGTTCCTTTTCCAAACGTATATCATCCATAGAATAGATGGTTGAGCATTTAAGAGCTAACTACAACCATGGACATAGATGAAACTTGTAGAAATGAATGAAATGTCTTTTCTTCATCCCCCAAAGATACTATATCAAGATTTTGTAGCAATTGAAAATAATTCATCCATGATTGAGAAAGTAACAAAGGAAACCAAGATATTTTTCTTTAGTTAAATTCCTCCAAAAAAATTGTATTATTTTTCACAATTTTGAGCAAATTATTGCTTTAGAAGATTTCATATACTATAATATGCACCTAGGAATGTTGATGGATTAGGATAATCATTTATTCTTTCCAATTATATATTTTTCATTAAACTCCCATTGATGTTTGATCTCTAAAGCTCTATGACTATGTTTTCACCAAAAATGCTCAAAAATTGCCATTTTTAGTACAAGTATTGAATTTTATTTTTCAAACTTTTTATGACACATATGATTATGGGATCTTGTAGTATGTTGACTTGAGAACATGTGATAAAAATTTCAAAAATTTCCACAATGTGGATTGCAAAATATAAGCATTGAAATTTACAAAAATCATTTTTTTGGCCCTATAAAAAAACAAGGTAGCTATAGTTTTCTATTTAAAAAAAAAGAATGCCCTAAATGGTAGTGCTTTTTTGGATTTCTTTTTTAGACAAGTTTTTTACATACTTGAAAATTTCCAAATCATTTGGAAATTGGAATTTTACAACATATAGGAAAAAAGTAATAAATAGACAATAGTAGAGATTGATTTAAAATATGAAATTATTAAGAATTCCATTATGGAATTGAAAAATGCCAATCTCAATGGTTGCAATGTTGTAATAAATAATCTACATCCTATAATTTTATTTTTTCTAAAAATATTAAAAATTGAGTAAGATAAAAGACTTCAAAGTTTATTTTAGAGTAGACAATTTGTAAATACAATTTATAAATACCTGCAAACAAAAAATCCTCATAACTTTTAACTCATTGATCAAAATGGAATGATTCAAAGATTTCCATGTATATATGATTTTAGAACCAATTTCAAATTTTTATTTTTAAGAGAAATAAAATTTCTTGATTTGTCCTAATTTGTCCAGATTTGCCCATTTTATGAAAAAAAAAAAAAAAATAGTATATTAGGCCATAACTTTTGACTTATATTTCCAAATGCCATGGAATTTATTGCATATGAAAGATACTCCTTCTCCCTACCTTCCATTAAATTTGGGCCAAAAATGTGGAAATCTCCAATCACACATACCTCTCCAAAATTGCTACATAGCCAAAAAATGCATAATGGTCCTTTAGGGGTTAAAGTTTACAAACAATAGGAAATAAGATGGATATAAATATCATTTATGTATGTCCATCCACCTTATTTCCTATTGTTTGTAAGCATCATATAAATTTTGACAAATTTATAATTACTTGTGATGTTTTGGTGATTTCATTTAATTTTCACATAATTTTTTAAATATATAATTTGTCACTATCAATTTTAGATAGGATTTTGATGATAGTTTTTTAGTAAGAGTATAGCTAATCTTATATACCTCCAACATAGAAAAGGCAAGGCCCTTAGCATCTATTTCCTTATAAAAAAGTTTTGACTTAAAGTACACATAATATTCTTGAATTTCATAGTTGGGATTCTTTGCAACCAATGATTGGAGGCTCCTTTCACTATATAATTATATAGAATTAAAACTTGCCTATGATTTGAAGGTCATTGTAAGAAGAATCATTTTTGGTATAGTAACATTGTAGGTCTTTCTAGTTTCCCAAATCAAGAATATCATGCAAATGTTCTATGGTAAAAACATTCAAAAGTAATTGGTTTTATTTCTATTTTTATTTCTTTTAATTTTTTCCACATTAAAATATCTTCAATAAGAATCATTTTTTTCTTTTTCAAAATTTTTAGGGAATTTTCAAAATCACTTACAATTGAAACTTAGGATTGAGTGAAAAAAACAAAAACTCAAAACACTCCCATTGGTCTCATACTTAGACCAAGAAATGTGCTTATAACTTTTGATTTTCTTGACTTAGTTTCAAGTGTAAAGTGTCCTTCAATTTCTTAGAAATTTTTTAGTTTTTTTGAAACAAAATTAGATTGTAAAAATGTTTATAAGAACTAGTTCTTGTGGTTTTTAGATTTTTGACTAGAGCTTGATTATAAAAGTGATCTTAGCAACTTACAACTTTGCAAATACTAACATTCTTTAGTAGATGACATTTTTGAAGTCTATAGCAAGATTTCTAATGTGTGAAAATAAAAGCAAGTCATTTTTTAAAGTGAGTTTCATGCATAAAAATCACAATGCTAGCCCTCAAAATCCAAGATCTAAATTTTTTCTGTTACTTAATGAAATTTTCTTGCAATGAGGTTGCCAAGTTGGTGTAGATGTAGATGTGTTGGAAACTACATACTATCTTGTCTAGTGTTCCTGATTGGAGCTTTTGCTCAAGATGATTAACAAAAGGGGATTAATCCATAATATATACATAATTGAATCATAAGACTAATCTTAACTAGCCGTCATGGATGAGTAACGTCCATGGAACCCTAACTCTATGTCTACAATGACTTGTTTGTCTAACACCCCTCTTCAATCTAAGATTGTCTCAAACTAGTTGTGAACCATGGCCAGAGTTGAGAGATAGAGGTCGAAACAATCTTGATAGAGATGGGAGTAGTTTTGTGAGTGTAGGTTGAATTTCTTTGGACTACAATTAGTCGAAACTTATGTGTGGCTAACTTGTTATATCTTGAGATGGATGATGTGATGGTGTTGTAGCATGTTAGACAAGATATTGAGCAAACGTCCTAATAATGTTGGTGACGAGTTTTGTCAAGTCGATGCTAAAGCTTGTGTAAGTGAAGTTGCTTCTCGACAACGATCATGAGTTCAAGAGTCACCCAAGTAGGCGTAAAATTTTATGTGGTGAGGCATAGGCGGAGTCCCGAACTATACTTTTCTTGGATAGATTATGCTCACGAGGTGAATGGTTTCAAAAGAGTCAAGCATAGAAGTCTTAAAACACTCAAGGGCGCCAAAGAATACCTATTTCACGGTGGGATCTTGTAACTGGTTGATGGATTTTTGTTGAGGGAGATTTTAGGGTTGTGATACTAGATTGTTGAAACAAAATTAGTTTTAGTTCAAAAGGCTCTATGTTTTTGGTTCTAGGTCGATGAGACGAAGCAGTCTTAGTGAAGCTCTATGTTGTTGAAATTTGACTTTGCCCAAAGGCTTCGTCAATGTATCTGTGGACTGGTCATGGATGCTAATATATTTTAAGTTTATTTCCTCTTCTAAGACTCTTTCACATATAAAATGGTAATGTATCTCGATGTGTTTGGTTCTTGCATTAGTTGCATAAAAGACATGATTGTAAGAAATTTTGAGAGCACTTTGATTTGTCACAAAAATTTTGTGATTGAGGAAGCCAATGGAGAGACAAAACTATCTAGAATTGTCGGATTGATTTCTTGAAGCAGTTGGTGTAGCTAGACAACTTCTTGAGCTCCATCACTAAGGACACAATATTTGGATTTAGTAGAAGAGTGAGAGACTATTAATTGGCATTTTGATTGCCAAGTTATTGGGCCTCTTGCTAGGATACATAGGTATGCTCTTGTTGAACGATGTGTGTCGGGGCAAGTATCCCAATCCACATTAGTGTATCCGACAATTGTAAATGGTGCATGTGCATGATAAAGGATTCCATATTCAAGAGTGGCCTGGATGTACCGAAGCACATGTTTGGCCATGCCCAGGTGTTGTTGTTGAGGTTCATCTATATAATTGTTGAATTGATTTATAACATATGCGACACTAAGTCATGTGATGGTTAGGAAAATTAATTTTCTAATCAAACGGCAATAGTAATTGGGATCAATTAGTAGAGAATTTGTGTTTTTAATGAGATTTGTCCTTCGGGGAGTGGGGTGGATGTAGGTTTACAGTCTTGCATCCCAAATTCATGGAGGATAGATACGACACATTTGTGTTGATGAAGAAATTTGCCCAAAGATACTTGTTCAAATGAGATGTTGAGGTATTGTTTTATAATGTCTAAATTTTTTATATCAAATTCTACTTTGAGAAAAATTTTGAGCCAAAAAATGAGAGTATTGTTAGATCTTGTGATGAAGAGATCGTCGACATATAGGAGAAGAATAATAGTTTTGCCATCTTTGTGCATATAGTATAAGCTTGGATTAGATTTATTGTGTTTAAGGCTGGTTTTTAATAGTGTTGCGTCAATTCTATCATACCAAGCTTTGGGACTCTATTTAAGCCAGTATAGTGATTTGTTTAAACGGTAGACAAAGGCCTCATAATCATGGGTGCAGAAATAAAGAGGTTGTGTCATAAAGACATGTTTTTTCAATATGCCATTTAGAAATGCCGTACATACATCTATATGATGTATGTCCCAACATTTTGAAGCTGCTAATGCAATTGTTGTGAAGCATAGACCATTTGATAACAAGGGCGAAGGTTTCCATGATATCTATGCCAAAACGTTGTTTAAAGCCACGAGCAACTAGGTGCGCTTTTTTGATAGGTGGATCTCTATTAATACCAGGTTTTAGTGTGAATACCCACTTATACGTTATAGGTTTGATTCTAGACAGAAGAGGCTCTAAATCCCACCTTTGATTTTGCTAGATTGCTTGCATTTTTTTTATCATTGCATTCCTCTAGCCAAGGTCGTTTATGGCTTTTTTGAAGGTTATACTTGTGAAATTAGGTTCAAGTTGTTGTTCTAATGAGCTTGAGTGAGATATCAACATACATGTTTCAAAGTAATCAGTTAATAAACATAGATTGTAGCCCTTGAGCCATATATTTTGGCGTCGTGATCACTGCAAGCATCTAGATAGTGGAGATGGATTGTTGAAAGGTTCAACTATATGTGAGGTAGTTGGAGAAATAGAAAGGCCATTAGTTGATAGTGGAGATGGGCAAACTATTTGGAAATTACAATTGTGATTGAGGTGAGTAGGATCTGTAGTTGAAAGTAACAAGGGACAAAATTCGGGTTGGAGTGCTATAGTGTTTGGAATTATATTGTGACTAGGAGTGCTTATGGGTCTAATTAGAAGTGTATCTAGTAGAGTTAAATCATCTAATGTTTTGGTGGTCTTAGAGATATGTAAGTGTAAGTTGCCTTCATCAAAACCAAACGTTTTGATTGATTAGAATTTTTCTAGTTTTGGAGTTGTAACACATGTAGGCCCTACTATTTTCATCATATCCTATGAGTATACTAGGTATGGCTTTTGTATCTAATTTTTGATGTTTTTGGTTTGGGATGTGGCAATAGGCAATACAATCGACTACTCGAAGATGGCTTAGGATAGGTTTGACTCCTGAAAAGGCTTCTTTAAGGGTTTTCAGTTGTAATGCCTTTGTTAGGGATCTATTTTGTATGTAGTTTGTTGCTTTTGTTATTTCTTCCCAAAGAGATCTAGGGATTTGTGTGCCCGATACCATACTCTGTATTCCTTCAAGTAGTGTCCTATTTTACATTCTACTAATCCGTTTTGATGTGGGGTATAACTTGTTGTGAGCTGTCGTGCTATTCCATGTTTCTGATAGTATTCTATACAAAAAGTAGATAAATATTTGCCACCTCAATTGTTGCAAAGTATATGAATATGGAGAAAAGGAGTCTCTACAAGTTTCAAAAATGGTAAAAGAAAGTGAGGATCTGCGATTTTTCAGCTAAGAAATACAACTAGGTTTTGTAGGAAAAATTGTCAATAAAGATTAGGATATATTGATTTCCAATCTAACTTGGATGGTGTTGGTATAGGACCGCAAATGTTAGTGTGAATAAAGTGCAAAGGGGCAATGATATTGGTGCCACGTTCCTTGGGAATAGTTGCTTGTGAAATTTTGTTGTGCATACACAAAGAGCATACATGCTTGATAAGTAGAATAGCAAGTACCCCTGCTACAAGATTTCTTGACATCATATGATAGAGACTCTAATAATTGATATCTCCAATTTTTTATGCCCAAGATGAATGTCTTCAGTTGGTAGTTTGTAGCAGGATTTGAGTAGTGGCTGTGCTTCAAGAAGTTGTGTCGGATTGAGACCTATTGACAAGGGTTGTATAGGGTCAAATGAAACTGAAGTAAGTCCAATAAATGAAAATCCATTTGTGATACAATATAGGTTGCTTTTTGAATCGCAAATACCTTGGAAGAAAACTTTAGTACAATGGTCTTTATCATAAATCAAGCATTTTGTGGGTTCAAATAAAACTCAATAGCCAATATCGGTAAGTTTTTCCACTAAAAATAAATTTGTCTCTACTCTAGGGGCATATAAAACACAATGAATTTCCTTTATTACTCCAGAGGAAGTAATGATCTTTACAGTACTTTAGCCAGCTACAGACATTGTTTAGCCATCAACTATCAAAATTTGGGCAATATTGGACTCTGATAATTTGCTAAGTAACTTGGAATTACCAATAACAAGAAAAAAAGTACTTAAGTCTAAGAACCAATCTTCTTCGACCTTTGAAATAATACATGCATTGATTACTTCTTCTAGTGCTTTAATGTCGTTGTCAAAAGCTTCAATACAATGTTGAAGGTGTTTTGGTATGTTGTCAAGACTTGGTTCTTGAAGATCTATCAACTCAAGAAGATTGATTTGTGGTGAGGTATGACTTCATTTCAAGCTGATAAGCTGAAGTTGAAGATTCTTGATCTATTCCTGAAGTGTGATGTGAGCACAGTTGTGGGCATAATGATTGGGTTTGCCACATTTGTGGCACATAACAGCGTGTTTTGTATCGTTGAAGTGAGACTAACCTTCATGCGATTGGTGGTTGTCTCAATAAGTATCACAACCTTGAGAGGTACATCCATGTCCTCTACTAGAATTCCAATTTTCTCGGATCATATTTAGTTCCTCAATGTTGTTTCTTTTCTTTTCTAATGATCTACCCAATTCTTCTTGTAATAAGAGACCTTCCAACTTTGGAAAGTTTGGAACTCACTCTCTTCCTTTCTGAATTATGTAGAATGTAGCCTAGCTTTTCGGCAAACTGTTGAGAGTGATGTCTACCATATCTTTGACAAAAATAGTGATGCCTAGATTTGCTAGTTATGTAACTAGCAAGTTTATTTCTTGAAGATGGTCACTAATTGCCTTCCCTTTTGCCATTCTAAGAGAATAAAATTGTTCCTTGAGAACTAATCAACATGAAGAACTACAAATATTGCACATGTGCCTCAATCGTTGCTAGATAGTCTGAGGATTAGTGAGGTGAATAATTGACAACAATGTAGAGTCATGTACCATGGAGATGAATATGCGACCAACTCTAAATTGTAGTTCATTGTTTGTACATGAAGATGTCATATTGACTTGACTAACAACGACATCAAGAGCAAGTCCAAAGATTTGCACTTCAGTGCAGGGTTGACAAATGTCAACATCCGCCCCAAAATAGCGTCCGTTTTCCGGACGTCCGGACGCTATCGGATGCAGCATCCCGACCGCCGTTGGAAAGCGGACAAGCGGGGTGGGGCGGACGGACGGGGCGGACGGCTCGAGGCGAACACCCAAATCGTGCGGACCAGATCAGTCCGCGCGTCGATCGGACGGCCGTAATCGGGCGGACGAACGGACAGGCGGACGGGCAGACGGGGCGGACGAGGGACAGGCGGACGCTGCGTCCGCCGGGACGCAAATGTCAGCGGACGCTGGGGACACAGCGTCCACATCCGGACGTCCGCGTCCGGACGTCGTGTCAACCTTGCTTCAGTGGTTGTGTAGCTTATTGCGGATGAATTGCCGCTATTGACTTCTTGAGCTTTTGGTTCTACAAATCTCCACAATCCCTCTTGCATCAGAATCATACGTACTTTGTAATTCCAAATCTCATAGTTTGATGGTCCTACCAGCTTCATCAATTCAACAATGTCTTGAATATTGGGATCCATGTTTTCCGAATTCATTGACAAGTGACGTTTGAGACATTACGACATATTGTCAATCTAGTGATTCTAACTAGAACTAGTTGTCTCTCTTCTAGTGTTTTCTAACTTCTAGAAGTTGTCTACAAGCTTTGGTACCATGTTGGAAACTACAAACTATGTTGTCTAGTATTTCTAACTAGAGCTTCTGCTCAAGATAATTAACAAAAGGGAATTAACCCATAATATATACAGAACTAAATCATAAGACTAACCCTAACTAGCCATCATGGATGAGTAATGTACATGGAACCACTAGAAGAAACACGTGTTTAAGTTGATGCATTTTTCTAAACATCTAATGTAACAAGTTGTGTTTTTTTGGTCAACAATTTTGTCCACCATAACATCTTCATGTTATAGTGGACAAAATTGTTGACCAAAAAAACACAACTTGTTACATTAGATGTCTAGAAAAACGAATCAACTTAGTGACGGGAAAATCCAAAAAAATACAAGTTCTTTCTAGTGAACCTTAACTCTGTGTCTATAGTGACTTGTTTGTTTAACAAGATATGCATTGGTGTTTAGTCACAACATAAGGGAAGGTGCTCTCAAAGTGATTACTATTAGTCTAATAATTGATTAAATAGATTCAAGCATTACAACGTTTTGTTTATCAAAACTTGGTCTTCTCCTTCTTATAAAAAAGGTTGTACTTGTTATTTATATTATCATTATTTAATATACCATTCTACTTGATATTCATCAATACTTCATAGTACTATTGCTTCATAGGGTTGACAGGACAGTTGGACGTCCGGACGCGGACGCTGTGTCCGCAGACATTCGCGGACGCCATCCGCCCCGTCCGCCCTGCCCGCCCGTTCGTCCCGCCCTGTCCGCCCCATCCGTCCGCCCCGCCCCGCTCGTCTGCCTTTTGACGACGGAAGGGACACTGCGTCCGTTGGCGTCCGTGCGGACGGACGTTCGAGTTACGAACGCCTTTTTTGGGCGGACGTAGAGATTCTTCAACCCTGTTGCTTCACATGGTATCAAAGCACCATGTACTTCCTTACAACTCCTCTTGCTACTCAAAATACAAGCGAGGATGTCTATGATTTTTTAATTCTTGAGCTTGAAAGAGAAATAGTGGAAGAAGCACTTCCAATTCAAAATAGAAACTTGGTAGAAGTCTTCTTTCAAATATCTTTAGATCCTATTCCAATTCAAGACCTAGGACAATTAACTCCAAGATTTGCTCCAAAAGTTGAACACATTGAATATGAAATTTCTAACGCTCCTTCTAGTTATCTTACTATTTTAGCAACCTATGAAAATATCTGCAATGAAGTTAATTTTTAGTTCTTCTTTCAAGAAGATTCCTAAGCACTTCTTTCATCTTTAAATCAAGAACTTTAAAGTATCTTCAATCGATCCTCAAAATGGCTACAACTTCAAATGGAGCATCTTGAGCATACAACATTCCCCCACTTATTGCAGCCAATTATTCTACTTAGAGCATAAAAATCCAAATGCTTCTTATAAGGTTGGAGCTTTGGATTGTTATAGATGGATTGGAATTTTCTATTGATTCTTCTAATGTTGCGGGCCTCATAGCTTGGCAACTGAAAGATTCAAAAGTACGCTCTGACATACTCCTTTATTGCAAAGAAAAGCAATTAATTTATTTATGACCACTCAAAACTTCCAAAGAAGTTTGGAATTGCATTAAATAAGTATATGAAAAAATCAAACAAAGCCAGTCAAGTCAACCTACATAAGCAGATGTGTTGCCTAATAATGTTTGAAATTAAAGATGTTATGTCTTTCTTGAAAAATTGGCAGTCACTCTTACAAGTAGCAACCATTGCTAGTTATATTTCACTAATTCCCAACAAGTGAATTTTCTTCTAGCATCTTTATCTGATAGTTGGAGTCCATTTATTATAACTCAAGGCAAAATCTCAAATCTAACTTTTATGGATTTATTATATAATATTCTTCAATAGGATGAGATTAATAATTCCAACACTACCAAAATTAATAAACCTAGTAATTACACTTTCTATGTGAAAGGAAAATTTATAAAGCAGTCTGGAAACAAACCACCTTCATGAGGTTGCAAACCATCTCTTTTAAAATTCACTCCTACTTCTCAAAGTACTTCAAATACTTCATCATCCCAAAATTCATCCTACTCAATTATATACCACTACTGCAGAATACTTGGCCATAAGTCACCAGACTACAAGAAAAAGAAACGTGATCAAGTAGCTAGTCCCTCTACTCAATCTCACAGCAATCACTTTAGCCATGATGCACTAAGCTACTTCTTTAGTACAATGGACTCTATTCCCAATCATTATCTTTTTAGTACATGGATTTTTGGTGCGAGTCAACATATGACTCCCCATTTATCCCCATTGTAGGATTACCAAGCTCTTATTACTCCTCGAGTAATTATACTTGGAGATAATTGCTCATATGAAGCCACTACATGTGGTTCCATCCTTTTATAAATCCCAACAAGACAAACTTTGTTTATTCTAGACATTTTATTTGTCTCTGGTTTAACTAGGAATCTTCTTTCAATCGCACAAATCACCAAAACTAGTCACATTATTATTATTTTTCAACATGATACATGTATTATCAAAACCCAATCCCCAAATTCATCACTCTTTGTGATCTATTATATTAAGAAACAAGATAATTTACACCCTTTGGCAAAGTTGACAAGACGGTGGGACGTCTGGGACGTCCGGACGCGGACGTTGTGTCCGCAGCGTCCTCTGACATTCACGGTCCCGGCGGACGCAGCGTCCGCCAGGACCACCCCGTCTGCCCTATCCGCCCCATCCGCCTTCCGACGGCGGGAAGGACGCTGCGTCCTCTGGCGTCCGTGAGGACGGACGTCCGGACGTCCAGGTTACAGACGCTATTTTGGGGCGGACATACTGATTTGTCAACCATGCCCTTTGGGCATTGGTATTGAGATTATTGATTTTAATAATTTGGCACTACTTTCTTCAAAGCCCAATAAATTGAAGCAGAAGTAGTTGAAGGAAAAGTTGAACTTCTACTAACACACAAGTATATTTTGCTTTCTTCAATGTACATACCAATAGTGTGTATTTCACAAGGTAGTTGCTTTTAGTAACTAGACGTGAAGTAACTTTTAGACATGAAGGTTTAAATGTGGCACTTTATCATAGATCCAAAATAGAATTTCCACGTCAAATTTTTGGAGGTTCACATCACCTCATACCATTTACAAGATGACATGTGGCACTTTCTTTTTTTAACAAAAATGACTTGATTTATGTTGAATCTAACTCCATGTAGGATATTTCAATTCATAATAATGATTTTGTTCTATAGTAATTACTACATCTTTATAATCAGGCAACTACACTAAAATTAAGTGTTTGAATGAGCATTTGAACACAATTCTTCTTATTAAGGTATGTAGATCCAAGATTATCTATAGGCCAATTGCAATCACTATTTTTGGTTCCAATTGTGCCCTATTGCATGCTAGTGTAGTGCAAATTGTAAAGGCTTGGCATTATTATAACTCAAGTGTAGAATTGGGGTTGGAGGGGTTGAAAAGTCATGGCTTTATAACCTTAATGAATATCACTATGTGGTTTCTATACATGGCAAAAGGTTCAATCATTCATTATACTACAATCTTGAAGTATACTTTTGGATTACCATTCTAGTCAACTAGATAGGGAATTAAAATAACTATATTTGAATTTACATAGAAGAAAATTGTCTTCCCCTAGCAAATCAATAATAGAAAGCTATATGTACTTGTGGTGATCCCTCGATAATATGTGTTTTTCTACTAAAAAATGAGTTGACCAAAATATATGAGAGGGATTATTCAACTTACCATTGTATTGCAAAAAAAATTTGTAAATTTAATCAATCTAAATATGTGCTACAACCAAAGGTATGACAATGGGTCATTCTACATTAGGGGTTGCTTCACGGGGATGCTAGTATGTGAGCTTGTAAGCGTGAATTTGTGAGCCTATGAGCCTACATTTTTTTGTTCCATTTAGAGTTTGTATATCCATCAAGAACCTATGATTGTGGAATTAGATATAAGGATTTTCAATCCAAATAAACAACAAATGAATATGCCACAATGCAATTTTGTACCAAAAAATTGAACAAATGTATTTCCAAAAATTGAAATATAGTCAAAATAAATAGTGTTTATAAGCAAGTACATGATAAAAATAAATGTAATGGTTTAAGATGTCTCACTACAAAGTACTTAAATATAAAATTGGGATACATCATAACAACATCATAGGAATGACATTTATGAAGTTTAAAATAGAAGGAGCAACAAACATAGATCGTAAAGGCTGAATATAATATGGTGATAAACAAAGGCTTTAAACATTATAAACACTAAATCATAAATAATGCTTTTGAATGATTAAGTGATAAATGTAGTCTTCATTATAGATCTTTATATAAATTTTAGGGATGAAAATGGTCCACCTAATTTATTTTATTTTTATAACTATACTTGAAAATAAAAATAAAAAATCTTGGATATTGAATATTTAAAATAAATATAGTAGTCATATGTTATACACCAAATAAACATACTAATCCTAAATGACTTAAATAATCATTTTTTTAATCAATGTCTTTCTTTTTTTAATTGTCTTTTTTTTAATTTTACCTTTTTTAAAAATAATAATAATTTCTAAAAGATAGTATATATACATAATTAATTTAAATGGCAGTATTTTGATTTAATTCCAAGTTAAACTTCACTTTATGGAATTTTATAAAGTTTAGTGATAAAGTGTGATTCAAGGCTCACGATTTATAAAAGAATGTAGTATCCCACAACAATATATACATTATCTCCATATAATCAAAAAAATGAACAAAAGATCCATACCATCTAAAAGATAGTTAATAGATGCACCCAGATCAACCACAACATCAAAAGATTTTTTTGTCTCAATAGCCAACTACCATATACAGAATTTAAATTAGAATAATATAATGATTAAATAAAAAGGTTCAAAAATATTATTATTTAAATAATAAAAATAGACAAGTATTCACTTGAGCTCATCAATCATTTAGCTTTATGGAGCTACTTAGAAAAGTCAATATCATTGAATTTTGCTTTAGGAAATTTGAAAGCCTTACAAAAAGAAGAAGACTTGTTCACATCTCTAGTTACTTGATCTTCAAAGAAGTGTTTATTGTTAAAGTTGCCAACATCCAAAGCTTCTCTTAAGTCATCTTTAAACTTTCATCATAAGTTTCATAGTGACACTTCACTTGCTCTAAGAAAATTGTGATGTACTTAGGATATGCTATTGAGAGTTGTTTCTTCAATTATGAATGAGAAGCTACCTTCATCCTATCAACAACTTTAGAGACCCATTCATCAATTGCACTTGGAGTTTAATTTGATGAATTGTGATACTTTTCACAAAAATTTCTTAAATTGTAGTCAGGGTTGACGAATCTCTACGTCCGCCCGAAAAAGGCGTCCGTAACCCGGACGTCCGGACGCACGGACGCAGCGTCGTTTCCGCCGTCGGAAAGCGGATGCCTCAGCCGCGGCGGACGGGCGGGGCAGACGAGATGGGCGGACGGGATGGGCAGACGGGCGACCGCGGGACGGTTGGAATAGGGCGGTCGGGGAAGCGGATGGGGGAGATGGTCAACGGTCAGAGCAGTCAAGCGGTCCAGGCGGACGCTGCGTCTGCTAGACTTGCAAATGTCAGCGGACGTTGTGGACACAGCGTCCTCGATCGGACGTCCCGGACGTCCGACCATCCTGTCAACCCTGATTGTAGTAGAAGTGTTCTTCAACTCTTGTTGCACAAAGTAAATGATGTACAAGAATAAACAAAATATTGTAATGTATAATAGAGCAACATTCCCATTCATACTTCTATAATGAAGACAAATATGAAATGGAAAATTGCAAAGTGTGATGTTATAGACCTCTTGATTAAGGTTGGTCCTAAACAAAAGCGTAATAATTGCACTAAGTCTAAGGCAAAAAAGGAAGTTCACCTTAATCATATTTACGGTAACATTCTTTACACTCTTCCACTGATTTTGGTGATTTTCAATGGGTGCCTTATTGCTTTGGCAAACTTGCTTGCCATTTTAAATGAAGAAGATTTTTTAAGTATGTGCTAGTCAAGAATGAGTTCACAATACAAGTTCAAATATCCTAAACAAAGTGATTAAATGTCAAGGTGACATTTGATTGGTGGACTGTAGGCAAAATCCAACTTTTTGAAGCTTAATGATTTTGGTACAAATAAAGTTGATATAAGTAAGAACTAAGAATATGCCAGATTGTGGGGATCTCGAGTTGGATAAAAATATGGAAAATCTTAGGTTACATGATGTATCATGTAATTTAGTTTGTGCAAAACCAAAAATTGGCTTACTTAGAATTGCCATGTCCTTATTCTCATGCTTCTATCCTTTGTAAGTAGGGACAACAATGGATTTTTTGTGCCTAACAATCAATATCTTGCATTTGGCATGTATGCACTTTTAAATGGTATGATATTGTTTCTTTGACTTGTATGAAATTCTTACTATGTGTCATTCCAATGTATTGCTATTTGTTTCCACCATAGATAAAGTATGGAGTATGACCGTATTAAACTCCTCAAATGTACAATCTAAAGATGCATTCTAGCAATGACCAATTTAGTTTGAACCCAAAGATGAAAGAAGTTAATCTTCTTGGGTTGATGAGAATCACCTTTAAAATCAATCAAAAGATTCAATTTATTTTGCTAGATTTGAATACTTCTTCCATCTCTAAATGCGGAATTTGAGTGTAAATGTCTTCTATTCCAAGAATCTCACTAATGGCGTTTGCAATTTTCTTTCCATCTCTATATGCCTTAACTTTCTTCAATTTCAAATCCTTTTTAAAGGGCCTTTTCTAGAAGGGCCCTCACAAAGATAAGCTATATAGTTGGTCATGTGCATAAAGACTCAAACCTAGTCATCACATGTTGAAATTAACATTTTAGATCTACATTTTTCAGAAATTTGCATCCATTTGTAGTGCATTATTTCTTTAAGGTTGCACGTTGGGACATCTACTAGTTCTTCTATTCTCAATTTTTGCAAAGATGATGAATAAAGTCATTATTCAAATAGTTTATAATTTAGAGTTAAGGATACAAAATAGGAAGAAAAAAAAAAGATGTTAACATATCAAAAATATCAAAATGTGATCCAATCCCCTAATAAGTTCATGAATTACGAGTTTTAATGCAACATTAGAAGAATACTATCAAGCTTTGATTTCTAAATACATCTTGTTCGCTTCAAACATTTATGTTGTATACTTGTGCTACATGTAGAGTTAGATACACTCATTCAAGAATTCTTTGTTGATTAGCTTTTTTGTGAGCTTGTGCATGTTTGTTGCCCAATAGAACAAGCAAGTCCTTTCATAGTCTACCATTGTAACAAATGAATCTGTTGACCTATATACAATGTGAATTATATTAAAGTTGTCTTGAACACTATCATACATAAATCCTTTGAAGGTTGGATCCAACACCCTATTTTCTATAATGACCTATGATAATGCCAAAAATGAGCTAGCTTTTACTATCCTAAGCAATTTGCATATCACAAACAACAATAGTCATGACTTTGCAATAAGTAGAGTCATAAATGTGACTAATGATAGTTGTCTATGATTTCACCCTTTTCACATGATCAAATATGACAAAGTTGTTCTCAAGGTCATCACTTGGTTGCATCTATCTTACAAGATCAATTCTACTTCCAAGTCCATTGACAATCATTTTAAACAAATACCATATTCGGATAGCAAGTTCAAATTAATTATACTAAAAAACAAGTGCCAATTTTTTTTTCAATCTAAGACCAAAAATCTGAATTTACAAAAAATGCAAAGATGGTTTGTCAAAAATCAAAAGAATTCAATAACAATTCATCTAACCATATATTAAATATCATTTGACCATCTACTACCAAATTTTTTTTTTGATGGTTGAATGAAAGAATTACTTCATTGACATTTAATGAGATTGAAAGATTGAGAAATTGTTTTTATAATGAAACCCATTGTCTTTAAAAATCTTTAATGAATATGAAAAAATTTGAAGATGAGAGCTTGACCACTCATTGTCAAAATGCAAGAATTGTGTTTAATAGAAAACTTCAAACCTCATTTTAGGACAATGGAATGATTATTTAAAAAAAACATTGAACTAAGAAGAGTTGGAAAACCAAGCTTAATTTTTTTCCAAAAAATTTATTTGTGATTTTGAGTCTTCAAAAAAAATTTATGGACAAAATTTTGAGAGATTGTTTGAAAATGTCAAAGAAATTGTCACTTCCAACCCTTCTCTAAATTTTGTCCAAAACTTATTTTTAGAGACTTGAAATCCCAAATGGATTTTTTTAAATGAAATTTTCACTCGATTTTTAAACTTTCTTTAGTTCAAGGTTTTAAGAAAAAAATTATTCTACTATGAAAAAATGAGGTCCAAAGTTCTATATTGAACACAATTCTTACTTTTAACTTAACTAGGTATGAACGATTGAGCTCCTAGTAATCCTAATTTACATATTCCACATAGATTTTTTACCTCTTACCATTCCACTTGTATAAAAAGCTTGTCTTCTCTTCTAGAATCACTCAAAATTTGTAGCTTTAAAATCTATGTGGTCAAAACTTGAAATGTTTTCGGGCCTTCTTAAATTCTAGCTTTTAAAGGCTATAGTTTTGGGGATTCAAATTTCTTCGTAGCATATGCAAAAATTTGATCAAATGCTAAAAAATTTGGGGCCTTCTTAAACCCCTAGTTGTTAACAGCTAAGATTTTTGGGGTTTCAAATTTGTTTCCAACATATGCAAGAATTAGTCAAATGTTGAAATTTTTGGGGCCTTCCTAGACCTTTAGTCGTTAATGGCTATGGTTTTTGAGATTCAAATTTGTTTTTAGCATATGCAAAAATTAGTCAAATGCTGAAATTTTTTGGGCCATCTTAGACCCCTAGTTGTTAATGGCTATGATTATGGAGATTCAAATTTTTTTTGTAGTATATGCAAGAATTTGGTCAAATGCTGAATTCTTTTGGGCCCACTTAGATCCCCAGCTGTTAATGGCTACGGTTTGGAGGATTCAAATTTGTTTTCAACATATATAAATTTTTTGAGCCTTCTTAAACCTCCAGTCGTTAATGGCTACAATTTTGGAGATTCAAATTTGTTTCATGTGTATGCAAAAATGAGTGCAATGTTGAAATTTTTTGGGCCTTCCTAGACCCCCGGTTGTTAACAACTACAATTTTGGAGATTCAAATTTGTTTGTTGTATATGCAAAAATTAGTTAAATGATGAAAATTTTGGGGCCTTCTTAGACCTCTAGCTATTAACAGCTACAGTTTTGGAAATTCAAATTTGTTTATTGTACATGCAAAAATTAGTTAAATGCTAATAAAAATTTGGGCCTTTCTAGACCCCTAGCCATTAATGGCTCCAACTTTGGGATTCAAATTTGTTTCTAACATATGCAAGAATTAGTCAAATGCTGAAATTTTTTGGGCCATCTTAGACCCCCAGCCATTAACGGCTATAGTCTTGGAAATTCAAATTTGTTTTGTGTGTATACAAAAATGAGTCAAATGTTGATATTTTTTGGGCCTTCCTAGACCCCCGGCCATTAATAACTATGGTTTTGGAGATTCAAATTTGTTTGTTGTATAAGCAAAAATTAGTTAAATGCTGAAATTTTTTTAGCCTTCTTAGACCTCCAATTATTAACGACTAAAATTTTGGGATTCAAATTTGTTTGTTGTACATGCAAAATTAGTTAAATGCTAAAAAATTTTGGGCCTTCCTAGACCCCTAGCCATTAACAACTATGGTTTTGGGGATTCAAATTTGTTTCTAGCATGTGCAAGAATTAGTCAAATGCTAAAAAATTTTGGACCTTCCTAGATCCCAACCGTTAATAGCTACTGTTTCAAGGATTCAAAGTTGCTTGCAACATATGCGTAAATTTGGTTCAAATGTTAAAAGAAATTTGCCCTCCAAGTGCACAACTATTTATGCTTACAGTTTGGAGGATTCAAATTTGCTTGTAGCATGTGCAAGAATTTGATCAAATGCTAAAATTATATTGGTCTTTCTAGTGCACAACTATTAATGGCTATAGTTTTAGAGATTCTAATTTACTTACAATATATGCTAGAATTTGGTCAAATATTAAAAATTATGAGCTTTTCTAGTGCATAGCCATTAATAACTATTACATTGAATTACATGTTGTACAATACATATATACAATCTGAATTTTTTTAAATCTTGATTTAAATTTGATTTCAAAGATGTTGACACAAAGAGATTTACAAGCATAGAGATTAAATGCTATACTTCAACTTCTTTCTAAAGATCAGCTAGAGTTGCATGGCTTTTTAAAGGAGACTATGAACACTTCTTGTCTTGAGGGGTCGACGTATCAACTAAAAACAAAATCAAAAATCAATATTCTTTAATATTATATGATTTTTTTGCTAGTTGTTAGGCCTTTTTTGAAGAATGATGCCATGGATTTAGTTGCAAATTTTATTATTTATGGTTATATCAAAGGAAATGGAGTTTTCTATGTGGCTTTGTAGAATAATGAAGTGAAGATAGTAGATGTTACAAATGATATTAATTATTGAAATGTAGAATACCAACTAGGTGTAGGCAAATGTCACATTTGAGAAAGAATTGAAAAATAATAAAGATCTCAAAGTTTTCTTTAACAAGATATTTATATTGTGGGATAGCAACTATCGTCTACAAGCATGGTTGCCTATTATCAGACCTAATTATGTAAATGACTTCATGTGACATTATATTATTGAAAGTATTATTTTGGAGGTCAAGAGATATATTGCAACTATATTGGTAACATTACATAATGTCAATTGGTAATTCTTTATTTTTAATTTTTAATTTTTTTAAAATTTCATCTCTTAATTTCTAAAGCTTGTTTGGTTTGAACCATTACAATTGTCTTTATTCTACCTTGTTTTGTTTGATGTTTACTTCACATATTATAATACAATAAATCTTATCTTGCCACAAGAAACCAAAATTTCCATGTTTTCATAAATCTTTTTTACAAACTTCATCACATTCAAAGTGTTGCTAGGCAACCGTTCTCATATTTTGAAAAATTTGTTTCCAAACAAGATCTTATTGTAGCTGAAGGCAAACAAAAGTCACAGTAAAGAACTTAGTTCACTTCACTTTTGAAGCTCTAAATGGAGTCATATTTAAGGTTCATTTCTCAAGTTTTATTTTCCATTTCATATTTTTTTCAATTTTTTGGTCTTTCTTTTGTTCTTGATGTTAATTTGAATTAATTCCAAATTCAACAAAAATTTGTTGATTTGGTCATTGGATTATCCAAATCAACAGAAAGAATTTGCCATTTTGTTGATTTTCACAAAAAGTTACAAATAGTCATTCTACTATCCCAAATAACATAAATTAGTTGAATTTCTATTGTTTTGGTCATGCATTTCTAATAGTGTGATATTTCCATTGAATTTGTCCTTCTCTCAAGTTTAGAATTGCCTCTAAATTATTTGTACTCCCACTTAATTAGCTCACTTTATGACGACCTTTTAGAACATAATACAAATTTCAAAACATGCAACAACATCAACTTTTTAAGCTTCTAGATCTAAAATCCATGGTCATGGGTCCCATAGTAATAGGTCATATTTTCTAAATATAATAAATTTTAATGAAAAAACATCAATCTTTTAACTATTTAAACAAAAAAAATTTAGAAATTACATTATATTCTAAATTTCTAAGCTCTAGGTTCTAGACTCACATGCTCACATACTAGCGTTGTTGGTTGCTTCATACTAGTATATCCTAATTCCCACTTCTTGAACTCTTGGTTCAAGTCAAATTTCAACTTTTGGGGGTTGTAGAAACAAATATAAATATTTTGTGATTGTAGGATTTGGAGCTTTGTAATGCAAAGATCAAATTTTGAACTCTAAGTCCCAAGTTTTCTCATGTATTATACAATATGAAAAATATATATCAAAACATGGGTCAAAAATTCAAAATATAAATATCTTTGGGGCACTTTGAACAAAATGAGCATATAAAGATGCTTGATTTAATGTTATTTTGTTCAAATTATATACAACACAATAGTTGGGACTTAGAGCAATTTTGTTTTAAACACATTCAATTGATGTTTTATACTATTGTGTATACATTTGGGAATTTTTTTAGATTCTTAAGCATATTTTCTATTTGATATAAATATCTCTTCTCATTTCTTCAAAAAATTAGAATAATTTCAATCTTCCTACTAATTCAAATCTTCACATAAAAACTTGAGATTCTTATAACTTATAGAAGTCATGTGATTCATCTCACTAAAAAAAAGAATCTACTAATAAATTAAAAACTAGAAAGTTCCATTGATATTTAGTGAAGTAATAGAATCTACAAAGCAAAGGGTATTGAGTTTGACAACATCAATATTATAGGCTCCATCCTTTAGCCCTAAAGGACTTGAGGTATTTGACCATATTCCTTATTTTCTTGACTAGCTAACTCTTGTAACAAAGATAATTCTTCATTTGTGTGGAATAATTTTGATGATTACCACCATTGAAACAAAAGAAGACTTAGGGCCACTTCACACATGGGGTGAAGGTCAAGAGTCCGTCGGCCTCCACCAATTAGATTTAAGAAAACTTTGACTTTGGCCTCTTGACCCTTCACACAAGGCAGCACAATCCAAAGTCCATCGCCCTTCAAACTGTCTACATGGAAACCCAAGCTCGTATATGGCAATGGCTTTGTGACAGACTCTCGACCAAAGTTTGGGTTTCCACTTTATGGTGACCCAAACTCTAGTCGAGAGTCCGTCGAACTTTACCATTTATTACCATTTATTGTCCATTTCTTTGGACTCTCACCCAAAGTTTGGCCATGAACTCCTACGGCCTCTTGACTTGGTTGGCCCATGTGTGAAGCGCCCCTTATGTAGCTTTCCTATGAAAAAAAAGATCAATAAAATCACACAAATTTTGAGGAAATGCCACTATTAAAAGGATTGATGAATTGAAAGATGTTTAGAGGAACAACACTTTATACACCACAAAACTCTGAAATGGTAATGTTGGAATGAGAATGTTCTAAAGTGTTCTAAAAACTTTGATTTTTTTAATCCTCGAGACCATATCATCATGGTATTGATGTGTAATTCTTTTCAAATAATTTTGAATTGTACATAAAAAGATATGAAAATGTGAAGTAATAACCTAGAGTGCCTTCTCCATTCTCAAGAAAATCACCAAAAATTGCATACTTGATCATTTCTCGATTGGATTGCACCAATGAATTAAATAGAAAAAATCATCTAGAGTATCTTTGTTGTTTATAAGCTATTAGTGAGGTTAACATATCAAGTTTTTCTACAAATGTGGTTGCAAAAGCCATGGGGTGGCCTTACGGTCCTTTAGGGGTTAAGGGTTGAAAGAAGAGAATAAAAAACTAAATCTCTATTAACTACACCCCCCCCCTAGATTGATCACCATGGAAACCATCCCTTTTGGTATTATGTAAATCATTTGCTTAAAAAAAATCCAAGAGCACTCATTGGAGGTTAAACTACTATGCAAGACTTCCCCTTTCTGCACAAAATTCTAAGAATGAACACCTATACTTTTATTCTACATAGAAAGATTCTTTGTCATCCATGGGACATTAAATATCCTCGGTGTCCTTCTAGGGTTAATAAGGTGGGTACTCCCCAAACCGTCACTTTTTACTACTGAGCCTATTTTCTATTATTAAACTGTTCAGATTTTCATATGTTCCTATTGGCAAGTGAAAGGAGGTTCCAATACACCAAAGAACATGGCATTTGGATAATGTATACAAAAGTTATTAAGGAACAAAGTTTGATTCTAAAAATGTTTCTTCCACATAGGTACAAAACTAATTTTGAAAATGTACACATAGTATAGATGGTGGTTTAAGGTCAATGACACATTTGGATGTTCCTACCTTATGCCCAAAGTTGGGTTGATGTGCAATTTGAGTTTGTTTGATCCTTAGGGACCCATTACGACCAATGTCCATCAGATGTCGCAATGAATTTGAGAACTACTACTCTGAGGGTAACTTACAATCTGCACAGATAAATTTGTGCTTTCATTGTCTTGCTGTTTTACACATTGAGTTTCACACCTTCCAGCTGCATATTGCAAGTACCACAGGAGTGCACTTTGGAACTGTAACAGTTTTATTTAAAGGTGAAGTTAAGCTAGTACTTCCTCCATCCAAAAATAATTTTTTCGTTGCTGAAAAATGATCATGTTTGTTATCAAAGATTTCGTGAATGGATAACATTCAACAACTTCTTTGAAATATTCAGTAATGGGCTTAAAAATTATTACATTACTTTCAACTTTAATCATGAATATTTTATTCAACCAAAAGATCATTTGGGGATGGGAGGGAGTATTAAACTTATAAGCTTAGATGTAGCATGTTGATTCCACAAACCCAATCTCTTCAAATTTTGCAAACCATTTTCCACTATACCACTTGCATAGCTATCAAACTAGTGGAAGCTTAGAAATTTGGTCTACTTTGACTAGGATTGAAAATGACTCGCAAGAAGACATTCACATAAATTAGTTTATACCTAGTCATGTTATGATATATATATAGGTGGATCTTTTTGTGGGTCATTTCCTTGGTTCTATTTAGAAATTTGTTTTGCATTGACTAGGAAAATGACCCACATGAAGGGTAGTCACACAAATTACTCTAATGAACCATGCCATCATGTATACATATAAATCTTTTTTGTAGATCATTTCCTTAATTCTACTTAGAAATTTGGTTTGCATTGACTAGGAAAATGATCCACAAGAAGACAATCACATAAATTGGTCTAACCAGCCACACTATCATGTACACATGTAGATCTTTTTGTGGGTCTTTTTGTAAGTCATTTCCTTGGTTCTACTTGAAAATTTGGTTTGCATTAACTAGGAAAATGACCCACAAGAAGAGTAGTCACACAAATTGGTCTAACTAGCCATGCTATCATGTACACATGTAGATCTTTTGGTGGATCATTTCCTTGATCTACGTGGACCATCTTTCTGCTATTGATGTGAGATTCAAATTGAAATAAACTAAGTACCAAACCGCAGTTATTCCCATGCAGTACAATGGTCGGTTACACATTTCCATCACATTAATATGAGGCAAGCAATGTTTTCTGGCCCCTTCTGTCTTTGGCTTTTCCCTTGAGCAAGTCATTTAGCTTTAAAATAGACAAATTGAAGTCTGTCTCTATCAAACAAGGACAAGTTGGTGTCCCTTTTTGTGTTCCACTACACGAAGAGATAAAATTTGGGACAGTATTTGAGCAGTACTAAGCAACGCTTTTTTTTTGCAGGGGGAGGGGAACAGTGCCAGATTGCACCCTAAAAAATTAAAATAGCTTAAAAATGGTGAAAAGTCGTGAAGTTTTTCACCCAAAAACTTTTAATTCAAAGAAGAATCATGGATGAAATCGCCAAATTGTAGATGAAAATAAAATTAAGGATATGTGATATGTGCTAATGTGATGTTTTTTATCCAATATGTATGTGGATGAATGCTGAAATTTGGGGCAACACTATAACATTTTATAGACACTTTGACACTTTATAAAAAAAAGAAAAAAAAAAAGAAAAAAAAAGCACTAATACTAAGTTCCTTTTTCCTTTGGTAGATTATTCTCTTCATAACATTCTTTAGTTCTTTGTAGATTGTTTACAATAAAAGTTGTCGAACTTTGGATGGGACCAACTAGGATACATAGGATGATACATTTGCGGTGATAAGGTCAAACCACCAATACTTGATCACTTAACCTTTGTGCGTCACTAAGAGAATAGTGTAAGTGAGGATTTTTTTTGTTGGATCTAGAAAATTTGGAATAACTTGAGAACTACTTGGTTATTTAATAAGTTTTCACAGTTGAAATTTGAAGCCAACTTATTAATGAGTGCAAATCTATAAGTGAACCCACTGGGCAAATTTTAAGATTATAATATTTCATGAACATGGTATTCTATAAATTCATGTTTCCCAACATCCAAAAAACATCTACTTTGACACATAGGGACTAACTCCTAAATGCCTGAGGCACCAAAATTTCATGTTTGCAGAACTTTGAAGTTAAAAATAAAACCTAACCAAGTTTCTATTTTTAATATATTATATTTTTAGAAAGTTCTTCTTGAAGTTTAGTTTTAGCATCAAAAATCCAATCTTGAAAATAAATAATAGTGATTATTCTATTCAAGATTTTGTGCAAGGATGCCCATTGCAATCTTGATTTCTTGTAGTCTTGAGAGCTCTTGGAAATGAGCCTCAAATACACTAATTCTTGGAGAAAAAATCACATTCAAAATTCCTTTAAAAAAATTATAGAATAGATTTTAAGAAGCCATAAATTGATCGGGATTATACATATTAGGCCTTGTAACTTCAAATTTTTTTGGTCACTAATTTTTTAGATTTGACTTGTGAAAAGAAGATTAAAAGACTTTACATTACTTTTGCAGTTTTAACACCCTTAAATGGCAAACATTATAATCTATCACTCCATAAGTGATATTGTTGAGTTTTCTTTTCCTAAAAGATCTCTAAAATATCTAGTTTGAATTTGTATGGTTATAATTCAAAAAAATTTGATATAACTTATCAAAATGTTGGCATTTTGTTCAATTTAGAGCAAATTCCAAGAAGCTCAAAATAGGCCTTAGGCATTTAGGGGTTAAGCGCTTCTTCAATAAATCATGAGTAGTATCAAATGCAGGTATTTCTCTTATAAAAAGATAGAAAATATTGTAATGACAAACAAAATTGACTACAAATTTGAAATGTTTTCATTCAAACAACCATACCATAAACATCAATGCACAAAGTCTACAAGTAGATAAGCAAAAGTTGTAGTGTACAATATATTATACTTTACCATCGAAGTTTGAAGAAAAAACTAGTTGTGATTTAAAAAAATAATAATTTCAAAGTTAGTCATATCTAAAACTCAGTC
The DNA here is from genome assembly GCA_963969395.1 of Pseudoscleropodium purum. Lineage (NCBI taxonomy): Eukaryota > Viridiplantae > Streptophyta > Bryopsida > Hypnales > Brachytheciaceae > Pseudoscleropodium > Pseudoscleropodium purum. The sequence continues at coordinate 18,049,813 of OZ017796.1, read as the reverse complement.
AATTTGTTCGACATAAATGGAATTACTTTATCTTTTGTCATTTTTTTTCTTAGAACTCTAAAAAAAACTTTTTGTACCTTGGCATGTTGGTATACATCTTTTTAGATTGTTGTATACAAAATTGAAGGAAATTGACATTTATAAAATTGAAAATATCAATAATTAGACAAATACTCAAAATTAATGATGTTGGCATGTACAATATTTGAATTTTTTTAGAATTGAGAGCATGGGATAGAATTAGCTATTGTAGAGGAAGTATAGGTTGCAATTTGGACCACTATTACATCTTAATGCCCCTTGCATTTGAAATATTTGTTGAATTAGACAATGATTCTAATTTAATTTTTATAATCATATAATGTGTTGGTAGGTTTAATTTTATGTCTAAAGACTAGAGTTCATGATGCACATAATTGATCCAACAAATCCAAAAAAAATCTTATAGGAATCTTGAAAGTCATCCATTGACCACTTTTTGGCCTCTACACCCTTTCAATAGTTCTAAGGTTAATGCAAGCCATCCGATAACTCTATGTAAAAAAAAATTTGTCCCAATCTTGTGCATGTTATTTCAAACTTTCATACCATACATGAAGGTTGGATTTAGTAAAGAGGTGCCAAAATAGAATCTCCATGTTAAATTTTGACAAGTCTAGATCACCTTGCACCAATCATTAGATGCCATGTGGCACTTTTTATTTATAAAACAGACTTAATTTATATCAAATTTGACCTTCACTTCTGGTACCCCTAAACTAAAATATTCCACACTTAGGGCTACTTTACACATGGGCCAAAGGTCAAGAATCTGTCAACCTCCACTAATCACATTTAAGAAAATCCCGACTTTGGCCTCTCGACCCTTCATACAAGGTGGCATATTCCAAAGTCCATTGCCTTCCAAACTACCTACATGGCAGCCCCAAGCTCCTACGTGGTGATAGCCTCGCGACGAACTCTCCACCAAAGTTTGGATCGCCACTTTGTCGTGACCCAAACTTTAGTCGAGAGTCCATTGAATTTTACCATTTATTACCATTTATTGTCCATTTCTTTGGACTCTCATCCAAAATTTGGCCATGAACTCCTATGGCCTCTCGACTTGGTTGGCCCATGTGTGAAGCGCCCCTTACTCGTTTTGAAACCAAATGAGGAATGACTGTTACATTTAAAAAAAAACATTCTCCATTATCCATTCTCCATGGCAATTTGCGCATTGAATTAAACCGGCGTTGTGGTAGCCTTATAATAACATGCCCTTAACGAAGCCATGAATTTTCAGGCAAGGACCTTGGGCGTTTGAATGAATTTATTACTTGAATTTCATGTGAATGATCTGCTCAACTTGATTCTTGTAATGGATCACTAAACGTTTTCACTCGTTTTCACGACCAATGGTTCAATTTTTTTTTCCGAGAAATTCATCTTTCTATCGCTTTCATTTGAGCCATTCTCACCAGTACGACAGGAAGAATCTTCGGGTCGTCAGTGATTTCACAAACGTTTTGGCACAATCGATTGAAGCATTAATTCCTGCAGTCTGTCCTGTATGTTGTCATGGCCGATGATGGATGGCCAGATCCAGAAGTGAAATGCTTGAAGAACATGCAATTGGCGAGGAGATTGTCGGAGACGAGATCAGTAACATCACCGATTTGTTTAGCTTGACTACATATTAGTAGTGATTCAATCACCGTCGCTCTACATTGTCGCAAACTGCATGCAGTCGTAATTAAAAGCTGCAAGGGCCGGCCAGGACAATCCTAAATAATCTGTCGGTATTGTTCAAGAGGAGTCCAGATTCAGAGCCTGGGATACAGAAATCTCCAGCTGGTAAGCCATGTTCTTAAAGCATTTGCGTGAATGATTGATTGACTGTGGCACCAGCGCAGAAGCGTACCTCAATATATTGGTTACGACCATCATGTTTTTTGGGAACAGTCCCTGCCACAAGCATTCACAGCACAGGTGCAATTCTGGAGGGGCGGAGTCTGACAGGCTCAAATCTGCCAGAGATCGGGTGCGAATTTTCGCCCACCAAAAGCGCCGCTGGTTAAGACGATTTGAACGAGATCCATTCTTGCGTGAGGATTATATATATATATGAATGTTTGAATCACAATGAGCTAGTTCATTAGGTCTGAATCGGAGAGTGTAAGGAAGTGTAAGATAAGGCTAGGGAGATCTCTGTAGTGATGGGGAAGTTGCGGGAAGCATTGTTGCCGGAGCCGTCGTTCCAGAGCTGGCAGTCGTATCGAGGTGCGCTATTGCAGACTGTTCCTCGCTTCCGAGGGCGAGTGTTCGCTCGTGCCAGTGTGCAGGTACGCTATATTTTACCTCCTAGCTATTTCATTACACTAGAACGGAAGGCTGATACTGCAACAGTTTTTTGTAGTGGTTTTGCAATAACCGTCAGAAATCTATTAACAATTTTGCAGTGGTTTAGTATAACATTTGGGCAATGTGCGTATTTGCAACTATTTCGATTGCAAGCGTTTTTGCAACATACAGTTAGGCATCTAGATATATGCACTGGTTCCGTGCCCAAGACTTAAATTACAACAAGTTTGCAGAGCTTTTGCAAAGGTTCGTAAGAGACCATAAACTTTGAGCAAAGAAGGGAACCGCTACAGATCGAACCATTGCAAAATAATTGATGATGTGTTGCAACTGCTACTTCCTGTTGTAGTGTTAATTCCGGTAGGAATTTCGGCAAGTATTTCTGAGTGTAAGAATGAGGTAGAGGATACTCTTTCCGTCACTTTAAGCGTGTGTATGAGTGTGCTTTCGTTACGAGATCACTCAATAGAGCTCACTGAAGAGCTCACTTTAATTAGTGCACAAGAGCCAATCTCTCCTGACCGAGGGCAATTTTTATTGATATATCATCATGTGTAAACTTCTAATGCAATTGTTGGAAGTGGGGGGGGGGGGTTGTAAACTAGTCTTGAATAGTAAACAGTCCCGTTTTTCATTGTAAGATCAGCTGGTCAAGTCCAACTTGCTAATTAAGTGAGGGCCAACCGAGTGTCTTGGAAGATATGAGTTGGTGTCGGTAACAGGGGCCAGGTTTCCTTAATGGTTTTAGTGTCCTCCATATACTACATTGGCTGGAGTCGACGTGATAGATCGTTGCAATGATGTTTGTAAGAAAGAAGAATTGAAATTTAAGTGATGTCGTCTGTTATGCTTGACTTCACCCTGTTGGGGTTTTGATTAAGCAATTGTGGGCTTTGAATATTGCAGTCGGAGACAACCGAATTGGTGCAGAGAAGCAAGAATGAGATGAAACGAACCCTCAACTGGTGGGACTTGACGTGGTTTTCTATAGGTAATTAACAACCCTGAGCACTGTAGTTAATTTGTACTTGCATATTGTTGCATTTCAGAAAAGTATCATCTCAGTCACGGCTTTGCATTGCGTTCTATCCATTAGCTAAACAGAAATTGGAATTTGAGTCGCAGATTTGTGTAATTGCTCATGAAAGTTTATCACAATATGAAACTAGTCCAGAAAAACTATCGGGTATTATCTGTGACTAATTTTAAGAATTTTAACCAATATTAAGAGAGAGATGCAGAGATTTGTGCAGAGATCTTTGGGTACAAGAGCCAAATCTCCTTGGAACTAATTTTTATCTCAATGTGAGAATTTCTTATGCAATTTCGATGTGGGAGGTTGTAGGCTAGAGTGACTACTATAATTGACAATCGACAAACCCAGAGTTTCCATTCAAAGAGCAGTGATCGAAGACATTTAACCAATTGATTTCATGCTTGCACCACTTGCTACTAAGTGTATGAATAGATGAGTCGCTGTTGGTAACATGGGTCACTAGGTCAGATCCCTAATGATTTAGCATCCTCTCCGTTTACAACCCTAAAAACTGACTTTCACGTACTTGACATGCACAAGACTATTGCGGGCATTTCAGAAAAGTTCGATAGAGAATTGGTCCTTGTTAGCGACACAAAATGAACTTGCAATTTCAGTCGCAAGCTCATGAGAATTCATCACAATCTGAAACTAGCCCAGAAGTTCTGTGATCTTACATACCCTTCGTATGAGTAGACTAAGAGAATATTTACTCAACCTCGGGATTGCATTCTCGGATTCTTGGCAGGTGCCGTGGTGGGTGCAGGAATCTTTGTGATAACAGGCGAGCAAGCTCAGTCAGTGGCAGGACCAGCTATACTCCTGTCCTACGTGGGGGCAGGTTTTTCTTCCATGCTTTCAGTGTTCATCTACACCGAATTTGCTCTGGAAGTTCCGTCAGCAGGCAAGGTCATCATAGTCACTCGATTGTCAGCACACTTGCAAACCAAGTTGCTTAGCTGCATGATCAATTCCTGCATTGATTCAACCAACGGTCTAACTTGATCTGCGGAGGAGTATTTGTGAGCTTCTTTTCCAGTTTCCATATGCTGAATTTGGGGCTTGGAGTTGCAGGAGGGTCATTTGCATTTCTGAGGGTGGAGTTGGGAGACTTTGTGGCATTCATAGCCGCAGGAAATGTGGTGATGGAGTATGCAGTGGGGACTGGAGCCGTTGCCAGGGCATGGACATCATATTTTGCAACTCTCATCAACAAACATCCAGATGAGCTCCGCATTCATACCAACCTTGCCCAAGACTTCAACATGTTAGACCCCATTGCTGTTGTGGTGGTGTGGATAACAGGCCTGATTACAGCAGCCAGCACACGAGGCATGTCCACCGTGAACTGGATTGCCTCCACAATCAACATGTTGCTCATCTCTTTCATCATTGTCGCTGGCCTTTCCAACTCCACTATTTCAAATTACGAGCCCTTCATGCCCTTTGGAGTACGCGGCGTCTTTGCTGCTTCTGCCACTGTCTACTTTGCATATTTAGGGTTTGATGCAGTCGCTACTCTGGCTGAAGAAACCAAGAACCCCGCCCGCGACATACCCATTGGCCTCGTCGGCTCCATGGTCCTGGTCACCATCATCTACTGCCTCATGGCGCTCACCCTTTGCCTGATGCAGAAGTACACGGACATTGATCCCAACGCTCCCTTTTCGTATGCCTTTCGGTCCATTGGATGGAACTGGGCACAGTATTTGATCGCTTTGGGAGCCCTCAAAGGGATGACCACAGTGCTCCTTGTTTGCACCGTTAGCCAAGCGCGGTACGTGACCCACATTGCAAGGACGCATATGATCCCTCCCTGGTTTGCACATATTAACAAACGCACGGGGACGCCCATTAGGGCAACGATTATGGCCCTGGTGTTAACCTCGGCCACCACGTTGTTCACGAGCTTGAGCATCTTGTCCAACCTTCTCTCCATCAGCACACTCACGATTTTCATGCTGGTGGCGGTAGCGTTGCTGGTCCGACGACATTACATGCCCGGGGAGACTTCAAGGAAACATCAAGGGCTTCTGATCTTCCTCATCCTTGTTATCGTGGGATCGTCGATTGGTATAGCAGCTTATTGGGCTTTGAGTGATGGATGGGTGGGTCATGTAAGTGATCGATCAACTTCTGTAACGCAACGAGATCCATCAATTTACATTAAGATTCATGAATGATACCGAAAATTTCTTCTTGTGTAATTTATCAGGTTGTCATAGACGTTATTCCTTTGACATTCCTTGCTGAGGTGCATGCATGTAAGTGGCTTGAACTTTTTCGGATCAATAGGTTACGACTGATGTTCCCAAGTTGTTGCAAATGGTTTGGCATGGCCAGGTGATTCTGGGGGCGATTTGGTTTGCGGCAACATGGTCTATGTGGTTTTTTGTTCCGGTTGTGAGGACACCCAAGGTATGGGGAGTGCCAATGATTCCCTGGCTCCCAGCAGCCTCAATTGGCACGAATATTTTCCTCATGGGGTCTATCGATAAAGATTCGTTCTGGAGGTTTGGAGCGTTTACAGCATTGATCATTGTTTACTACGCATTCGTTGGCTTGCATGCTTCTTATGATGCTGCCTTGGAATTACCTGTTGGTTCAGCAGCAGATCTGAAGGGAGTGGAAGTACCCAAAGCTGATATTAAGGTCTCCAAAGCCGATGTTGTGGATTCTTCCCCAAAGCCTAGGCTTGAATCGAGCTCATTGGATACTAGTACCATTGCAATGGACACGAACAGGATCAAGTAATTTATTACAACAGCCAGGGACAACAATAGTATAGAAGACTGACTGCCATATACTGTACTCTATAGGGTATCAAAGGCAATAAGTTAATGTCTTATCCAAAGTGTCGATAGAGGCCCCTACTAGTGCATTTGAAAAAATAAAAAGAGGTGTGAGATCAGGCCCTTCGATCCTACGCAGGTTGCAAATTCCATGCATAGTTTAGCAACTGTTCCGGGGCCAGGTCACACACAAAGCATCCGAAGCAGGGATCGATCGAGGGCCTATTTGTTGGGACTTCAAAGTGAGTTGAAGTAACCGTAAGTATACTGATCATCATGTATGTCCTCTATTATACAAACTGGCCTTAATTCATATTCAAGTGATGGTGGGGATTCACGAAATGTTTAATACAAAGCTGCTGAATACATTCTTAGCTTGATCAAGCTTTTCACTTTCATTGTTTGTCGATGTGTAGATTGCAACGCAGAACAGAATAAACTATCACCTGTAATAAATCATAACTTCATGTCCAATGCCAATGATATGGATGATTTACTCTTCATTCCTCTTCAAGAAGCCCTGAGCATACTATGATATACAGATCCACTTAAGGTGGATAACCCCAAATTGCCACATTTCTATTACCGTGCCTAATTAAATTTTTATATTTTCTTGTTGGCAAGTGAAAGGAGGTTTCAATGCACCAAAGAACACAACATGTGAATATTATATACAAAATTTGTAAAGGATCAACATTTTTTTGGTAGATTTTCTAAATCGTACATATTGATTTTAGCAATGTATACAAAGTGATGATGGCAATTTTAGGCAAGGTAAAATTTTGCATGTACCCACTTAAGATGGTAGAAAATATTTTTCAATTACAAGAATAGAATGGTCAAAAAAATGGTTATACTTTAGAAGACAAACTAGTGACCATGTAAATCATCCCTTTGGATATTGTGAGAATCATGGTTTTAAAAAAATGCAAACATACTCATTGAAAGTCAACTATTATAAAAGACCTCCCTTTCTCCCAATAAAATTCCTAAGATGAATGGTTGTACTTTTGGCACACAAAAGGATTCTCTATCATTCACTAGACAAAAAACGTTTATAATGTTGTTCATGGGTTAAATTGTCCAATAGAACCAAACTTATTGACCTCCTAATGGGCCAATGCCTTGACTTCTATAGAAAACATTATCAAACAGAAGTTTCATAAACAATATTTCTAAAATATATACTAAAATTATAAAGACAAACATTTTCAAATGGATGCTTTTCAATGTGGAAAACAAAATATTTCAATCAATATAAAAAAGTAGTTAATTCTATCTTTTGAAAAATAGTACTCTACATACCTATTTGCTAGAAATTTGAAGACTCTACTATTCAATTATGGAATTTCCATAATTCAAATGTACAAGAATATTCAAACTCAGCTAGGACAAATCAATTATGGAATTTCCATAATTCAAATGTAAAAGAATATTCAAACTCAGCTAGGACAAATCTTGATTTACACTTGGACACCAAGGCAATCATTTCCTGTCCAATGAATGATACAGAGTCAAACTATATAAGATAGCAGTGCAACTATTCATCCTCAAATTTATTTTGGAAAGGAAAGATGTTCTACAACAGTTTGACTCGCAATGACTACTTCTACAATTTTGGAGGCTAGTAATTCACACTGATAGAAAAGGATGATTTAGAGAGTTACCTCTTCGAAGTTTAACAGTTCAAACATTTTGTGACCCACTCTTGACAAGCTAGCAAAGCATCTTGGACAAGGCAAGTAAAATTTTATGCCGACAACATTGACCTCGTGTCAAAGAAGGGAATGTTCACTGGAGGAAGAGACGAAGAAACTAGCGTTGCTTACCCATCCGGCACCCCAAAGACACAAACGCGTTCAGGGTTGGGGTTTAAAATATTAGGGCTTTCAGTTTAGTGAATGGAATTCCGGAATCAGAATCAACGTTCCAAGAAATGTGAATGCTAGCTAATACAAATGTACCAGTCCCCGTGGTTGAGAATCCTTTCCTCACTACATTCGCAGCTCAAACAGAATTTGACTCACAGGTTCTGTACTCAACAAAATACAACTGAACAAACCTAGCCTCCAGTCAACCGGAAAAAAAAAAAAAAAAAAACTGAAACCTTCAAGATACTACCTTTCCAGGATACCTTAACCACAACCTCACTACACTCGCACACAAATTGCAATCTCCACAACAACCATTGAAACATCACAGCTCGCCACCCGTCAGCTTCTCAGAGTATTATCAAAACCTCTGGCTCGAGGATCAAACTCCTAGTTGCAATCACGTCATACGCCTCAGTGTGTGGACTGAGCCCAGGGTTATCAACAATACTTTTCATTCTCGTACCGACCTCCCGGACCAGAAAGTCCTCCAAATCGTTGACATCACCACACAAAAAGAAATCCAAAATCAGCTGGACTGCAATACCAGACACTCGATCATACCCAAGGAAAACGCAGGCGCGTCAACCTAAACAAAACACTACCAAAACACGGACATCGGAGTCACAGATCGGTGTAAAACTTCAGTTCTTCTGAGCTCACTCCAGAACAAAAAGAAGTGCTCAAAATTCACCTTATTAAACAGGTTCGTAAATTGTTCGTGTCGTGAAAACGGAGTGGCCGACTTATCACATCATAATCTCACCACGGCCGCCAAAATGAGATTCAAGACTGTCAAGCCACGTCGAAGTGTAAAGCCAGAGCTCCGAAGCTCCGGCGGCCACCGCCGACAAAATCCCCGAGGGATGCCAAGCCGGCGGCGACAGGAGTGTATGCACATCAGGCCCGGCCAGCACGTGGAGGGGGACGGAAGAGGGACTCCCAAGTACCTAAAATACACATACTGAAAAAGCCCCGTCTGAAAGCTAACGATCGACATCACCACTTGTGATACCTCCCTCAATTCCAGGCCGATGGCACCGTCTGAAAATTGCCTCATCATTCCCAGAACCAAAATTCAAAGGCCAGCTGGATCCTGCACCGAGAAATAACGTAAAACCTAACAAGAAACTCTAAGAAAAATAAATCAACGCACTATTGACCGGCTTCCGACGATTTCTTCTTCTTCTTCTTCTCGCTCTTCTCTACACTCTTCTCTACACTAGCGGGAACGTCCTCCATCTCCACGTCCACGGACTTCTTCTTCTTCTTCTTCTTCTCCGTCGTGCCTTCGCCGTTCGACACGGCGGCCTCGCCCTCCGCATCGCTCTTCTTCGCCTTCTTCTTCTTGTGGGAAGCTTCGGGCGTTTGTTGAACAGGACTGGGAGCCGCCTCCTTCGAACGCTTCTTCTCGCTCTTCGACCCATTCTCGGCCACTTCGACGACGGGAGTCGAGGGCTCCGCTTTGCTCTTCTTCTCCTTCTTCTCCTTGGCAGGAGTTTCTTCCACGGCGGCGGCTTCCACGGGCTCCGCGGCTTCCTCCACCCGCTCGGGCTTCTTCGCAGGCGCAGAATCAAAAACCGGAACCCGAAGCCACTCCGCAGGCGTCTTCTCGTTCGGCTTGCCATGCTTGTCCAGAAGACCGTCGTTGATCATCTTCTTCTTCGTGCTCGCACGAGGACCCAGGCCCCACTTCCTCGGATACGTGTCCCTCTCCATCACCACTCTCTTCACCTTCGCCACCACGCCGTGGTCGCACGTCGCCATCACCGCGGTCGTCATCTGCGCCACGCCAATTGCGATGGCCTCGCCCTTCGTCGTCATCAAAACAACTTCCTCGCCCACCTCAATGCCTTGCTCGTACCTCAACAGACCCGGAATCATCAACTTCGCACCGTAGCATATGGCGTTCACGGCGCTGTCCTTCACCACGCAACGCTTGTAGCTCGTCAAAAGAACCTCCAGAGGCATGATCACGCGACGCAAGTAGCTCTCGTCCTTGTGGTTGTCGTAAACCCACTGCGCGTCCAGAACGTCGTGCATCGTCACCAAGTTGTCCTTCTCGCCCAAAATGCCAGACCTAACCCTACGAAGCTCCTGCATGTGACCGCCCACGCCCAAAAGAAGACCCAAGTGCACGCACAGCGTCCGAATGTACGTCCCGGCCTCGCAAGACACCCAGAACACCACCAAGTGACGCTCCGCATCGTACTCCAGCAACTTGCTCTCGTAGATGGTGCGAATGCGCAGCTGACGCTTCACGGCAGAGATCAGCGGGGGACGCTGAAACAGAGCGCCAGTTAGGGTTTCGATGGCCTGAGCCACCTTCGCCACCGACTCCACCGCGGAATGCAAACGCGCCACGCACACGTACTCCTTGCCCGCGCCCTGCTGCGCCTTCACCAGACGCGTCGCGCGGTCTACGCACACAATCAAGCTGCCCGTCACCTTGGGATCCAAAGTACCGCTGTGACCCGTCTTGTCCACGCGCAGCATGCGACGAATCCAAGCCACCACCTCGTGCGAAGAAGGGTTCGCCGGCTTGTCCAAGTTGATCACCCCGTACCGCACGTAGTCGTGCAGCGGACGCTTCAGCGGCGTGTGACCCGTCGGCAAAGGAGTGTAGTGACCCGTCCGAACGTTCAGCTTGTCGTAATTCTTCAACAGAATTGGCCACTTCGAGGTGTCCAGCGGAGGCGTCGTCGACTGCGGCTTGATCAAGTAGTCCGTGTCCGCCTGCTCAGGGTCGCCCAACACCTGCTTCGTCGCTCCCTCCACATCCTCCTCGCGCGGCTTCTCTTTCCGCTTCTTCTTGCTCTCCGAGCCGGCCATCGCTCTACCCCGACCCTCCCCCAAAACGAAAGCTTCCACCCGCTTAATACACTCTCAAAAACCCCTAAAACCCCACTCACTCAAAAAATAGGCACCACTCGAAAGATTGAAGCTTTGATGCAATTACCGGAGCTACGGCGCCAAGGAAGTCCCGAAGCAGCGGAAAATCAACGTCTGCACCGGACAACAGGACATTGCGCGGGTGCAAGCGCTGCGGGGTAAGACGGAACTGCCATGCCTGCTGCCGAGGAGGGCGAGCCCAGCTGCAAGCTGGGGGAATTAGGGTTTAGGGTTTAGCGCTCGGGAAGGGGAAGGACGCCGCTGGCTGGCGCCACGGCATCTGAGCCGTCCGTCGTGTGGGGGGTGGGGGGGGGTGCCCAGATCAGTCCAGCCAGGAGATTGGAGATTTGAAATTCTGGAGAATGCTTGATTCTCTGCAGGGGTACAAGATGATGATAAAAACTCCGGTCTTCAGAAGGAGGCCGGCGTGAATAAAGTGTTTGTTTGTAATGATAATTAACCTATGTCCAATGGATCAAAGGCTATTGATGCAAAACTACTCTTCCCTTTTGAGATAAAACTACCGTAGGGGTACATTCACAAGAACGAGGAATATCTTTAGGTCAAGGGGTTTAGATCAACGCTCTCAAATTTTAATTTCTAAAAGGAGTCACCAAATTTATATTAACCTAACCTATTGGGTAGGTGAAATTGCAAAAGTCAATGAGAGGTTTTACAAAAGATGTCTAAAGATGCCCAAATTGTTTGAACCGTCTAAATTTTTTCTAAAGAGCATAACTTTTGATCGAAGTATCCGATCTTAAATTCTTATGAAGAAGGTAAATGTTCCTATTTTGGGTCAAAATTTTAAGAACATCCATAAAAACTAACTTGATAAAACCCTACTTGAGTTTTCAAGTATTTGTCAAAAAGACATTTGGTGCTTAATGCATTAAGCAATTGCTTTGATCATATTTCTACAACAAAGGTGGAGTCTTGTATTGACCATTTGTTTTCAATTGAATGTGACCATGCAAGCTAACAATAGCTACTACTAGAAAGGTGGTCTTTGGGCACTAATGAGTGTTGTTGAAGTGTAAGGTAGACATACCCAATTCTGACCAGTCCCAAATACTGCACCCTAGAATAGGCCCTTTCATTGTGGAATTGAGATCTAAAAATTGCATACTTAATGTAATAGATGGCAAAGAAATTCGGAGGGCACTAATTTAAGGGTGGTAATTGACGGGTTTCGTCATGGTATGAGTAGATTTGGAAACAATAGGGGTTGGCAAAGAGATTTGGAGGGCGCTAATTTAAGGGGGGTAGTTGATGAGCTTAACCATTGTCAGAGTAGATTTAGAAACAAGAGGGGTTGGTAATGATAGTTGTTTGTATAGTCGAATCTCTGTATTGTAATTATCAGTTTTTAGTAATTGCACATTTGGAAAATGGCTTGAATTTGACAGGTTTAGGGTGCAATTGGAATGTAATGAAGTCCCTCACCAACTTAGATGGCGATTCTTTTGAAATGGTGTATGGATTCTAGAATGTGCAATAGAGTGGTTAAAAATTTTGTATTAATCATGCTTCTTGGATGGGACCATATGAAGGATGCAGCATACTTGTAGGGTTCAAAAATCATTTCCACATTGTCCAATTGCAAAAGGTTATATGATTGTATGTTATGAACTAAGCTATCAATTAGTGTAGATTATAAATTTATTTTCATTAGTATTCATGTACCCAATCTACAAGTGCTAGAGCCATTAGTTTGCAAGAGTAATCAGATTGCAAGTTTCCAATCTTTCTGCAAGAATGATGAGTTTGCGAGAGTGATCAATCAAATTGCTAGAATGATTAGAGTGCAAGTTTTGAAGTTTCCACATCATTTCAAGCGCTTGACGTCAACAACATTGATCATTGATTCACTGTATTCTGGCCAATTCGAGAAGTGCTACAATAAACTCTTCGTCTTCCTTCGTTGCATCAAGAATAGTGTGTAGAGCGTGGAGGTAGTCAAGTGAAGTTACAGCAATCGATCTACAGCTTGGATAAGATGTCGTTGCCTAGCTCAACATGGTTGCAGCTCCGTTTCATTTTCAAAAATTGCAATCAAGATACCAATCATTAGAATTGCAATGACAATTGAATTAAAAGCATATACATTAGAATTTGTTAAAATTAAATTTTTTTTAAATTTTTGCCTTTGCAATTACTAAACTAATGCACCCAACTACCAATATCATGTGCCAACTTCTTCTGTGACAAATCTAATTTTAACTTATGCATGTTTCAATAGGGGCGGGCAACTAACCTGCTACTATATCGAAGTTATGGGAAACCATGCCGAAGCCTCTCCAACGCCATGCAAACGTGACAATCATTGAATCCTCCGCAATACTAGAAAACAGGGCTGTCAACATTTCAATCAACCATCTACCTTCAACACATTGCAAGCAATGTCCAAAGAAAATAGTTGAATTGAGGACAAGGAACAAGACAAATGCCTTCGTAGGTTTGTGTTCACCCCCGTTAGTTCCCAAATTTGGAACACCATTCCTGCAATATGAACAACTACTTCCAATAGCACACGATTCTCTAGTGCCAACTTTTTTAGAGCCAAATGCAACATCCAACGTCGACGTTGGAAACATCCAAAGCTACCTCCCATCACAACAGTTGAACAAGCTAACAAGAGATACAACGGCATTGAACCTCTTAGCTCAACAGCCTGCTCATTGTGCATGAGCCCAACGATCACGACAAGGAGCATGGTCAAGTAGCATGTTGAAATTGGCCTTTAAAGCAATGGAATGAGGAAGTCGCATTTGCATTGTTGCTCATCACTATGGAATCCTTGCATCATCCTTGCAAGATCACTTGTATAGAAGTGTACTAAGTAGAAAGTGAGGGTAAGAAGGCATTCTCACGGCGGAAGAAGAAGCTAACTTAGAGCGGTACTTGTTGCAAATGCAAGACCTAGGCTATCCACTCACAATTGCATAGCTTGAACTGAAAGTTGCAGAGATGGTACAGACTCATATAAATCCATTTTACGAAGGCATTCCCGGGGCAGGTTGGTTGCGCTGGTGGTGTTGAAGGCATCCAAATCTAGTTTTATGCTCAAGTTAAGGCTTAGAGACCAACAGGGCACGAGGATTATGTATGGAGAATGTGAATTCATTCTACCATAATTTGAACACCTTCTATGCACAACATGGCTATGATAGCAACCGTGTATGGAATTGTGATGAAACAAGAATGTAAGCTGGAAGGAATGGCGATGATATTTTAGTATTTGCAAAGCGTAGCTCTCGTTCTGTCCATAACATCATCCCAAACTAGTGGGAATGGCTAAGTGTCCTTGCTTGTGTCGATACAACTAGTGAGTACATTCTACATTTCTATATTTTTTGAAGGAAGCGTATGTGCAAAAATTATCTTGAAAAATATGATGCAAACTTGACCATGGCCATGCAAGCTAAAGCTTGGATGACTGCTTGTTTATTTTCATCATGAATTTTGCATTTTGTCAAGGCATTAGAAAACCATGGAAGCATTTCACCTACCAACAGGCACCTACTAATACATTAGAAGATTTTTGGGGCCTTTGGATGCCTATGAGTTATCACAGCCAACGAATGAAGGAAATAGGTTTGGCACAGCGATCTGACATGGCCAAGGCCCTGCCACATCATTGACCAAATTTTTATTTTTTTTCTTAAATTTTTTTTTTCATTTGGAGACTAAATTTTTTTTTTATGAAAAAAAAAATTCTGACTGCGGGGAATAGCTGTAGAGGAACAAGCCCGAAACAGACTTCTGAACCCCCTAAAACTCTTCTAATGTTTGATAGACACAAATCGCATGTCACACTAGAGGTGGTGCATAAAGCATCTACCATTGGTTTGGATGTCCTGATATTACCATCCCACACTAGTCACAGACTTCAGCCCCTAAATATGAGTATCATCAGGCCCTTCAAGTGTACCTTTCAGGGTTATAGAGATGCCTAGACACTGTAAAATAGAGGAAGAGTTGCACAAAAGGAGGATCTAGCACAATGGGTGGATTTGGCATTGAAGAGAGCTCTAACAAAGCAAAACATCTAGAAAGGATTTGTGGGCACTAGAATTTGGCCATACAATCCAAGAGCGATGGACGAGAAGATGGGACCCAATCAACAATTTGTAAGTTCCACAAGCATTGCAAGAAACAAAGAAGACTCATCAATAATCTGTAGAAGTCAAGTTCCTTGCAGCAACTAGGGCATCAATACAGAATCAAAACTTGGCAAAGATCACCTCGCTCCAGCAACAACAGTCAATGGAGCTTGTATGTTGCCACCTGAGCTTGGTAGTGATGTCGACAAAGCAGAAGACAAAATTCCAAGTGATGATACTGGACTATAGGAGCTACTCGATGATCCAGTCCACAACTTTGATCATCAAGGCCACTTCTTCATTAGTAATCCAACAGACCCAGGGCAAGATAGCTCTTTAGACTTGAAGGGTCCTAATCAAGATCCAATCATCATTGATAGGGTGCAATGACCATCTTCACCACAACAACAATTCTTTCTTCAACTCCCGGGGATCCTTGGTCTTGCATAGTGCCACAAAAAATCACACCCAATCGTCAATTACAACAAATCAATTATCATGACCAGTGAGGACTACTTATGGGCAATGGAGGAGAAAACACGTTTGAAAGAGGAGGCAAAGCAAACGAAGGAGTTGAAGAAGAAGCAAGCAAAACTTACAAGACAGAGGCGGATAGAAGAGCAAAAGATCAAGCAAGTAGCAAAGATAAAGCGACAAGAAGAAGCTGCTACTCAGAAGGCATTCAATGAGCAGTGGTCAATAGTAGTAGTTGCAAAAGCCGGGGACGAGCTCCATCGACAAATGAAGACAATGACACCCCCACTCCCTGGTCAATACGTTGGGAAATTTCTAACATACTGTCCTCCAATTTGCAGGCAAAATCAGAAAATTGCAATGGCGTGCCTAAGGGCAAAACATGATGGACGTGCTCTCAACCAAGTAGTCCGCACCACTCCTCCATCATGGGCTCATCGTAACAATCTTACATGGGTACTACAAGCATCTGTATAGGAAGACGACGATGAAGGATTCAAATGAGTACCACCATAGCTACACCAATCCCTAGAATAGCTACTTTTGGCACTCAATGGATGCACGACACAAAGGCAATGAAAAAGCATGCAACGAAATCTAGTAGACAAATTTTTGTAATGTTGTGCGTGTAAGTTACCACTGTGAGTTATTGGCAGGAAAACTATGAGTTATTGGCAAGGAAAGGGACGGTGGTAGGCAGTTGGAATGGCGGGAAAA
Source organism: Pseudoscleropodium purum (assembly GCA_963969395.1). Lineage (NCBI taxonomy): Eukaryota > Viridiplantae > Streptophyta > Bryopsida > Hypnales > Brachytheciaceae > Pseudoscleropodium > Pseudoscleropodium purum. The sequence continues at coordinate 18,033,582 of OZ017796.1, read as the reverse complement.
GGGACGATGGTGGGCAATTGGAATGGTGAGGAAAGGAACAGAATGCAACTATGCTGGTGGGAGTTGTGATGGAACAGGGTAACTTTACATTCATTGATTCATATTTCTAACACTTTCTCTATTAGCCAATGGAACTTCGGCACTTGTTTTCAGCATTCCGTGTTGGGTGGCATAAGGTCCAACTTTGAATACTTTATTGTTTATAGGAATCAAGCTGAGGTCAAGGAAGATTCAACCACAAAGTTGATCTACAATTGGTTATAGGGACCTATGAGTCCTAACTTTGCATGTAACTAAAGACTTTTTTGTATTATTTTTCCTAATTTTCCCACTGTCCATGCATTTGGTGCAAAAAGGCTAATGTCTACAGCATTTGTTTTGATTCTCCACGGTCTATGTTATACCCTACCCTCTTAAACAAACAAATACGGGTATGTCTACCTTAGTGTTTAAAGCCAAGAATCATGTCAAGTTTGTGCCATATGAATATTGGCTTGGGCTCTATGTCCTAAAAATCTTCTTAAGTGTTCAAAGACCACCTTTTGTGCAAGTGTCCATTGTACGATTTCTTGTTTTACTTGTTTTGGAATTTTGACTTTTATTTCTTTTTATAATTCCATCAAAGTCTTTTTCTAGTAAACCCTAATAAATAATAAATAATTATTTATAATAAATTAGAATATTTTAATTTATTACATTTCACCAAAGTTATATTGATTGATTTCTTTACTAATGGCACATGTGTATGGAAACAAACTCCTAGAAGTAGTTGGTTGAAATAATGAATCACACTTCACTTTACCAATGAAATAATATTATAATAATTAAAACATTGTTTTTCAATTCATAACCATATACCTCATCACAAGCCATATAAAAGTGGAATTTTAAAAATATGAATAAATATATACATTTCTTTTTGTCTATCCTACAATGGATTTTGAGGATAGACTTATTGAATTATAAATAGGTTTTTACTAAATTTAGAAAAATTATGCTTATAGCCCTATTTGATAAAGATAAAAAAATTGATTGGCAAATAAATCTCAAACTCCATTCTACTTAAATGGCCTATGTTGAAATACCTTACAGCTAGAATAGCTAGGCTACAAAAATATTTACTCTATATTTTAAAGCAAATATTTTGTTTCATCCCCTATAAGTTCCTTATAAGAAGAAAAATGTGCATAAAATGTTTTAAGCATAATAAATGATTGTATATAAGTAATCTAGCTATGAGATCCTTTTTTGGTAAGTTTCCTTTGTCTTGACATCCCTACATGAATTAAATGAAAATCATGTTAATTATATAGTTGAAGACTAAACAAATTTATTTTTCATTATTAATAGTTGAATGTACTTCATCCATTTCACCAATCGTTCCCATAATAAACTCTTGAAAATATTCATAATACATCCAATGGATGTTGACTCTTATAAGGTTAAAGGATACAAAAATGGTTAAAATATATCACAATTTCTGCTAATATATATTAGGATGGCCAAATTTCTAAAATATTAAGATAAATATGTGGTTCCTATTCACTTGGATAGAAACACTTTGTGGAACATATGCATCATGAATAGAATTTCAAAATTAAATTAAATTAAAAAACATTAATAGATATTTTCCAAATGAATTTCAAAGCATTTGACTTTTACAAGTCACCAATATTACAATATACATTTGCAATGTATACATTTTATAAATGTTTAGCACAAATTTCACCTTTTATTGATTAGAAAAAATAACCAAAGATTTAATCATGAAAGCAACTTTACTTCCCCTAAAAGTAAATTATAATTCTTCAAAAAGTAATAAAATATATTTTGTCAATGTTTGTTTCTTCATATAGAAATTAAAAATATGAATTTTATAGATACTTTATAATACTATACATAATAAAAATTTGAGTATTAATTTGAATGTAAAAAATGTGTTGTCAATTGACAACAACCACACAATAGTTGAAAAAATTATAAGGAATTTAATTACCCTATGATCTATGAAGAAAGATTAGGAAAGGAGGAATTAATTATGGATTAGTTATCCAAAGCAAATCAACCTATTACCATCCAAACTACAATTCCATCTTCATGTACATGTGTAAATTTTTGCCCTAAAATGTACCTTGTGGGTACATAAGGATGAAATTGTGATTGGGGTGGTAATACATTGGTTCACTTTAAACCAATTGTCACAAAATTGGCTAAACTTGTAAAATTTTCACTAATGAAATCTTTGTAGCTATATGCCTATTGAAATTAATGGGCAAAAATTACATCCCATTTGCCATATTACGCATTTGAATTAGCATTAGGGAGACACAATGCAAAATAATTGGTAGTTGGGGAAGTAAATCAATCACTTCATCCACAAGATCATTGAATAGCTTGATTTCAAAATGGTCTAGGATTGGAAGGGGTGGCTTAACTCCTAAAGTTAGTCTATGAATATGTTTGCATCAATGACGATAAAAAATTGCCATTTTTAGTTCAAGTACCAAATTTTTGAACTTTTCTTATACATGTAATATTAGGGGCTTGTAGTATGCTAACTTGAAAACATGCTATAAATTTTTTAGAAATTCTTACCATTCAATTCACTCAAATTATTTTTTGGGCCTTATAAAATATATGGCAGCTACACTTCACAAGCTCACTTTTCTATCAAATTTTTTTCAAAATGGTGGTGCTTCTTAGGATTCTTTTTCCTAGACAAATTGAATATATGCTTGAAAATTTTAAGATCATTTAGATTTGTGTAACATATAGGAAATAAATGATAAATAAACAGTAGTAGATGATGATTCAAAATACCAAATTATTAAGAATTTAATTATGGAATTGAAAAATGCCAATTGCAATGGATGTAATGTTGTAATAAACAATGTACATCCTTTGTTTTTATTTTATATCCAACAATATTAAAAATTGAATAAGATAAAGGACTTCAAAGTTGATTTTACAATAGGGAATCCATGATTGCTCCCTAATTAAAAAATCCTCATAACTTTTGACTCATTGATCAAAATGGAATGATTCAAAGCTTTCCACGTATGTAAAAGTTTAGAAACAAAAGTCAAATTTTTGTTCTTAAAACAAGTGATTCTTTATATTCTACCTAAATTGCTTAATTACAAAAAAATAAGAAGGTAGGTACACCCACATGTGCCATTGACCTTAAAGCGCCATCTATAATGTGTGTACATTTCCAAAGTCAATTTTGTACCTATGTAGAAGAAACGCTTTTAGAACCAAAATTTGTTCTTTAATAATTTTTGCATACAATATCTAAATGCCACATTTTCTAGTGTGCTGGAACTTCCTTTCACTTGTTAACCAGAGCATATGAAAATCTAACTAGTTTAAGAATAGCAAATAGGCTCAATAGCAAAAAGTAGCGGTTCTCAGTGTAGACACCTTATATTAGACTATAACTTTTGGCTCATATTTCCAAATGTTATGAAATTCAAAGCATATGAAAAATATTCCTCGTCCCCACCTTTTATCAAAGTTTGAACCCAAAATATGGAAATCTCTAGTCCAACGTACATGCCAAAAATGCATGATGGTCCCTTAGGGGTTATTTAGGGCTATCCATCATGTACCTTAGCTATTCTCTTGGATTCCTAATACTTTGAAATATTTCTGTTTTTCTACCTTGTTGAATTGCCTTCATTCACTTTTGTTGTCCTAAAACTTGAAGTTAAGCCAAAAATTCTAAAATAAATTAGGCTCCAAAACGGTCTTTTATAAGAAAGTACAAACTACTTTCTCCAATTGATCAACTAAATTCAATAACATACCAACAATAGAAATATTCAAGAATGAAAACTCCTTCTCTCATATAATATTCCAACTTCAAAAAATACATGTCACAAATCCTAAACAAGTAAAACAAGAAATGGTTCTATGGTCCCTTCCACAAAGAGTAGTCTTTGGACATCCAACCTTCACCTTTGTTGTAGAAATATGATCAAAGCAATTGCTTAATGCATTAAGCACCAAATGTCTTTTTGACAAATACTTGAAAACTCAAGTAGGGTTTTATCAAGTTAGTTTTTATGGATGTTCTTAAAATTTTGACCCAAAATAGGAACATTTACCTTCTTCATAAGAATTTAAGATCGGATACTTCGATCAAAAGTTATGCTCTTTAGAAAAAATTTAGACGGTTCAAACAATTTGGGCATCTTTAGACATCTTTTGTAAAACCTCTCATTGACTTTTGCAATTTCACCTACCCAATAGGTTAGGTTAATATAAATTTGGTGACTCCTTTTAGAAATTAAAATTTGAGAGCGTTGATCTAAACCCCTTGACCTAAAGATATTCCTCGTTCTTGTGAATGTACCCCTACGGTAGTTTTATCTCAAAAGGGAAGAGTAGTTTTGCATCAATAGCCTTTGATCCATTGGACATAGGTTAATTATCATTACAAACAAACACTTTATTCACGCCGGCCTCCTTCTGAAGACCGGAGTTTTTATCATCATCTTGTACCCCTGCAGAGAATCAAGCATTCTCCAGAATTTCAAATCTCCAATCTCCTGGCTGGACTGATCTGGGCACCCCCCCCCACCCCCCACACGACGGACGGCTCAGATGCCGTGGCGCCAGCCAGCGGCGTCCTTCCCCTTCCCGAGCGCTAAACCCTAAACCCTAATTCCCCCAGCTTGCAGCTGGGCTCGCCCTCCTCGGCAGCAGGCATGGCAGTTCCGTCTTACCCCGCAGCGCTTGCACCCGCGCAATGTCCTGTTGTCCGGTGCAGACGTTGATTTTCCGCTGCTTCGGGACTTCCTTGGCGCCGTAGCTCCGGTAATTGCATCAAAGCTTCAATCTTTCGAGTGGTGCCTATTTTTTGAGTGAGTGGGGTTTTAGGGGTTTTTGAGAGTGTATTAAGCGGGTGGAAGCTTTCGTTTTGGGGGAGGGTCGGGGTAGAGCGATGGCCGGCTCGGAGAGCAAGAAGAAGCGGAAAGAGAAGCCGCGCGAGGAGGATGTGGAGGGAGCGACGAAGCAGGTGTTGGGCGACCCTGAGCAGGCGGACACGGACTACTTGATCAAGCCGCAGTCGACGACGCCTCCGCTGGACACCTCGAAGTGGCCAATTCTGTTGAAGAATTACGACAAGCTGAACGTTCGGACGGGTCACTACACTCCTTTGCCGACGGGTCACACGCCGCTGAAGCGTCCGCTGCACGACTACGTGCGGTACGGGGTGATCAACTTGGACAAGCCGGCGAACCCTTCTTCGCACGAGGTGGTGGCTTGGATTCGTCGCATGCTGCGCGTGGACAAGACGGGTCACAGCGGTACTTTGGATCCCAAGGTGACGGGCAGCTTGATTGTGTGCGTAGACCGCGCGACGCGTCTGGTGAAGGCGCAGCAGGGCGCGGGCAAGGAGTACGTGTGCGTGGCGCGTTTGCATTCCGCGGTGGAGTCGGTGGCGAAGGTGGCTCAGGCCATCGAAACCCTAACTGGCGCTCTGTTTCAGCGTCCCCCGCTGATCTCTGCCGTGAAGCGTCAGCTGCGCATTCGCACCATCTACGAGAGCAAGTTGCTGGAGTACGATGCGGAGCGTCACTTGGTGGTGTTCTGGGTGTCTTGCGAGGCCGGGACGTACATTCGGACGCTGTGCGTGCACTTGGGTCTTCTTTTGGGCGTGGGCGGTCACATGCAGGAGCTTCGTAGGGTTAGGTCTGGCATTTTGGGCGAGAAGGACAACTTGGTGACGATGCACGACGTTCTGGACGCGCAGTGGGTTTACGACAACCACAAGGACGAGAGCTACTTGCGTCGCGTGATCATGCCTCTGGAGGTTCTTTTGACGAGCTACAAGCGTTGCGTGGTGAAGGACAGCGCCGTGAACGCCATATGCTACGGTGCGAAGTTGATGATTCCGGGTCTGTTGAGGTACGAGCAAGGCATTGAGGTGGGCGAGGAAGTTGTTTTGATGACGACGAAGGGCGAGGCCATCGCAATTGGCGTGGCGCAGATGACGACCGCGGTGATGGCGACGTGCGACCACGGCGTGGTGGCGAAGGTGAAGAGAGTGGTGATGGAGAGGGACACGTATCCGAGGAAGTGGGGCCTGGGTCCTCGTGCGAGCACGAAGAAGAAGATGATCAACGACGGTCTTCTGGACAAGCATGGCAAGCCGAACGAGAAGACGCCTGCGGAGTGGCTTCGGGTTCCGGTTTTTGATTCTGCGCCTGCGAAGAAGCCCGAGCGGGTGGAGGAAGCCGCGGAGCCCGTGGAAGCCGCCGCCGTGGAAGAAACTCCTGCCAAGGAGAAGAAGGAGAAGAAGAGCAAAGCGGAGCCCTCGACTCCCGTCGTCGAAGTGGCCGAGAATGGGTCGAAGAGCGAGAAGAAGCGTTCGAAGGAGGCGGCTCCCAGTCCTGTTCAACAAACGCCCGAAGCTTCCCACAAGAAGAAGAAGGCGAAGAAGAGCGATGCGGAGGGCGAGGCCGCCGTGTCGAACGGCGAAGGCACGACGGAGAAGAAGAAGAAGAAGAAGAAGTCCGTGGACGTGGAGATGGAGGACGTTCCCGCTAGTGTAGAGAAGAGTGTAGAGAAGAGCGAGAAGAAGAAGAAGAAGAAATCGTCGGAAGCCGGTCAATAGTGCGTTGATTTATTTTTCTTAGAGTTTCTTGTTAGGTTTTACGTTATTTCTCGGTGCAGGATCCAGCTGGCCTTTGAATTTTGGTTCTGGGAATGATGAGGCAATTTTCAGACGGTGCCATCGGCCTGGAATTGAGGGAGGTATCACAAGTGGTGATGTCGATCGTTAGCTTTCAGACGGGGCTTTTTCAGTATGTGTATTTTAGGTACTTGGGAGTCCCTCTTCCGTCCCCCTCCACGTGCTGGCCGGGCCTGATGTGCATACACTCCTGTCGCCGCCGGCTTGGCATCCCTCGGGGATTTTGTCGGCGGTGGCCGCCGGAGCTTCGGAGCTCTGGCTTTACACTTCGACGTGGCTTGACAGTCTTGAATCTCATTTTGGCGGCCGTGGTGAGATTATGATGTGATAAGTCGGCCACTCCGTTTTCACGACACGAACAATTTACGAACCTGTTTAATAAGGTGAATTTTGAGCACTTCTTTTTGTTCTGGAGTGAGCTCAGAAGAACTGAAGTTTTACACCGATCTGTGACTCCGATGTCCGTGTTTTGGTAGTGTTTTGTTTAGGTTGACGCGCCTGCGTTTTCCTTGGGTATGATCGAGTGTCTGGTATTGCAGTCCAGCTGATTTTGGATTTCTTTTTGTGTGGTGATGTCAACGATTTGGAGGACTTTCTGGTCCGGGAGGTCGGTACGAGAATGAAAAGTATTGTTGATAACCCTGGGCTCAGTCCACACACTGAGGCGTATGACGTGATTGCAACTAGGAGTTTGATCCTCGAGCCAGAGGTTTTGATAATACTCTGAGAAGCTGACGGGTGGCGAGCTGTGATGTTTCAATGGTTGTTGTGGAGATTGCAATTTGTGTGCGAGTGTAGTGAGGTTGTGGTTAAGGTATCCTGGAAAGGTAGTATCTTGAAGGTTTCAGTTTTTTTTTTTTTTTTTTTCCGGTTGACTGGAGGCTAGGTTTGTTCAGTTGTATTTTGTTGAGTACAGAACCTGTGAGTCAAATTCTGTTTGAGCTGCGAATGTAGTGAGGAAAGGATTCTCAACCACGGGGACTGGTACATTTGTATTAGCTAGCATTCACATTTCTTGGAACGTTGATTCTGATTCCGGAATTCCATTCACTAAACTGAAAGCCCTAATATTTTAAACCCCAACCCTGAACGCGTTTGTGTCTTTGGGGTGCCGGATGGGTAAGCAACGCTAGTTTCTTCGTCTCTTCCTCCAGTGAACATTCCCTTCTTTGACACGAGGTCAATGTTGTCGGCATAAAATTTTACTTGCCTTGTCCAAGATGCTTTGCTAGCTTGTCAAGAGTGGGTCACAAAATGTGTTGGTCGAGAGTTTTCTGAGCTCAGTTCGAATATCCTCGCACACTTGAATTATGGAAATTCCACAGTTGAATAGCAGATTCTTCAAATTTGTAGCAAATAGATATTATCATAAAATATAATTGATCTCTTTAAGTATTCCCTAAAATCCTCTGTTTTCCGTATTGAAACACATCCACTCAAAAATGGATTGCCCCACATCTTTTCTCTAGTGCCTATTTTATAAATATTGTATTGGTCACAAAGCTCGTATTTCATCATGTGTTTTGAAGAAGTTGAGGTATGGGTATGGAATCAGGTCAATTAGTTTGGTTATGGGTTAGCATGTTTGGTTCTTTCAGTAGACATTTTTTTTTCTAGTGAATGATAAAGAATTCTTTTGTGTTACAAAAATGCAGTCATTTATCTTGGAAATTTTATTGTGAGGAAGGGAGGTCTTATAAGTAGTTTGACTTTCAATGAGTATGTTTACATTTTGTAAAGCCAATGATTCTAACAATATCGAGAGGGATGATTTAGATAGTCATCAATTTGTTTTTTATGATATAACCTTCTCTTTGACCATTCTATTCTTGTAGTTGAAAAATGATTTTTACCATCTTGGTCTTAAAGGGAGCATGTTCTAATTGTGTATCTTATCTAGGATTAATTGATATGTTTATTGAAATATGTATTGCAAGAATTGATGATTTAGATAGGCTTAAATGGTTGCTTTTAGAGTAGACTCTCTTATGGTAAATTATCTCTTGGAGGATAGATGATCTTCCTAGTTTTGAATTTTCATTCAATTAGATTTTTTATATTTTTTATATTTTTTATTTGAGAGTTTTCTTGAATTACATAGTAACTCTAGAAATATTTTGGACAGTCACAAAAATGTAGGATGTTAAAGTGGTCATTCAAAGTCTATGGTGTATGTTTGTCTTTATCCAACTAAGGATTAATGTTAGAACTTGTCTCTATTTTGTACTTGCTTAGTATCTAGTGTTCTTCACTTCTCTTATTATGCTCTTTATTTCTTACAACTATTTTTAGACTTCTAAATCCAAATTTGATTCAAATTTTTCAAATTCTATCACGATTGGTAAATAAAAAATGCGAGTGTTTTTTCTTGAGGTAAAAACATAGTCTTTGAATGACCACTTTAACATCTTGTTATGAAAATTAACACAACTAATTGAATAATTAAAGATTTCAACAAAATTTGAAATTGTTTTGGTAACAAGTATTACATTTGTATAAAGAATGTTTTAAATTTAAGTTAGTTTTTCTTGAGAATTTAATTGAATTTATTGGTGAAAGAAACTTTGAATTGAAGTAAATGTTTTTTAAGATTCTTTATTAAGTGGAATGACAACCTTTTTTACAATTTTATGATAAGAATTTCATGACTTTTGAAATTTTATTGAATGAAATATTATTGACTACAATGTGATTCCAAATATTTTTAGTATTTGTATTTTACTTGAAAAATTACCAAATATGTATTAAAAAGTTTAAAAATATTTATTCTTCAAAACTTTTGGGTGATTGTTGAAATAAATTATAAAAATCATAAATATTTGGTGTTATAATTTAGTCAATAATATTTCATTCAATAAAATTTCATAAGTTGTGAAATTTTTATTTTAAAATTCCAAAAAGAATTTTCATTCCACCTACAAAAGTCTTGTAAAAAATTTCCTTGTATTAAATTTTTTTTCACCTATAAATTAATTTAAATTCGTAAAAAGTACAAAGAAAAATTAATTTTAAAAATTATTTAATACATGTGTGTTAATCATATTCTAACATGTCCAAAACTTGTTGAGAAAATCTAATCTTGCAATTAGTTATGTCAGTTTTTGAAGTGTATGAAAGCCACTTTGCTGTTCATTGCATGTTAGAATAATCTCATTAGGCAAGTCCACCCAAAACGACGTAAGTTAATTAAGTGCTTTTCGATTATGAGTAACAAAAGTTTGAAGAAACATCCATCAAACCAAAACAGGTTGGTTCATCCTTTGGGGGTTAGACTCCTTAGCTGCAGAATGGACTGTTATATGACTACAATTGCCAACTCATTGAGACCATACTTCTCAAGGCTTTGCAGGTCTAGACCTTGAAAAGCCAGTTAACCAAATAGTCTAATTTCCACTTGCAAGCGTCTTTGCTTTTACTTGACAATAATTCCTAATTTTACATTTAGTTTCAGTGGTGCAAACATGCACACAGATGATGCCATCTACAAACAACTGCTTGGTTTTGCATAGATGTAAGAATGGTGCACCTCGTGCTCAAATAAGTAGGTCATAGTGGTTGCTTCCATTGTACAAGAGCCTCACAGGCTTGCGAGCTTTCCTATCTTTGCGAGGTTTAGTATATTCAGAACCGTACTCAGCGATAGGAATATATCCTGTTCCCCACCTAGCACCCTGCTTTGCCTGCCACCGTGAAGAAAGAATTGTTAACACAGCAATCTGACTTTCTTGTATTCAGGACTGATGACAAGAGTGCAACAAGATGACAATCAGCTTGAACACGGAAAATAAATTTACAAGCTTTCTTGAAGTAAAATCTGATGGTCTCAAATCATGGGATTCACGTTCTCAACTACAAGTAACTGAGGTTGACAACCAACTAAAAGTAATACAATCTGCAGTTCAGGAGGTTTTGATCATCTAACCTCTGATTCAGGAATGTAAACAGTTATTGGTTGAGAACACATTCTTGACAAAACCTGCAAATATGAAGCCAAAAATCGTTAACAAACGCAACATCGAAGGCACAAGCTCACTTGAGAAAAGGGCAGGCAAAATTCGTGGGTTCATATCACAGTATTTTGCGAGTTAAGAGGATTTATGGTCATGTTCGCTACATTGGTGTAATTCACAAAATTGGTGTACTCAGAAAATGGTTCTCAACTGGGAACAGGAGCGGTTTGCGACACTCGTCTGAAATCTATATTAGTCCTAGATTCTTAGAGCTCAGTGTCTTCAGTTCGGCATCTAAAACCCCATCTGAGCGCGTTCAAATTCAAATTTTTTTCAGCATTTGAAAGTCGAATTTAGGTACACTGAAATTCGCCACAATAGGGAACAGGAGGTTTGTGTGTACAGATAGAAAGAATCAACACTAACCAGTAGTTCTGATTCACCACCCCAGAAATTTGAACTGGGAATCCTTTGGCAATACCTGTCCCACAATAAGCAAAATTCAGCATCCATAAAAGATAAAGCCCACGGTATCCTCCCAATAAACCACTCCGAGAACGGTATGAAATATCAAATATGGGATCATAAGGGTACAATTCAAATATATGGTATATGAGTTGTTGCACTGTCCACGAAAGCTATGAACCAGTAACACAAAATACAGTACCATTCCACAGTACAAGAACAATCGGCTCTAGAATATCTCACCGCTTTAAAGATTCTTCAACTGTGATGGCTATAAGAGCTTCTTCGTATATGGACCTGCGTTTGTCACTTCTACATAGTGCGTCCATGACTGCAAATCGAAGTTGATCTGCAAGCCAACCCCAAATAGCGGATCAATCGAAGGTGAAACCCAGCAAACGATACATCAAAACGATGTATTTTTCTCAATGTGCAGGACTGAACTAAATTGTGAACCTCTGGCACGAGTGGTTCCTCTGGTAAGCTTCGCAAATTTGCACATACAAAATCGACATCCGTAATTGACACTGAAAAATCGTCATCCTAAAATCTTAGACAAGGAGTACATAGGAAAATGTAGACCACCTAAATATCTGTTCGAGTTGCTTTAAGATCATGTACCAACAAAACTTTGAACAGTAATAAGTACACCTAAATTTAGTGTACTCTAAGACACGTTCAGAACTGCCTCAGTCTGGCGCATTCATGAGCGATTCCGCACTGACCTGCCTCTTTTTCTTCCTCGGTAGAATTTAGATTCATTCCTTTGTTCAAAGCCATTCCTTGCACCTGCAACACACATAATAATCGCGACAGTGGACAATTACTTAGAACTTTACATTGAAAGGCATTGTAACTCCGTCGTAAAGGACACGGTAACTGACAAGTCTCGCAAGAGAAGGAAGCCATACAAGAGCTCTGAACATACACCGCCCGTCCCCAGCGATTCTCCGCACTGTGAAATGCTCCACCTTCTTCAGCGCCTTCGACGTACCCTGTCTAAAACCCTAAAATTAATTTTCATCTCTTGTTGCTTGAACCACATTGTAACCTAAACCCTCGAGCATGCCAGACAATTCTTTTGTTCTAACCAATTGAAAACATACGAATACAAAGGAGCACACATCTTCCAATTGCCTCACCGAGCTTGCCCTGCGCCTCGAGATAACCCCATCCTGGCGAAAAAGAGCGCCTGCTTGGGTCGCGACCCAGAGAAAGCGGATGAAATGGAAGCAAACGGCAGATTGAACGATGGCGTCTGGGTGGTGTCAACATATTCGAAGCATGCTGAGCCATCTGCTAGTCCAGCCAAAATTGTCTCTGCACCGAACTCGACACATTTCAGAAAATCCCCACACCGAGCCTCTTCCCCAACCCATAGCTAGCTGACCCTATTTCGCAAACCCAAATTCCTAGAGAAGAACACCCAAATCACTCGAAATCGACCACCGCTCTCCCAATGCCGACTCCCACGTCCACAGACACGAATCGTTCGTCGTCGGAGTGAGAGGCATAAGACGGATCCCCTAATCAGTTGACATTCCATAGAAACCAGCCGTGTTGCCCAAGATGAATTTATACCAGTGAGAGACGCCATGGTGAGCCCGGAAGTTCTCGATGTTTGGTGAAAGAACGAGAACGCTCACGACGATGGAGAGAATCCGTAGAAGCAATCCCTTTCACGGGACTGTATCTCTTTCACTTGCTTGGAATCGATGCGCGGGCTGGTCACCGTGGAGATCATCCTTTCTGGTACCTTGTGAATCATCATCTTAAAAAAACCCATCAAGAGCACTCATTGGAGGTCAAACTATTATGCAAGATTTTCCATTTTCATATAAAATTCCAAGGATGAATATTTTCACTTTTGTCTTACATAGAGAGCTTTTCTGTAATCCATTGGACACTTTTAGACTACCTCATTGTTACAAGATTAAAATAGGAGGTCTATGAAGTGCCTATTTCAGAGTTGGAAATTCATTTGAGGAAGGTTGAACTTCTTGAAATATTTTACAAATATTTTTCAGTAAAATTTCTTAAAAGACAAATGGAATTGGCATCCAACCCCTATTGTTTTATATTTTTTGAAAATAGTTATGAATTTTTGAAGTTGAAATGCCAAGTAGTCACTAAAAGTGTTCACTTCCGTTGAAATATACTTTTATTTTTACATTATTTGTATGTTGTTGATGCAATCAAATAGCAAAATTTACAAATAGTATACATTTTAGGAGGTGGATGCTTTTAGAGCCAGAGCACTATATGAACCTCTTGTCTTATCTATGTTGAATTTCTAAACTATAGGAAAACAAAATGAAGGTCTAGTTGTCTTGGTGTGCAGCTCAAAAAAGTCAAAACCCTTATCATTGTCACAAGAGATTTGTATGACCTGGGGTGAATGACTATTGCAATGCTACAATAGTAGATGTCACTTCTACAAATTCATAAACTCTTAAAAAGTTATAATTTCAAAAATAGTTTCAACTTTGAGAAAACATTTTTGAGTTTGTGACTTTTAGATCAAAAGTTATTGACATTTTAAATCATATGAATCTCATATAAAAGTTGTGTCTATTGTCATATTATACAGTATTGTAGTAAAAGGCATATGGATGTTGTGTGCCAATGGTGAGGGGGATTTTTTTGAGGAATGAAGTTTTGATATTTTTACGTTGGCTCCAAATCCAAGAGTCAATCGTTTGCCTTCTTGTATTGCAAGTTCAATTGAATATTTTGCTTGAGTTCAAAAAACTCAATTTATATAATGTGGGCACAAATGAGTTGAGTTTTTTACTAGTTGGGGTAGAAACTTCTAATTTATCCTACGTGAAGGTTCAACATAAACTAAAAACCACGTGTCATTTAATGATTGGTCCAAGGTGACATATAGACCTTTGAAAATCTGAAGTGGAAATTCCATTTTAGCACACCTCTACCAAATTTGACCATCACATACAATAGTCTGATTTGGATCAGAAAATATGATCAATGGCTTAAGCCATAATAGTCAGCATCTACTTCAGAAGGTTTAAATCTTTATATGTGGTCACAAACAATTGTCACTTACACTCATAAAATGATCATTTTCCAACCCAATTCCACATGGAGTTGTCATAATGCGAACACTTGCATAGTTATGACAATGTTATGACACAATAGAACAAAATTGGGTTCAAAACTAGGAGTCACAAGTAGGCTAGGACACAATTTGGGTTTGTGTTACTTAGAATTGTGTAGGAATTCAGAAGTCATAAATTAATCCAAAATCTCACAAACCAAGCATTGCACCAATACAATCAGAAGTCTCCTCTCATTAAAAATATCAAAACTTAAAAGTATTGTTTGCCTATCTAGCCATCTCACAGCTTCTAGTAAAATTAGAAGATGGATTGTTTACTAAAATTAAGCACTCACAATTTGACATAAGAAGACGAACTTTCCGTTTCGCCCTCGACCTGGGCAATACCGTTGCTGCATCTGTGAGTTACTTCTTTCAGTTGGTGCAAGTCTTCCTTGATGCTAAGGCAAGGAGAGCAGGCTCGTTTAGCAACTCAATTAGAGCTGCGGCTTTGCAGCTTTTGAGTTCTAGCAGATTGGAGGGACAACAGAAAAAACTCTCCGACCCCTCTTTTGTAGCTCAGTATTGCAAAAGTGAGACCCTGAACCCAAGTGAGCTTACAAAGTAGACAACTCAATATGATTAAATTGCAATCATGTCTTGTTGTCATTCCAAAAAATTACGAGTTGAATGAAAACCCAAATGCAAACTAAATCTAAATAAGCCAATTGAAGGAGGAACATCCAAAAAATTACAAGTTGATTACGAACCCAAATGCAAACTAGATCTAAATAAGCCCATTGAAAGAGGAACAATAAGGAGAGCGACTGATTTCATGGCTCTTGGGATAGCTTCCCGGCGATAACTCTCGCCAGTGTCACAAAAAACATCGCTGTCGTAGTTCGCTCTGGCTTCTATCTACACAAATCATACAACCGGCAACTTCTTCCCAAACATGCCGAACAAGATTTTGACAGAATTAACAAAACTCTCATTGATGAAAGGCACACGAGATTTGCAGATAAGAGACGTGACCTGGCGATTGACGCAAAATGGCCAAGTCCGGATCTTTGCGGACCGTTTTGTAGTCATCGAATCTCAGAGTCCACCACATTCAGTTGCAACACAACATTACAAGAAAAAACTTGAACTAGGCAGGGATTTCTTATCAATGGTACAAAGAATGATGGGTACATATTGTAACAAAAAAAGATCAAAGAAGCTGCAGGAGATCGCTATGGCTTCTATCTACACAAAAATATGCAACCGGCTACTTCTTCCCAAACATGCCGAACAAATTTTTGACAGCATTAATGGCATTCTCATTGATGAAAGGCTCATCGAATTTGTTGATGAGAGGCGTGAAACCTGGCGATTGACGCAAGAGAGCCAAGTCGGGGTCTTCACGGATTGTTTTGTAGTCTTCGAATCCGGCGTCCATGGCTTCTTCCAGCGCTTGCAGCCCGGCGTCGATCCGGTTCAGCTTAGAGTAACAGCAGGCGACGTTGTAGCTCGCGACGGCCTCCTCGCGCGCTTCGGGCTTCAACCCTAAAACGGATTCGAAGTGCACCAACGCGTCTTCATACTTGCTGGCTTTATAGAGCTTAAGCCCCGCGTCGAGCTCATCCTCGCGTTGCTTCTTCTGCTCCTGCTTCCGAAGGTAATTCTGCACCTGAATTTCCCGAATTCCCTCGCTGATAGATCCCGCGTTGCGCTCCTTGGAGAGCGTCTCGGCGCTGGCGCCGCGGTCCAAGCGGACGCCGTACCGCTTCTCCATGCGTATGAGGAGCGTGCCCACGCGTTGCCGGATGGTGTACATTGTGCGCCCGTACTCCGCCGCGGGCCACATATCGGTGCCGAACATGGCGCTGGTCTCAATCACCTTGTCGCCTGGCATGAACTTGCCGGTCTTGTCCGCGCTGCCGCCGGGCGCTATGGCGTCGATGTACGTGCCGCCATCGGCGCCTTTGTAGAAGCGGAGTCCCCAGGGCTTCTCGAGCTCCGCCTCGTAGGTTTCTTTTACTGCTGGAGGTGAGGGCTCCGCCGTGGCACGCACTGCCATGGCCGCATTGCGGTGGTGTCTTTCGCTCAATGCGGAGCTCGCTTTCAGTGACTGCAAACCGGCTCCCGTATAGGCCGTGTGCCGCAATTGCACCACTGAAGACGACGATACTGGAGAATCGACCGCGCGCATGACAACATTCAGTTGCGCGGAATGACAAACCCCTGTTGCCATCGCAGTCGCCATGGATTCTCCTCCTTGCACACACACTTCGATCACAAACGCACAGAAAAATCTCAGAACCTAAAGAATTTGCAAACAACACTTCCCCAAAGTCACAAGAAATTGCAAGATGTTTCACAATTTCTCCAAAATTCACTCAAAACTGCAAAAATCCTTCTAGAACCAGTCACGAACATGCTTGGCACCTACAATCCAATCAAATATCTCTACGAATCCTATTTCGAATTCTACAGCGGAAAGTCACGGAGTCTCCCTCTGTCAGATAACATTGCGTGGATAGGAATTCAAAGCCAAACGTGTGGTCCCCAATCAAGCACGACTTGAGTTCTTTCCAAACGCCCAAATCCGAAGCACACGAACTTGCGACCAAAGGCAGCTTACAAATGCGCTGTCTGCTCACCTATTCGACACAAGAAGGCGATGAATGCGACTTCTGCCACAGGCCCCGAAGCTCAAAAAACTCCGCCGGCGAGCAGTCCTTCCTCCATAAAAACTAAAGCTTTTGCACTATGCGCATATTAACCCTGCAATTATGGAAGAGTCAGTGTCGTCTAAGTGCAATTGAGATTGATGGCCGCGAAGGCCGTCCTCCCCTGTAGAAACACAACGGAGGGAGTACACGAGCATACTCAAAGGTGGATAAGGTGCCAGTGAGAACACCAAGACGCGAGGAACGCGGCTGCTTTTGCTCCTTATGGAAATGAAATTAAGAAAAAGGCTCCGTCGTCACCACTAATAAGCTTACAATTCTGTCTGCTTCGCTTGATCAATCTCGTGGTCACAGTCATCCGGGAAGTCACTTTTCCTGAGGCTAGCACAAGCCTAGGTTAGCATATACGCCATGGAATACCATGGAATCGCATGAAGGCTCGCCTACGTCGAGCTCTGACCTTACTTATTTAGGGCTACCAATTTGGTTCGTAATTTGTGGTTACGGCAAGCTAATTGAGTGGCATCGCTTGAGCACCTCCGTCTGGATTCCCGTCGTGATGCAACAGGGGTTTGCGTCAAACATTTTGCTGGAGTTTCCTGTCGATTTTGAAGCTTTGGGAGCTTGAATGTGGAACTATACATCTTGTAATGCTTTGAGATGGTTGTACTTCAAATTTCAGTCATTGCTTGTCTGTTAATGTCTTATATGTTCTTGCATGGGTAGTGTTGATTCTGCTTCATTCATCTCACCAAACACCCAGGTTCTATTGAAAACCAGACACTGAATTCTGTCTTGAACAAGTGATGGAATAAATTTGTGAAAATGCCAGCCTCTTGTTATGGTTAGTGGAGTCCACCACACTTGTTAATTTTCGCTGACTAATTGTTGAGTGCGCTTGAAAACATTTTTGCTGCAACTAAACTTACGTGAAACTGGCAAGAACAACAAAATTGGCAGCCTGTGAAGACTGAGCTCGGTACGCGTTGATGATTTACAAAGTTGCACTGATTTGGGGGTGTCAGATCTGGCCTGCAGTAGAACTCAAGGTAGTTTCAGAATCACATTCCAAAATTGTGGTGAGTGGGCTTTTACAGTACGGAGTACTTTGGAGGAAAGAAGAATTGTGGTGTGCCTGATTTGGTAGCAGATTCAACAAGGGCATACGTTTGTTAAATAACCCCTAAATGTCACGTGGAATTTCCTTGCAGCCTTTTCTGTGTAGCTTTGTAGTGTCTACACTCGAATTAGAACCTCAGTCTGCACATTGCTGGACGAAGATTCGTTGGGTCTCACTATCCAAATCTTCCAAAGCCCTCGCCACTAATTCGACGTTGATGGTATGAAGCTCATATTTGTCGCCCAAGTCAATTCCATCTTGGGATGACACCGATGTCCTACCCAGTCCTAAATCATACAACCCTCGCACAACCTGATGCATGAATGGTCTCTCTGCGCTTCTCTTCCTCACACACCACAATACCAACTCCACTAAGCTCACAAGCCCGTCTCTGTCGAAAATGTCTCTCAAATTGGGATCTGCTAACCACCGACTTGTTCGTCTCTCAAGGTTCGCCAACCTACCCATCAATGCCAACATATGCACGCATGATAACCTTCCAATCAACGTACATAGGCACTAATAGAAATTCACCCACTACAGTATTGTTTGTAGCAACGTTTTGCAAATGGCTGAAAACACTAAAACGTGATTCCAATAAACGGCGTTCAACATCGCCACTAAACATTGTCAGAAGTGAATAGCGTTAATGAACATTTTGACTGAGAAATGTGGCATGTTTGCTGCAGTATGTTTCAAAATTTTCATGTTTGTTGTTCCAAAACGTTCTGTGTAGTTAATGACGTTGCTGAGAACGTCGCTGAACCGTCCAAATTCTAGTTGTGATGTAGATTCTTTCTGTAATTCCATACCTCTCTATTGAACCTAACTGAAATGCATCACGCCTAATCACCAACTCTTTAAAAAAAACGTTCAGCCCGGGGAGCGATCCTTCAGAGCAATGTGCATTTGAGGTCGTCTAGTGAGAATCTCCATCAACACAACTCCAAATGCATAGACATCACTCTTCTCTGTTAGCATTCCTGTCTAATGGTATCTGCAACCCAAGTGAAACCACCAGACTTGCTTATATCAGCATCATGAATGTGGATTGCCATGATGGTGGGATGGCAAGCATTGAATCTAGTCCACTGCGAGATTGTCAAGGAGAGTTTGCACAGAACCTAGTCAAGAGACGAAAATGAAAGTATTGGGGAAGCTGCAAGTCTCACTCTGGGTCGAGATATCCCGGAGTGCCTGTCACCAACGTTGTGACATGAGAGGCATTTTCCTGCCTGATAGTTTTTAGTTTGGACAGCCCGAAATCCGCCACTTTGGCCACCAGTTGGTCAGTGAGCAAAATGTTGGTGCTCTTCACATCACGGTAGATGATGGGCGGAGAGCGTTTATCATGCAAATACTCTAGCCCTGCACAAGAGCAGTGTTCAGAGACAATCACCCATGGAAACTTGCACACCATCACCAGTCATGCACTGAAACCCTAAAAAACTCGAAACTCACAATGTGAATGATGCAAACTGTAATTTACCTTCTGCAATTTGAAGAATGATGTTGGTTCTCTGTAGCCAGCTCAAGGGATTCTCAGCACTACTCTCCCCTACGGACCAAATGAGCTGTGTCAGTCAGCTAGGCAGCGATATTAGAATCCGTGTAGCAACATGATATATAATTGCTTCAATGCAGTGCCCATCATGAGACAGGTTTGCACTCATCTTGCAATCGGTGGCAAAGGTCTCCAACACTCATGAATTCGTAGATCAAGACCTGCTTCTTGCGAGTGCTGTACCCGACCAGAGACGTACACCAGGTACTTGTGATGCACCATGGACAGCAGCTCGGTCTGCAGAAGCACAATGTTCATGATCCCCTGTGTTTCAGGTGATAACAACTTCTTTGGCTAGAGGTGTCAGCCTGATTTTCGAGAAAAATTGAACTCAAGATGATTTTCGTGGATTGAATCTTGAATGTTCAGGAGTCAGATATTGAACTCCGAAACTACCTCATTGAAAAACTCCTGCTTGATTTGATGTGAATTCGCTGACCACACTTTGGCTGCCACCTCTCGCCCCTTTGACAACTTCCCTTTATACACGTCACCGAATCCCCCGCGCGCCCAATCACATTCTCGTAGTTCTTGGTTGTTTGTTTAATCTTTGCCTGCGAAAATGAGTAGGACGTCCCCCCTCAGTTGCACTTGGAATGCCTTCTCCGCTGGGTCAAGAAATCCTGATGCACGAAACAGGAATACCCGTGGATACAATTATAATGTGCATCCCTTCCTTAGCAAATGTACTTGATCAGTAAAGAAGTTGACAACTACAAGGAAAATGAAGTGCAAAGATTCGGGATTCAAGAAATCGACAGGCTTATTTTCTCGTGTATAGAAATACAACCCCAAGACGGTCAAGGCCAGAACTAAAACTCCACCAACGCCACCAGCTAGGACACTCACGAATTAATGGAAAAGACGACTTCCCTGAATGCGAGGACGGGGTGACACGGACGGTTTTCCAAAGGACATTACTAGTGTTCGTAATGTCACTGATGCTCCCAGCTCCGTCGTCATTCCCCTTCAAAATCCAATTTACACCACTGACGCCAAATCCGGGGCTGCTCCAGTGAATGGCTCTCGAATTGACGTTAGAATTTGAAGGGAACCATCCGGCTGGAGAGTATTGTCCGTCCTCGTCGACTCAGACTTCTACAGAGTATTATTTATCTTTACCATCATCATGACTACTTTTGGATTGCAAATTGCAGTCCGTTCCAAGCTCCAGAGTAAATGAGTGAGACGTGGTTTGCAGTTTTTTGCCCGCGGAAAGGAAGTAACCTACCGGCATGACTGTATGGAAAATCAGCAAGAGAGTTATTCGGTTTCCATGGCCTGTAGTCGTCGGCATTCGAATGGAAGTCCGAGTCGTGAAGCTCCGAAACATCAGGAAACCATTCTTCAATTGCATCAAAGAGGTTCTTCTCCTGAATATGGGGGCTGTTGGAGTCGTAGAAGGTAGAACTGCCATTGTTTCCAAGAAGCAGATTGAAATGAACTGGGCTCTATTAGCCCAGTGGCATAACTTCGAGCCCACAATGAATTATTGGCTGTTAGAGTTCGACTGCCGTCTGTGAAATTGTAGATGACGAAGTTTCCATCACGTTGCATCCAAAGGGAGCGATCAGGCGTGGGTGCGTGGTTTGAGAAATTGGTGCCTAGCAAAGGCTGAGAGTCATTATAAACTACAAGATTGCAGTCGGGATGCATCGCCAAGGACTACTGGCCGTTTGCACTTGTGAGGTATTGTGTGGGATTCACTTCAAGGTCAGTGCCCACGAGGACATGTACTGCAAATACTTCTAGAACCCATTGCATATTAAATAGGACAAGAACAAGAGGCACGAACCAGTGACTCATCTTCTTCGGATACATGCGCAGATCTCTGGGGTCACAAATCAACAATCCTTGCAATGTTCAACCAAACCGAGACTAGACTCTCAAACACAGCCTAAGCGCAAAATTAGACTTTGTCAGTTTCAAAGTGATGCCAGCCATAGCTGTTAATTTGTTGTTTTTGAATTGGGTCACACTCTTAGCACACATCAAAACGGGAGCTGCGATGGGTGTTTTCTCCAAATGAATGCCATGGGAGAGGCTACAAGTGGTGGAATCTTTGAAACTTTCCTCTTTCTCAATTTTCAAAGGACGAAAGATGACTCTGTCTTTCTCATCAGATAGATAAAACTCCGGGCTTCATACAAGACTGGACTGGCTTGAATAAAGTGTTTGTTTGTAATGACAATGAACCAATATCCAACGGATCAAGGGCCTTGTCTTTCTTAACACAGACTAAGAGCCTCCTGCCATGCTCCATTAGTGGGCAAAGTTACTGTATTCTTGGCCTTCGCCCACCAGCCCTTCTTCTTCTTTTTTTTTTAATTTCTGAGAAAGTGAGATCACTTACAATTTGGTGAAGCATTGTATTTCTGCATTCATTCATCTTTTGGACCAAAAAACACTTTTCAATCATATTCATGCACTTTTTCATCTAAACTTGATGACTTTGTTCATATGTTTAATAGAAATGGAAAATTTATGACGAAAAAAGATTACTTTCATTTGGTAAAAAGAAGACATTTATTTTGAAATGGTGTAATATGGCCCCATGGTAATCTCTAAAAGATAGAGATTACCATTCAAATTTTGAAATTGTACTTCCATCAATTGTAACACATCTTTACAATTTAAGAAATATAGATTAATCCTAGTCTTTAAAAGGTTATGACAAACTTTATACACTTAAGAATCCTTGATTGATTACAAGTATGGTAACTACATCTAAAATTGCACAAATAACTACTTTATGGCATAATTAATATGTTTTAGAAAATGAACAACAATTTCTACACATTGCTAAAGGACTATGAATCAAAATGCAAGTGGTTCTATAATTTTTGAACGCATTGTGAATTAGTTACAAACATTCAAAGATTCAAGATGCAAGTAATAATTTTTTTACATTTTCACTCATTTAAGAATCATCCGATATGCAAAAACTTCATCTAGATAATTGTGTTGAATTACCAAATTATCAAGTTAGACTATGAGGTTTGAATCCTTTTCATTTGAATGTGGAGCAACCTTCCTAGGTGTCAAGGATATTATCATTTATGCTTTACAATTGCATGCACATGGTTGCCTAAAAATTGGATATAAAGTATTGGATGTTTTGTTTGGTGTTCCATCCTAGTAACAAACAGAGCATGAAATTCACTATGGGTTATTTAACTTGAGTTTTGATTTTCATTCTTTGTATTGTTTAGTCTTTTTTATTTGGTCACAAAGGAAAATTGGAAAAGTTATAATATTGTAAAAGGCCATTGAAATAGAATGTTCATTGAATTTACAAGTTTACAACCAATCTAATGGAATATATTTTATTATATTTCTTAGGCAAATGTCAAAGATTGATGAAATCATGATAAACTTCAAACCTCTATCTATACTCTACTCCTTCAATGTTCTATTTGATTGAAAAATTGAATCTAAAGGGATGCAATTAGTCTAAAATAGTAGAATGTACTCCATTCATTAGTAATTATATTTATTTATTGATAGCCAAAGGAAAAACATAGAAGTTCTATATGAAAGTCACATCTAGTACAAAGTTATAGTCAAAGAGGCTACAGTTTGAAACAAAGGGTCAACACTCATCCTTTGCACATATTTCTTTACTCATTATTGAATACCAATAACTTACATGTCACTAATTTTCACTCAGAGCATTTGCACCCTTGCACTCTAAACAACACACTATAATTTCACATCTATATGTGGCCTAGATATACACTCCTCTAGCACAAACTTACATACTTAATTGAAAATCAAAAGGGCTATTCCTATAGATAAACATCAAACTCATGACCTTAAAGAAATGGAGCATGAAAACTCCATAGCATACACTACAAATACACAATTCTGCATTAATATTACCAAAACATCATAACGTATTAGAATATTATTGATATATTGAACCCGTGGCACATACTGTGGTATTTGAAGACCTCTACCTTGGAACGCAACAATTACCAAGTTCACGCACCAATTTCACATTATGAAACTACATGCTGGAATGACCACTCTTTACTCCTCTGGAAGAGGAGATCTAATCATCAAACTTCTACGGATCATGTTGTCCACTGGCAAAACTGTTGGGCAAGTGCAACTTCTCATTTACTTTGAAGGAGTACATCAGCATCAAGTATCGCTGTCAGATAATAAGAGAGAACTCCCAAGATCACTAACCAAATATATTTAAAACCACCGTCGCCAACAGTATAGCTTCAGCAAAAATGAGCAGTTGTTGACAACAGAGCAGTTGTTCAAAGTTTGTGGTCATCAAACTTCAAGAATACATTCTACTGTACCAAAACCGAAAGAATGAAAGCTGTAATGGTGCATTCATATTCCCAGGCTGGAAAAAAGTCTGCATATAAATATCTCAACTCGACTGATCCTTCTAGAAAGAATCATCCTTCAATGATACTCGGCTGTTTCCTTCTCAAAATCTGCAAGTAATTCGGGCACGGACTTGGTGCCATGCACAACATTATCTCGAGTACGGATGTTCACCTGCATATTGCACATGTAAGAAAAAAAAACCATTAAACTGCACCATCCTAGATGCATAGACGAACAACAGCTCCATCAAACAACAGCAAAATATTCGAATGAATCTGTCGAAGGGGGGAAGGGGGACCAACTTGTTTCTTGCTCGTTTCCTCCTCGCCAACAACAAGAATGTAATTGAATTGAGCCAACTGGGCCTCCCGAATCTGCATCAAGAAAAAAACGGCACTCAATAAACACGATGCAGCTTTAAAATGCTTTATCAAGGGCAGTTTTGATGAAAGCAGAACATACAGAACAGATTCGGAAGTAGCCCACCAGCAACCTCACTCAATCAGTGAAGAAATACCAGCACAAACAACTAGTAAAACCAAAACTGATTCTAAATAAAACTTACCTTCTTCTGCAATTTACGGTCAGTGACATCTGCTTCACAGAAAAAGCCGGCAGCATTTATAGTATCCCGGACCTGAAGCACCAAAACATCAGAAGTTATAACCTGTATCAAATCTAGAAAAGTCAATAAGAAGCAATTATGGGAATGTGCAATTAAATAGTAGAAATGGGAACATCGGAACTGACCTCAAGTGCATAATGTGTGAACTTCTCTGATACTGGACAAACAATGGACTGACGTGGGCTCAGCCAAAAGGGCCATTTTCCTGCATAATGTTCCAGCAAGATGGCAAACATCCGCTCAACCGATCCAAGAATTGCACGGTGAATCATAACCGGTCGGCCTTTCTTAGATTCATCTTCCGCAGAATATGACAGGTTGAAACGTATGGGAAGCTGGAAGTCCAGCTGCACTCGATTGAAAAACACTGATAAGGTCAACAGAACAGCACAGGTGAAAATAATTCATCAGATGTACATCTACCCATGGCTAAGCCCATTACAGGGAATATGATCAAATAATTTTAAGACAAAATTCTCAAGTCTTCCACATAACTGTCACACAAAAAGTCTAAACTCGATTTGAAACTAAACTCGCTCCTCACCTGGATTGTAGCGCACTGGAACTTTCTCTTCAACGCATCAAAAACAGTGATGTCAATCTTGGGACCATAAAATGCACCATCCGCTTCATTAATCTGCAACATAGAATCAACTAAGTTAGAAGACCTGATCGATACCAAATCAGGGCACAACCTGATAAACGCCAAAAATCGTTCACTCTAACAAGCATGGGCAGCAAAAATACCCACCTGCCAGGGTTTACCGAAGGCATTCAGGGCATCTTCCAAAGCTTTTTCTGCCCGGTTCCATGTCTCTATCTCACCCAAATACTTCTCTGGTCTCTGAAATCACCGAAAGGCAGACACAATCTTGGATTATATTAGCAAGTAGTCAAAACATAGAATTAAAGAGAAATATAAATTGCTTATTAAAAGGTGATGTGGCATACATAGTCAAAACAATAAAACATATTGATACCATTTGTATGATTCTGTATGATGAATAAAGGAGTTCACAATAATAATCATAAAATTAACGCTTCTGGACTCGAGGAATAAATTTGAAAGACTCCCAAAACAGTGATCCAGCAAAGATGATACACAAGTCTAACATCAAGTTTTCGTTATTATATTCAGAATTAAATGTAAAAAAAGTAATTTCACATCAAATCACTCAGTTTAAAGTGAGTTGGTGGTATCTTTCTTCGAACTCAATATGGACAGATTCAAAAATCATAGATGTCGTGACTAACAGAGTATACTCAGGTAAAATATATAACTCCGATAAGGAAATCTTTCACCACAAACATTGCAATCCTGTACTCTAGTAATGAGCGAAAAGGGTCGCGTACCGTGGAGAGCTCCAGCTGAAAGTTGAAGCCAAAAACTCCGTAGGTAAATTCCAGGAACTCCAAAGCTCCCTTCACTTCATCTAAAAGCTGCCCATAAAACATTTGGGTAATCAATATATTGTAGGAAACGAAAACTTATAAACAATCGAGCACAAAGTACAATATCGAACCAGCATATATCTAAAATCCCCCAAAAGCAAATACAAAAGCCCCTAAGCGAAGTATAGAATTTGACACGTAGTAAGATTCATAGGCTTCAGCTCTTGGTGGTAGTTTCTTGTCAAGTGACCAAAGGTCATCCCGAATGTAGCAGATAATTGGTATCATCATAAGCCTTGAACTCAAACTTAAACTATAAAGGTAGAGCAATAACACTGGTACACAAACATGGATAAGAATGCAAAAAGCACCTTACGATCAGCTGCAATAGACCAAAGGCCAGCCAAAAGCATTAAGCTAGAGAGAAACCCCAAACTTTCATGGTCGGTGTCAACAAAGCAACAATATGTATTTGATCTGAATATCAATCTTTCTATTGAACCAGTAAGGTCAAGCAGCATGTTATGGCCGCAGATATCATGAGATAAAAGATCATCCAAAAGTACACAAAATGATAGTTATTACTTAAGGGTCCAGAAAATCAACTACTCCTCATAAGACAAAACGCAAGAAAATATCACAGACAAAATTAGTTTGGTCCTGAGAACACCCACGGCCGCGTGAAATCGGCCTTAAGCAAGTTGTCAAAAGGAGGAACAGAAGACACAAACCTGAGACTCCATGCAAAATATATGGGCATCGTCCTGCTGAAACCTTCGTACTCTGGTTAGCCCAGAAAGAGCACCACTCATCTCATTCCGGTGAAGTACTCCAAAATCTGCTAGCCGTAATGGGAGTTCTGTACGAGTACCAAAGGCATGATCAAAATCAGTATGGCTCCTAAAAGAAGAACGAATCATAAAACAACAAACAAAGATTGTACACTTCCTAAACATATTTGATACATCCTAAAACCACGAGAAGAAACAATCCACCAGCCCTCACCTCTGTATGAACGCACACGGTGATCAAACATAAGGCAGTGACCCGGACAGTTCATAGGCTTCAATCCAAACTCTTGTTTCTCTACCTGATCAACAAACAACCCACAATCATCACTAGCGATCAACTAGAATCGAATAGCTCTTAACGACCCCCAAAATAAGAGAAGCAGGGAAGCAACATGCACTGACGCATACCACTCCAAGAATGACTGACCTCAAATGTGAACATATTTTCCTTGTAGTTCGCAGCATGTCCAGATGTTTCCCAGAGTTGCATGTTGAACATATTCGGAGACACAACCTGATGGAAGACCAACACATTAAGAAAATTGCATCCAACTCCAAGCTCGACTGCTTCAACACGGAAAACAGCATGCCATAGAAACTATAATCCTATCTCAAATAAATGAATCTCCAAGCCTTACACAACCACTGCACCAGATATGGAGTCAATATACTGGAATCAAAGCTTCTTAAGACAATGGAAACTAGCCATGTGAAAAAACACACACCTCTTCAAAACCCCTTTTCCTATACTCCCCTCTAATAAAAGCTTGCAGTTTATTGTATATCCGTGCACCGTGAGGCAAAAAGAAACAGCTCCCGGGACTGATGGCACGAAAACAACATTAATCAGTATTACTCGGAAATGATAAACCCAACCAGGATATCCCTAACCTACACCTACAACCAAACTCAACAGATATTAATGTTCAAATATGCCCTCCCTTAGAATGCCAACTAATGAGTGGAAGTGCAGCAAACCTCAAATCATGGAAAAAGAAAAGCTCTTGCTGCTGGCCAAGCTTCCGGTGGTCTCTCTTTTTAGCCTCTTCCAGGTTGTGAAGATACTCCTGCACAATTTTTGTATTGATGTGTTAAATATCAACATAGGAAGAACAAAAAAAGAGCAACACAAACGATAATGTCAATTAAAATCCTACAAGCATATGATTCTAAGTTAATGGAAATACCACCACACCCAACTCCACCCCCTTTACAAAATCTTACCTTCAGTTGTTTGCTATCTGGGTAAGAGATTCCATACACACGTTGAAGGCTTTCCCGGTCTGCTTTTCCTCTCCAGTAAGATGCCGAAGCCTGAAGCACACCCATAATAGTCATGGTTGCGTCCCACTAGCTTAACAACAGAATAAAAGATGCTCTTCACATGGAAAACATTTCATAATGTGCTTAACAAACTCACCCTCAAACAGGCAAACGCTTTCACATGAGACGTGTTTGGAATATGAGGACCCCGACACAGATCCACAAGAGGACCGCATCTGTATACAGTGATTGTTTTATCCTCCGAAAGCTCCTTGATGATTTCAACCTGAACCAGTACAAGTCAAATGACGCTGAATCGAGTTCATAAATCCTTGATTCCATCGAAAATCTTCCTATTGACATGTTCCGCTAGATATTTGTAAAATATAATTATTTGACCATCATTAACACCTGCATATCCTAAACAACTTCAGAAACGCATCTTTAATGTATGATTATTGAAAATCTAGAGGCAAAGAGTACACTCATAACAAGCCAAACAATGCTTTGATATGGTTTGAGTGTACCAGGTGAAGGGCGATATTTAAGACCAACTCAGGAATCTTACCTTAAACTCGTTGTCTGAAAAGAACTCCAAAGCCTGTGCGCGGGTCACTTCAATCCTCTCAAAAGGCTGTTTATCCTGTAAGCATGAGGCACAGAAACAAGAGTCGTCATTTGAACAGGTCTGGAAGGAAAATATCACTTTACACTAGATCGAACACTGGAATCAAGAAGGACTAAAACGGATAAATACCGCAAGTTCTGTACACGCTCTCTCAGTTAACATACAGAAATACTGCGCATACTTAAAAGTTGGACATCATATGGAAGGTATTAGAGGAAACTAATTCGTGGATTGGCATCACAGTCCGGAAAACTTTCATAACATAAACAAACCTTGACTGCCTTAGTTGCTTGTGCTTGAATTTTTCCAAAATCGTCTTTCTCGTTCAAAGTAAGCCCTTGGTAGAACGCATCGTAATAGAAGCCCTGTAAAGATGGCAAGATTGGAGGAGAGATATGACTCATTAATTTACAATAGAAACATCTCATTCGAAATTAATGAAGACGATCAAAACTACTGGCTCACAGAAGACATTACTTCACGTACTAAGGTTCATCAAAAGCAAAAAGAAGCACCCAGAAGATGTATTGAAAGAAATCAAATTAAGGACAGAAGAGAGCGGAGAATTGAGTACCTCTCCTCTCGTGGTGCAAGGACCGATACAAAGCTTGCAACCGTAAGTCATTTCGATAGACTGCACAAAAAATTAAAAAAATACCGAGATCATGTTCACGACCTCCCTCCAGAGTTCGAATCACTAGAGAATTAATTTTCAAGTAAAATAACTATACCAGTATTAATGGCAATGGTGAATGACAAACCTGGCCAAGAATGTGAGCACTAGAATGCCAGAAGGTGTCGCGACCTTTGTCTGAGTCAAATTTATGAATTTGAAGCTTGCAGTCACTTTCCAATGGTCTCGTCATGTCCCACAGCACGCCATCTACCTGTGCCCTAACAAGCATGAAAACATGAGAAACCTCGCCATTGCTCAAACAAGATTGGATGGAAAAAAAGTCGACTAGATGCTTGTTATCAGGTCTAAGATATTCTCTGTGACTATCCAAAAGAGAGCAATTGAGAGTGAGGACCTCAATTACTTACGAGGTGCATTGAGGAGGAGGTCCATAACCTGAGATTAAAAGTGAGCTGAAAAACTGATTAATCTAATTAGAGCCTTCACAAAGATAATGAGACAATTACTAAAAACGAACCTCGGCAATTAGAGCACTGTTTGCTAGACCCTGGCTGATCGCCCGTGCAACGTCCATTGGCGACGTAAGCCATTTCTTACCGTCTCTAACAGCTCCATCCGGCATCGTGATCCTACACGCAAACGAATTCATCAGCTCAGAAACTGCACCAAATCATCACCGCTCTCCTCACTGACCTAAAAAATCCAACCCAATCCCGACCAGCGCCACTCACTTAATAGGTTCTCCGCCCTTGGCTTGGAAAGCCGCGCTCTGCTCCTTCTGCAGTGTCTCGAAGATCGCAATGCGCTTCTGGATTACGGCGTCCGACATCTTTAATGCTCACTGCAAGGATGGTGGCCAGCCCTCCAACAAGGAGTTGCGTCCTGCACCAAACCCTAATGCCCCGCCACGACCTCGACAAGGACCCGTTCAAAATACCATAAAAGATAGTGAACAGCCCTCTGAGCTCGGGCCGTCGCAGGAACTACGAGCTGTGGCACAGGTGCGAGGAAAGTACGCAACGACGACAAAGACGAGCTCTGGAGGTGATGCACGCGCCTGCAGTGACACCCAAGCAACCCAAATGAGGGGGTTTTAGGGTTTAGGGTTTAGGGCGTTAACACTCCTACACTCCTCCGAAATGGCCCCCCTCGCTCGTGCCCAAGGGAAAACGCTGAAACTTTTTATTTGCTACGCATGATAAAATTTGCAAATTCTGAATTCATAGTTGCAATGAGAGGCTCCAAATTAGCTAGAGGTGTCGAAGATGAATTAATGGAGGACAAAGTAGGGTGTCTTTTTTTCACATGCACCCCTTGATTGACTTTGAGGGGACAAGTGAGGGGTCGGTTCATCCCAAAACCCCAAAATGGGCATTTTTACATTGGTGGGCTTGGAGCCACTTATATAAGCCACGTCAAAATTATCGTGCCACTTGGATTGAAGAATTTTTGATTCTAGAGGCGAGACACGTAATCAAATATGGGTGGGATTATGGTAGAACCACCCATAGCCAACCTATATGGCTGGAAATAGTTGCAACCAAGGTCAAAACAAATTTTCAATGAAGGTGTAGAATGTATTTTTCCTCCTTTTCAAAGTTCAGACTAATCAAATCATAGAAATCTATATTGCCTTATATTACTCTAGAATGTACGTGAAATTCCTAAAGTAGTTAGTAATGGGTGGTTCTACCATGGATCCATTGAATGGGTTCTAATAATTGATTTGACTTAAAGCATGTGTAATTGGCTAAAGTAAAAACACCTAAAATTGTCAAAATAAGCAATTCAACATATTTGAGGGCACCTTTAATTAAAAAAAGCAATAGTTTTGCAGTATTAGCAATTGAAGATTATGAATTAAAAAGAAATTAGAATTTTTTGATAAAGACGTGTAACTTTTTATGAATTTTCAAAGTGAAACTCCTAAGGTTATTGAAACCAACACGTAGCTTGGTCCTAAAACCAAAATCTGAAGATATCAACAATCAACCAATTAAGGTTAAATATGGGAATAGTTTAGTGGCACTTTGTGGGACACTTTTAATGGAAGTCTATTTGTCATGAATGGATACAAGGATAGTTTTGAATGTTTTGACCTTAACTACCTTGTAATAGCATATGGTAGAGAATGCTAATTGCTCCACATAGTGTGCATTTTTCCAAGTGCAAGAATCCTTGACCCTAGACCCTAAAAATACTTTTGTGGTAGCTATTTTACAAAGGTTTTGTGACTAATTCTCTAAGGTAGCCTTCTTAATTCATAGAATGTGAAAGACTATTCATTGTCTATATGAGCATTTACAAAATTCTAAATGTCTATTTGTTTTTGGACTTGATTACAAATTTGTTGTATGTCTATACTATCTATTGTGATAATATGCAAGTTGGTTTGGCTTCTTCCCACCCCCAAGACACAACTAGAGTCATTGATCTTGTTCAAAAAAAATCCCACTTTTACTCCTAGTGTAGATCTTAATCAAATTCATTTTCAAAATTTATGTGATTGCAAAACCATTCCAACGCACCTAGTTTCAATTAACACACACACCTCACTAGAATAAATGAAAGCCATTAGATTCTATAAAAATTATTTTCCCTCCCCTCTTCTAATACCATTGATCTTGATAAATAAAAAGTACATATATAGATATGGATATGGATACAGATATTTTGAGATAAAAATACAAACACAAATACATACAAGAAATATATATACAAAATACATCAGCCATTAACCCATATTGTTTGTCCATACAAGTTGGTTTAGAAAATATGAGTATGGTTGGAGGGGGGTGTTTAAATAAAAATTAATTACATTCTGAATTAATCACAAAAATAATTCAAAATGAGCACTGTATGAGTCAAAATGGGTCACTATCAACTATCCACTCAAAGTATAATGCATATATACTATCTCAAGAAATAAGAGTGAGTTTTACCTTTGAGATAAATTTGTTCTATAGACCTATGATTTGACTTTGCAACTTTACTTAGTATTGTGCAAAATGAAACTAGTCCCAAGTCAAAGTGACAAGATCATAATTTGCTTCTACAATCTTTTATGATTGTACAAGGTGTCATATAATTACAAATTGCTACATATAGCATATTGTGTAGCTACAACTATTAGCTAAACTACCAATCAAAATCAAAACAAAAAGAATATCAAAAACTCAATTTCAAAGGAAGAATTAGAAGTCCTACTTACAAACATTAGTTAGTAAAGTCTCTCACTTCACCACAAAATAATCTAAGACTGTATACATACAAATGGCTAAAACGCCAGAGTCACTATACATTGAAACTCGCCTGCCACCCCAGTTTCCCATTAGTTCCCCCCCTCTTCTCTCAAAAAATTTGTGAGCCCTTGATTTTTTTTGAAAAAAATGCTTACCCTCAAAATTGACGTTGATTTCTCAAAAAATCACAAGATGTTGATCTTGTGAAATTTAATCGGAGCTATTCAAATATAAAATATAAATATTGAATACGAATACAAATACGGATACGGGTACTAGATATGAATACTAAATACGTGTAGTGAATATGAATATTGAATACGGGTACTGAATACGGATACAGTATTGGATACGGGATCAATTGTCCCATATTGTTTGTCAAGAACTTTGATTCTAAAGATGACAAGAGGGGATGGGGGTGAAGGGGGGTGAGATAAAAAAATTTAAATCAAATTCTAAATGATAGGTGGAGGTGGTAAAATAAAAATTGAAGGGGGGAGTGCATAGTGACACAAAGTGTCACTATACACCTTGAGTGCCTAATAACTATACTATCTGAAGCTGATAATGCCAAAGTCACAAAACAAAAGATCTCTTCTTAATTTCAAAATACACACAAACTTGATTTGACAAGGATGTCAAGTCAAGAAAGTCTCTTTGTGTAAAATACCCCAAGGTCTAATTCACCAAAATAAAAGATCAATTATATAGAACTAAAGACTCTATAAAACAAAACATAAGTTAAAAAAATCACCTTGACCATTAAATAACAAACTGTGTAATGTGGTTTAACCTTGAATGCCATGTCATATGATGAAGATCAATTTATAAATAATTTCCTTATGTAGTTTTTAGTTAAGTGTAATAGCAAAGTAAATGAAAATTTTATTAATTTAAAAAATAATAATTCCCTTTAAGTTCCTTTTGAATTTTTTCCTTAATAAAGGATTAATCTTTAATATCACATGATTGTTAACCAACTTGGATCCTTCCCCTTTGGAGGAAGGATAATCCCTCTATAGATGCTTAAAAGGGAATTTAGTTATAATTTGAGTGACGAAATTCACTAACTAGTTGTAAAATTGGTAGGATATGAGTACTACAATACAAGTAGTTATACTTTTTCTGAGAAGTAAACTTCTATAAACTCCAAGAAGTTACTGAGAGAAAAGAAGAGGCAATGGGGAATTGGGTAGCAATGTGTGTGAAGGTGTGACCCTCCTTGTGTAGGTAAGCAACAAGGAGAATGAAAATTAGAGAATGAAAGTCATTGTTGTAAATACTATGATGGATGCATAAGTGGCATAGAACTTGGACAAAACTTGGGATGAAACAAGATGAAAGTGAAGTACAGAGGAATGAAAAACCCTCCAACAATTTTTCTTTAAGTCCATTTCTTTGCCTCCAAAGGACAAGAAACGAAAGCACCATGTTTCAATTCTCCAAGAATTAAACTCAAGTTGAAGGTATAACTACAAATAATATATGAAGACAAAGATCTTTTTGGCAAGTTGCAACATTGAAGAGCCCCCCAAAGTTGGTTAACAATGTTTTGAAGGTCCCAACACTTTATTTGTGAATCAAAAATATCTTTTTCATATACATATATATTTATAGTTGATTTTGGTAACAATTTCAATATAATTCAAATCTCAATTGTACAGTAAAGATCATGTTTGGGAACATCCAAATTCAAATTGTAAAGAGAAATCACGCACATTACAACAAAGTTACAAAGTAGGAGCTACACTCAAGAAATGGATGAAGTTCATTTACACTTTATGTTGCAAAAAGCAAATTTTATCTATTTGTCAACCCCTCAACACTCAATGTACAAATTAGTAAGATTACTTCTAAATTTACTACTCCCCCGGTATGTCAAAATAATGTATCAAAACGACAAAAAGTAAATCGGATTCTTCACAAGGATAGCATGCGCACAGATCATCAGTTCATCACAACCTATGCCGCATGACCATATGGACATTGCCAATACAAAAACGGTTGCCTGCAAGAAACTGCTCACATCCACAGAGCTCGTCAAGCACTGGCCCGAGACCACAAAATAACTACAAAGAGGCAAATTCAGGCTCACAAAAACAACGACGTAGAAATGGTCACGTCTCACAACTGCTGCAACACACCGGCGTGAAGCCGACCATCAAGCTCAGTCGCTGTAGACCCAGTTACTCCAAACAAGAAACACACAACAATGGTAACCAAGCAACAGTGCAAAATTCAAGCTTCCACGCCGTCGAGGACGAAAAAGCAACCCCGTCAGTGGAAAGTCCGTAACTCATACACCACTACTGTAGTCATTTCAAGCCTCGATGTGCTACCATTTAAAGAATATGAAATATACATGAACCACCCACAACTCGAGGCGGTAATTCCGAATCTCATCGAAAGCCTACTCACTAAAGGGGTGGGAAACGTTGAGAAAAAACTCCCACGATCTCACTTCCCTCTCCGCTCATCAATCACCCTCAACCTCATTTGCCTCATGGCTGTTCCTGCGTCACGATGTCCACCAATCCTCCCTCACATTCAACAATGCAATGAATCCAAGGGCAATGCCTAACTAATCGCCCCCCCCGGACCACCTGCCTGCCTTCTCTCCTCCCGCAGCCTTCCACCGACAGGTCCAATTCCCTGGCAAACGAGGTGGGCGCCTCTGCCTACAATGAATCCTCACACTCGAAGTGCCTACAGCTCCTCGTGGCTGTCGTCGTCGCTGTCGCCGTCCTCACCTGCGGCACCAGCGGCTCCTCCCGCGGCCTGGTACAACTTCGTCACGATCGGGTTACAGATCCCCTCCACCTCCTTCAACTTCTCCACGAAGTCGTCTTTCTCCGCGCTCTGGTTGTCGTCCAGCCACTCCAAAGCCTCCTTCATCGCCGTCTCGATGGTCTCCTTGTCCTCCGCCTCGATCTTCTCCCCCAGCTTGTCCGCCAGCTGGTTCTTCATGTTGTATACGTACGTCTCCAGGCTGTTCCGCGCGTCGATCCTCTCCTTCACCTTCTTGTCCTCCTCCGCGAACTCCTCCGCCTCTTGCACCATCCGGTCGATGTCTTCCTGGCTCAGACGACCCTTATCGTTCGTGATCACGATCTTCTCCGACTTGCCCGTGCCCTTGTCCTCCGCCTTCACGTTCAAAATGCCGTTCGCGTCGATCTCAAACGTCACCTCGATCTGAGGCACGCCGCGAGGCGCCGCAGGGATGCCCGTCAGGTCGAATTTGCCCAGCTCGTGGCAATCCTTCGTCAAACTGCGCTCGCCCTCGAACACCTGAATCGACACAGTCGTCTGCTGGTCCTGGTACGTCGTGAACACCTGAGACTTCTTCGTTGGAATCACCGTGTTCCGGGGGATCAGCTTCGTCATCACGCCGCCCACAGTTTCGATGCCAAGCGTCAGAGGCGCCACGTCCAACAACAGAATGTCCTTGGTCTCCTCGCCACCCTCGCCGCTCAAGATACCACCCTGCACCGCCGCGCCGTAAGCCACCGCCTCGTCAGGATTCACACCCTTGTTCGGCTCCTTCCCGTCGAAGTAGTCACGCAAAAGCTGCTGCACCTTCGGAATGCGGGTGCTCCCCCCCACCAGCACGATCTCGTGGATCTCGCTCTTCTGCAGACCCGCGTCGTCCATCGCCTTCTTCACCGGACCCATCGTCTTCCGGAACAGGTCGTTGTTCAGCTCCTCGAAACGGGCGCGCGTCAAGGGCTCCGAGAAGTCCACGCCGTCGAACAGAGATTCGATCTCCACACGGATCTGGTGCTGGTTGCTCAGAGCACGCTTCGCCCTCTCCGCCTCACGCCTCAGCTTCTGGATCGCCTTCTTGTCCTTTCCGATGTCACGGTTGTACTTCTTCTTGATCAGCTTGATGAAGTACTCCATGATACGCTGGTCGAAGTCCTCGCCACCCAGATGCGTGTCGCCGTTCGTCGACAAAACCTCGAAAACGCCATTGTCTATCGTCAGCACGCTCACGTCGAACGTGCCACCGCCCAAGTCGAACACCAAGATGTTCTTCTCTCCGCCCTTCTTGTCCAGACCGTACGCGATCGCGGCCGCCGTGGGCTCGTTGATGATGCGGGCCACGTTCAGACCTGCGATCACGCCCGCGTCCTTCGTCGCCTGGCGCTGCGCGTCGTTGAAGTACGCAGGAACCGTCACCACGGCGTCCTTGATCTTCTTCCCCAAATACGCCTCCGCAGTCTCCTTCATCTTCAGCAGCACCATCGCGCTGATCTCCTCGGGAGTGAACACCTTCACCTCGCCATCCTTCACCTTCACCTGGATGTTCGGCTTGCCATCCTTGTTCACGATCTTGAACGGGAACAGCTTCAGGTCCTTCTGGACCTCCTTGTCCTCGAACTTCCGCCCGATCAAACGTTTCACATCGAACACCGTACGCTCCGGATTCACAGCGGCCTGATTCTTCGCCGCCTCACCAATCAGCCTCTCGTTGTCCGTGAACGCCACCCACGACGGCGTGATACGGTTGCCCTGGTCGTTGGCGATAATCTCCACATGTCCGTTCTTGTACACGCCCACGCATGAATACGTCGTGCCGAGGTCGATTCCGATCACCGTGCCCAGCTTCGCCGTCTCCTCCGCCGCGCCATAGCATCCCACCACTCCGACCGCGAACAGCATACCCAGCACCAACAACGTCTGGCGCCCCATGCTGGCTGCCCCCTCCACTGCCAATCCACCAAACCCTAAACTCACCGCGACCTCGGAGACAACCCAACACTCAAAACAAATGACAGCAACAGCAACACCACTGAGGATATCTGCAGAAACTAATGCGAGGAATGCACAACAGATTTGGTTGCCAGTCAACAAAGGCGCGCGTAACACAATGCCAACCACAAATCTCAGTTCCAATACGAGGAGCGGAGCGCGAATGCTGCGTATCAATACGTTATTTATTAGGGCTGACAACCCTCCTTGAGTGTTTCTGGAAATTTCTCAACTTGGGCTTCAGTGTGTGACGTCAGGTTCGTTGCCACTTGGACTGTCGGTGTGAACCCACCAGCGTGGCACGGCGGTCTGGTTGGCCCAGAGTTGCACCTTCCGTGTCAGACCAGACGCTGATTGGTCGACAGGGACCATGATCGCGTCATTCTGGCGAGCAGGCTCCCCATTGATGCACACCCGTCACCTGCCAAGGTGGCATTGCACATGCCACTGTGTCTATCGTTGTTGACTAGCTCGACGCCTTGACCTGTGGCCATAAGGGAAGTAACTAAGGTAGAAACACCCACCGGCCCTTTAAGGAATTCAGCACATTCGGAGGCATTT
The DNA here is from genome assembly GCA_963969395.1 of Pseudoscleropodium purum. Lineage (NCBI taxonomy): Eukaryota > Viridiplantae > Streptophyta > Bryopsida > Hypnales > Brachytheciaceae > Pseudoscleropodium > Pseudoscleropodium purum. Next base: position 17,995,806 of record OZ017796.1, on the reverse strand, counting down.
TTTCTTTAAAATGATATTTTCGTAGTGTCAGTGAGTGAAAATCATGAATATTCCAAAAAAATTAGACTTTTTGAATGTAATATGTAATTTCTATGATTTTTCAAAGTTGTGGGTCTTTAGAGTAGTGGATCTATCCAATAGGTGCACCCAAATTTGAACCCTACAAAAATTAGCTCTTAACAAATCAGAATTTATAATGTGTCTTTCAAATGTATCAACCAATAAGAATCAAACATTAGGAGGACACATTCATGGAAATCTAGGGACACTTTTATGGCACTCTATGGACAGGTGCAGTCTGGGGTGTTTCTACCTTACACGTACCTTAAGCCTTAAAGGATGAAGGGGTGGTCTTTGAAATCATCCCTTTTCATTATTGTGTGAATTACTTTGGCTTAAAATATTACCAAAGATGTATCATTGAAAATCAAGCTACTATAGAAGATCTTCCCTTTTTCCATAAAATTGAGAGGATAAATAGTTGCACTTTTGTTCTACACAACAAGATTCTCTCTCATTTGTTGACTAGAAAATGGCTACCGCCTTGTTTTTGGATTAATAGATGAAAAAGTGGCCTTGGAAATTATCCCTTTTCATTATTGTGTGAACTGTTAACTTAAAATATTGCAAAAAGACTCATTGGAAGTCAAATTATTGTAGAAGACCTTCCCTATTCCTATAAAATTTGGAGGATGAATAGTTGTTGCATTTTTCTCCTACACAACAAGATTCTATGTCATTCATTAACCAAAAAATGATTGTGGCGTTGTTTATGGGTCAAGTAAGGATGGATTTACATTAGAGTTCAAGACCAAGAACTCATGAATCTAGGAAAAACCTATTTTGGACTCAAAAAATTCCTCATAGAATCTAAGTAGTTCATTACCAAAATTTGTCAGAAATTGGACTTGGAGCCAAATGTAAACAACTTTGGTCCAATTTGGTGTTTGGAAAAAATATATAAAATAGTAAAAATATTTTTAAAATAAAAAAATAATATTAATTTTTTTAATAAAATAAAATAAAATAAAAAAATAATAAAGTAAAATTCTATTTTATTACTTTAAAAAATAGAAAAATAATTCTTTAAAAAAATAATCAATGATAATTTTTTAATAATATAAATTTATTTTTTTAACTATTAAAAAAACTACTAAAATATTATTTAAAAAAAATTTAATTTCCAATTGGATGTAGCTAGGAGACTACTACATCAAATCCACGTTAGATTTAATATTAATTATTTGTAACAATAAAATTTTAAAATATTTGATTTGAATTTTTTTAATATTTATTAAATTTCAAAAATTAGACTCACATTAGGAAATTGATTCTACAAAATAAGTACTCTCTTTTGAGACTAAATTTGGGTATGAAAATTTCCCTCCATATTTGAACCACATGAGCACATGTCATTTTATCAAATTTTAAATTGGTTCATAGTGTAAATACTTTGGGTTCAATTTTCAATTCTTAACCAATAGGATTGCTCAATTTCAAAGTTTTTTGGACTTAGAACCTAATGTAAATTTGCCCTAAGGGTATGTTTACACCTAACCTTATAAAAATCATCTAATTAAAAATAATAATAGTTTGAGTACTTCTTAATTATTTTTCATAAAGGCCTCCATTTTCACCTTGAAATACTTGTAATCATTTAAGATTTTAAGCTTCAACCCAATACAACTATGAGGGTAATTTCTAGCATCGGAAAATGCACAAAGATTGTTAGAAGAATGATTAGGCAACTCCTTTTTTCATTGCCTATCCACACCCTTTCATTGTATGGCCATTACCTTCTCACATTATAATAATATTATAGCACCTCAATTTTAAGAAGTAGAGCGGGTAGGGTTTAGGCCTATAGTGAAACGTTGTTATGCGAGTAGCTACAATAATGACTAGGTGCACGGTTATAATAATCATTCTTCTTTCTAGCATTAACAACATGAGGTTATTATTGCTACATGTTTCCCTAATTGTGATCAATTTCTTTTGAAAATCCTGCAAAGAAACATGTACAATGATCCCAAAAAATGAATGAAATTAGTCAAATTGAAATTAATATTTTCATTTATGCCCCATTTGGAAGTTTGCACAAATTGTCTAGATTTACAATGTTCTTTCCTCAGTTTGTTTGTTGTAAGTGAAGTTTGATCTAAGCTTATTCAAATTGAATTGATGGCTCAATTTTGATCAATGTTACAAATTCTCAAGGCTTGTGCAAAGGAACTTCTTGTAGAATGGAGAAACTTGTGAAAAATATTTGAGATTCAAGAATGGCACTTCATCAATAGATGCACAGATGGAACTTTGAGATCCACATTCACAATGTCCTGAAAAGAGGCAGACATGTCATTTCCTCAAATTTCCTTCCCCTTCTCCTCAACGAAAAATTGAGAGCCATTGATTTAAAATTAAAAAATATTTCCTCCCCCTAGATGCCATTGATCTAGATATGGATACAAGTGTCGATATGATATAGATACATGTATGTGTACATTTATAGATATGAATATGAATACATATATATGAATATGGATGAATGTATGAATATGGATACATGAATACTAAATGTGGGTACATGTGCAATACAGATATATGAATATTGAATATAGATAAATGTATGTATAAAAATACATATACGATATGAAAAAAAAAATTAAATAAATAAATATATATATGGAAAAACGGATAAGATATGGGATTTATCTCATATCAAATGCCACCCCACCCTCCTTTGAAATTTTCAAAGTGGTGGATGAAGGGCTATTACTAAAAAAAAGTAATTTCATTTAAATTGTACCTCTAGGAGGTACCAAGGGATTAATAAAAAAAATTGGACTTGGTTTGAGTTTATTGTGACAATTTTGTTACAATGACAATGAGCTCAAAAGAAGGAGTTATTGCCTCAATATTTTTAATAGCTTTGAGGTTCACATTGACAAAGATGACTTTCATCAGTCATCAAAATTTCTAGTGTAGCACTTGATTGTACAAGACGTAAAACGCCCATTCAAAGTGGGCCCAACAAATTAATTTTTGAATTCTTCAAGGGAAAAAGTAAAAGAAAAGTCCTTGATTTTGAGTAGTGTCTAGAAAATGTTTTAAACCTCTTTTAGCTAATATAGGGTCTCTCATTGCAAATATGAATTCAAAATTTACAAATCTTTTTTTTGTGAAAAATAAAAAAAATTTATGTTTTTCTTTAGGATAAATCTAGGTTGCTAGTCCTACTTCAAATGGTAGATTTAATGTCCTACTTTGACTATATGTAACCTTCACATTCTCTTGATGAGAATTTGTTGAGAATTTATCTTCATTGACATCTTCATTCTAATGTGCATTCTGAACCACTTTCACAAGCTGGAGATCTTCTTCACTCTAAAACCTCAGCTCAACCATCACAACAAGTATTCACCAAGGTACAGTTTTTAGCTAAGGTGGGTAAGAAAGGGTGCTCTAAAAGCAACATTGCTCAAAACCCTAAACTTTACATTAATTATTAAGCTACCAAAGAAATTAATGTAATGCATGAAATATGTTTGACCTTCAATTTCCTTTATATGTGATTATCAAAATGTACTACATACTTAAACCTCAATAACTTATTCATTTATGTTTCTATTGTGATTTTGGTTTTTTTTCATCAATCATTATTTGACAATGCACAAATGTAAAATATGCAATTATAACTTGAAGTATTTATTTAAATTTTTTTGTAAAATGCATTGATAGTTTGAAACTCCAAAATATAGACAATACAAGCAATTGTATTATTTTTTTATTCTATTACAAATTGCTATTAAAAATGCTTTAAACACTTTCTTGTAATTTAAAGTAGATTAATATAGCTCAAGTTTGAATATGTATGATTGTCATTGCACCTAATTGTAACATTTAAAAAAATATTACATTCTAAAATGTTGCACAATGTTTCTATATAGTACATGTACCTTAAAATTAATGGTTAATACAAGTATGTTTACTATATTTATATTTGAATGTAATAAAGTCTTACGTATACAAACAAAAGAATATATTTTGTAGACAAATTTTTTTTATTTTTTTTGTTGAACCTATCATATTTTTATACATTATTTAGTGCATAATATTTGAGTTCCTTAATTCTGTCATCAATCTGGGCATGTATTAGTTGTTATCGTTATTATTTTTCTTTGGCTAAAAGTTTTTTGCGTATTGTTTAAATTGTAATTAGAGTAATTTTTTCTTTTCTTTTCACTTCATTTTGATGATAGTATCAAAGTATTTTGATGATAGTATCAAAAATTTGTCTACAAAATATATTCTTTTGTTTGTATACGTAAGACTTTATTACATTCAAATATAAATATAGTAAACATACTTGTATTAACCATTAATTTTAAGGTACATGTACTATATAGAAACATTGTGCAACATTTTAGAATGTAATATTTTTTTAAATGTTACAATTAGGTGCAATGACAATCATACATATTCAAACTTGAGCTATATTAATCTACTTTAAATTACAAGAAAGTGTTTAAAGCATTTTTAATAGCAATTTGTAATAGAATAAAAAAATAATACAATTGCTTGTATTGTCTATATTTTGGAGTTTCAAACTATCAATGCATTTTACAAAAAAATTTAAATAAATACTTCAAGTTATAATTGCATATTTTACATTTGTGCATTGTCAAATAATGATTGATGAAAAAAAACCAAAATCACAATAGAAACATAAATGAATAAGTTATTGAGGTTTAAGTATGTAGTACATTTTGATAATCACATATAAAGGAAATTGAAGGTCAAACATATTTCATGCATTACATTAATTTCTTTGGTAGCTTAATAACTAATGTACAGTTTAGGGTTTAAGGTAAGCTTTAGGGTTTAGGATTTAGGATATAGCATTTAGAGTGCAAATTCAAATGTGTGAAAGCTCAATTTAAACTACCTTTCATACATTAATGCTATAATGAAAGCTCATAATATTAATTAGCAATCTTAGAAAGAGAATCTATACATTTTGGAATCCAATGTTTTAGCAAGGTGGACAAGAAGGCAAACGGGCGGACACCCATCTACCCAGCCATTTGAGTGGACATGCAATTGTTTTTGCAGTCAACTTCATTTGCAATTAGTGGTTTCAATTTTTGGCCTTTGGGGGCATATAATATACCATTGAAAAGGTCTTAAAATCAGCTTTTCAATGGTATATTACGCACCCCAAAATTCCAAAAACTGCAATGGGAAATCACAAATGAAGTTGGTTGTTTTCGAGCAATAGCCATCTACCCGACCGCCAAGCCATCCGTCCAACCATTTGGGTGGATGCGTAGTTGTTTTTGCAGTCAACTTCATTTGCGATTTGTGGTTTCAATTTTTGGCCTTTGGGGGCGTATAATATACCATTGAAAAGGTCTTGAAATCACCTTTTTAATTAGATATTTTACGCCCCCAAAGGCCAAAAATTGAAACAGATAATCACAAATGAAGTTGGTTGTTTTGGCGCAATGGCCATCTACCTGTCCGCCCGTCCACCCGTCCGCCAAGTCATTTGCCTAACCATCTGCCTAGCCATTTGGGTGGACGCAAAGTTGTTTTTGCAATCAACTTCATTTGCAATTTGTGGTTTCAGTTTTTGGCCTTTGAGGGTGTGTAATATACCATTGGAAAGGTCTTGAAAGCACCTTTTTAATGATACATTACACGCCCCAAAATTCCAAAAAATGCAATAGAAAATGGCAAATGAAGTTGGTTGTTTTTACGCAGTGGCCATTTGGCTCTCTGCTCGTTTGACCAACGGCGATTAGATAGCATCTGTAACGTCTAGGGACTCGGGATGTTTGAGCATCCAATTTTTGGATGTAATTTTCCAAAAAATGAATGTCCAAGGCAACTTTGAATTAATCTGACCAAGTGACTAGAAACAACACAATTGAAAAGGCGAGAAAGGTAATTGTTTTTGTGTTGGACATCCCTTGTTTGGCCACACTATGATGAGAAAGGCATTCAGTATGCAACTACAACATTTACAAGGTTGAGCAAATTTATCCACCACACACAATGGTTTAAGTTGCAAGTACATTCAATATGCAAAATTATAAGAACAAACATCATCTATTTCAAGTAATGGCCATCAAATTTTAATGTCTTCCAAAATTCCACTCCCCAATTACTTGAGAGTTTTAATAAGAACCTGCAACCAAGTTCTATTTCTAATGCTATTCAAAATTGATTTGATTGAAATCAAATGTCGTAAACTAAACAAAAGAAACGAAGCTACGTCCTTTGAACCAACTCTACCTACAAAGACACAAGTATGACTAGTACAACAAGGTTCTGGAACTAAAATTGTCATCCAAGTGATTTTTAATGCCATCCGCGCAATAGAATGACGCAACCTCGTCCACACTTTATCATTGAAGCTTCTCAACCACACCTACAACACAAACTCACTTCAATACTTTGGTAGTAAACTTAGGAATGCTATGAACTTTTAGGTAGCATGAGCCTTCGCATATGTAAATCCCTTGCACCTAGGATAATATCATATTTGTTTTTTCCTATAGACTACGCACTTTGCCCGAAGCTTCACGTGCCTCGTTGACTAGTGCAACCCACGATTGCTATGATTGAAAGAGACAGAAGTGTGCCTAGGCAATACCTTAGTATCATACAACCAATTGGCCAATACATAATGGAATTGGACTTGAGATAATAACTATTTTTGTCCCAAATAAAGGGCATGATTCCTATATAAAATATAAGCATTGCCCAAGTTGGTATCAAGGATGAATAGCAACAACTGATGCTACTACTTGTAGGATTTTAGTTGTGATGTATATTCCATTCTACATTGATCAACTAAGTCGACCCTTCGCATAATCTCTTAGTACTCAGGCAAAATGGGGGACATATGGTAGGCCTTTCGCCCTTCCTGCCTAGTCTATCTAAAGTATACTAAGCCCTTTGCAATTGGATCTACAAAAGTATTGAGAAGAAAAACAGGAATGTGATTAAACGAGACAATAGCGGATATGCATCGAGAATGGTGCATCTTCACAATGACTCTACCACGCTCACTAGCTACTTGCGAGTATTGCACTAAAGTGGGAGGCATACCAATTCGGTTGGGCTTTACTGTGCTAATTGCAAGAAAACTCCACTTGGACAAATCGTCAAACAATTTAAGTGATGTCACGGACATATACCTTAAAACCTTCTATATGTAAGTAGAAACCTTCTCAAGAGGCTTCCTAGGTTTAGAAAGGAAGTTGTAAGTAATAGGAAGTCTCTTGAAGAGCTTCCTAAATAGATGAAGCTTCTTGAGAAGCTTCTTAGATATATGAAGCCTTGTAAGAAGTTTCTTAGATAGTAGTATATAAAGAAGTCGAGGCTAAGGTGTCTCGACAACACATCTCTTGCACTTCTTGCTCTAGCTATACTCTTGTACTTCTTTTTGTAATACAATATTTCTTCTTGTCTTGAGAAACTCTTAGTTATCTTGTGTTTACAGTGTCCGTAACAGTTTATCGAGTCTAAAATCAAATTCTGTTGTGTAGGATTTTTACTCTTGATTTTTTGTCATAGCATACAAGAAAAGTGTTAGATTGATTTGAAACTTGGTAGGTAGACTTTTATTAAAATGTTTTACCACCTCCTTTTTAGAAATTAAGATTTGGATTAGTTCTCCAAAAGTTATGAGTGTTTGAAGTCTAAAAGGTATTTGGAGAATTCTGTTTTTGGTCATGTCTCTATACTTTAAAGCAAACAAATTTGGAAGAAGTTAGTAATTAGATTTACCAACAAGATATTATTAGAGCGTAGTCTTTTTTGATTGAGTGTAAATTATTCCTCATCGTGAAAGTATATGAGCACGTAGAGGTTGTGGATTACCCTCCTTTAAACTAGTATTATCTTTTGCATTAAGGTTTTTTTTTATTGAGTGTAAACATCCCTTCTTTTTGAAAACAAAAACTTTAATCATTTAAGGATTGTGAATTAACCATTTCTAAATTGCCTAAATTTGTAGAAGATTTTTTTTTAGTTTTGGGATAATATTATCGAGTGAATTAGGATGACAAAGGGTGAAGATACTAGTATGGTTGATTTAGCTGAATTAAAATTAGATGTGGTTTTGAAGGCCATAGAAGCTCTATCAATGAGGATATATTGTATTGAAGATTTTGTCACAAAGCTCAACACTAATCAAGAATCAATTGAGATGTCTCAAGCTATTCCATGCACTTCAACTCATATAGACAATTCTGCTACTCAAAATTTCAATTCAAGTATCCCAAGTTTCAAAGAGCTAAGAGTCAACCTTCTTGGGAAGTTTGATGGTTCACAATCAAAGTTTAGAGGATTTGTGAATTAAGTCCAATTCACTACTTTTCTTCAACCTCAGCAATATTCAATAGATGAGTGATGAATGGGCTTAGTTCACACTTTGCTTATTAGACAAGCACTATTTTGGTTTGTTTCTTTATTTGAGAAGAGATGTCTAGTCTTAAACAACTTTGACATGTTTCTAATAGCCTTTGCAGAAGCTTTTAGAGAATATGATAAGATCTAATGGACAACAACCAAGATTTGTTCTTTATGACAAGAATCCCATTCTGCTTCAATATATGCATTAAACTTCAGACAACTAGCTTGTGACATCAATTGGGACGAAGAAGCGTTTACAAGTCAAATTCAATGGAGACAACGAGATGATATTTAAGACTTATTACTATCATTGCCTAATCCACAAACACTCAATGAAGTAATAAGTCAAGTTGTGAAATGTGACAATCGATTGTTTCAACAACATCAAGATCAACATTCTTACACTTCACCAAAATCATATTTTTCTCCATCAAGTACATCAGCAAATATTTCAAGCTTGCATTAAAGACCAAAAGATATACAAATTGATGCCATATGATTCAAACCACTCACTATACAAAAAAAAAGATTGTTTTGACAAAGATTTGTGTTTCTATTATAGTAAACCTAACCACAAGGCTTTTAATTGTCAAAAGAAACAAAAGTGACATTCTTTCAAAATAAGAAGCGCAACTATATCGGAAAACGAGAATGCCTAGTCACAATAGGGATTGTGTAGTTGGAGCCTTCTACACCAAAAATCAATTTACATCCTCATCTTTTTGCTCAACCTTCTTATTGTTTTACTATATCTTTAATTTTTGGTCCTCAAAAACTTTAAATGTCTACCTTGTTAGATTCTGGAGTTCAGCATGTTTTTTAGATGAAGAATTTATAAGACTTTATAAGATCAGTCTAATCAATAAGCCAAACTTTGTTTATGTAGAAGTCATAGATGGTTGACCTTTGTCTTCTAGAGATATTACCTACAAAACTATTCCATTAGAGGTTGCATTTGATGGTCATAGGACTTTAGTTATATTCAACATTATTAGAACAGCTTCCAATTCTATTATTTTGGACCTTTTTTGGCTTGAAAAAATAATTCGTCAATAGATTGGAAAACACAAAAATTATCATTTCTAATAGAACCACCTTTGACAAAATCTTCTAGAAAATCTCCAATAAGAGCACCAATACTCTTTGTCAAGAAAGAAGATGGATCCTTACGAATGTACATTGATTACTGTGGATTAACCAAGTTAACGGTAAAAAACCGTTATCCTTTACCATTGATATCGGGACTTTTTGATCAACTTGGACAAGCCAAGGTCTATACCAAGATTGATCTTTGTAGAGCGTACAACTTGGTACAAGTAAAAGAAAGGGATAAATAGAAGACTGCATTTTGAACAAGGTATGGGTATTTTAAATACAATATCATGCCATTTGGACTTACAAATGCACTAGCTATCTATTAACATTTAATAAACAACGTTTTTCAAAAATTTTTGGATAAGTTTGTTGTATTCTATTTAGATGACATCCTCATCTATTCCAAAAATATTGAAGAACATGAAGAACATGTAAAACTTGTGTTACAAAAGCTTTGAGATGTTGGATTATACGCCAAACTAGAGAAGTACATATTTCATCAACCACAAGTGGAGTTTCTAGGATACATCATTTCCAACAAAGGATTGTTGATGGATCCAAAGAAAATTCAAGCTATCACAGATTGGTCAATTCCACGAATGATACGTGATGTACAATGTTTTCTTGGATTTGCTAATTTTTATTGTATCTTCATCAAAAACTATTCTGAACTAGTTGCTCCACTAACTCAGTTGACATGCAAAAACAAGTTAGAATGGGGAGTTGAAGCTGAAAAAAAATTTCAAAATCTAAAATCCGCTTTTTCAACAGCTCCAATTTTGATCCAAACTTCTCCAAATCATTCTATATAGACTCCAATGTTTTAGACTTTGTATTAGGAACAGTTCTATCACAAATGGGAGATGAAGAAAAACTTCATCCAATTGCATTCTACTCAAGAAAGTTTTCAACTGTCGAGATCAACCATGAGATTCATAATAAGGAACTTCTAGCTATTATGGCCTCATTTCAAGAATGGCACCATTTATTTGAAGATGCTTCTCATCAGGTGACTGTATACACAAGTTACAAGAATTTTGAATATTTCATGTTTGCTCACGTTTTGAATTGTCGTCAAGCTCGTTGGAATATGTCATTATCTCGTTTCAACTTCATCAATACATATCGTCCCAAAAAACAACAAGGACTATTGGATGCCTTATCAAGGAGATCATATTTAATACCTAGAGAAGGTGAAACTGCATATGATCAACAACAAACGACTTTACTTAGGGCCACTTTACACATAGGCGAAGGTCGAGAGTCCGTCGGCCTCCACCAATCAGATTTTAGAAAATCCCAACTTTGACCTCTCAACCCTTCACACAAGGCGGCACAATCCAAAGTCCGTCGCCCTCCAAACTACTTACATAGCAGCCCAATTCCTACGTGGCAATGGCCTTGCGATGGACTCTTGACTAGAGTTTGGGTTGCTACTTTTTGGCGACCCAAACTCTTGTCGAGAGTCCGTCAAATTTTCAAAAAAACCCAAAAAAACCCAAAAAAAAACTGACAAAATCTTAGCCGTTGGATTGGAAGGATTGTTTTTCCCAAGGCCAAAAGGAGGATGCGCCTTCTTCTTCCTCTCTCTCTCTCTCATGTCTTGGTAGAAGTCTTTTTTTTATAGTTCTTTATTGTGTGTTGTCTATCAAATTCTTTTTGCAAGTAGAGAAGATGGACCATTTTTTTGAAAACCCTTTTTTTTGTAGCCAAATGGCTTTTATGGGGTCGGAAATTTTTTTGACTCCAAGTTCTTATGGAGCATTTCAACCTTTTTCAACTCAAGTTGGAGAAAAAAGTGTAGAAGAGAATCAAGAGACAATCGTGGAAAGAGTAGAAGAGAAGGTTGTTGAGGAAGTGGATAGTGAGATAGTAGGGTCTTCTAAAAAGAGAGGTGCTCTTAAACAAAAGGTTGCTCCGAAGAAAAAAACAGCTTCTAAAAAGAAGGCAGCAGTGAAAATTGAAGAAGCCGAAGGAGAAGAGGCAAATTGAATGTGGGAGGACTTGGAGTTGCTTCAATTGATTGCATTGAAGAGGGAGATGGAGCCTGAATTTGTTCGAAATGGCAAAAAACAAGGTATGTCTGAATTTTTTACCCTACTTTACAATTTCTTGCAAAAGGTTGAGGATTGGGGCCCTTATTGGGGCCTAAAGGCCTTTGCCTTTGTTGCGCGCCTGGCCACCACGACCCCCTTTCCCCCCATTGGACATCAAAATGGGATGTCGCCAGTGGTGTTTGAGCCCTACTCTCCACCACCACAATGGAGAGACATTCCATTACATGGACTATTTCCTCAATGTCCAAAGCCAACAAACTTTCTCATTTATACCTTACATTCATTACATAGTCTTCTTTCACAGTGAGAGCGTGTGCTGTCATTGTTATTTCTATGCCATTTTTGACTCCTTTGCCCTATTTTTTGATTGTTTTGCTTGTAGGAATTGACATTTGGGTGAGGCTTCATGCTAGAATGGTTGTGATGCTACCAAAATTCAACCGCACTACTGTAGCATGCCGTAAGAAATTCAAGACTATTTTCGATGCTTACAAGGAGGACAAAATGGCCAATGGTATTTCGGGAAATTATCGACAAGAAAGCAAATTCTATGATGCTTTAGATGAATGGTATGACCAAGCCTGGTAAGTCATGAAACATGTCTCCGCTACAACAACAGATTATGGACAAATCCAAAACAATTTAGCCCTGGATGGAGATGGAGATGGAGAGAGTGCACCAACATCAACAATAAATTCTACACCAACAGCAACAACAATTTTGTCTACACCAACATCAAAAGGCAAACAAAATTTTCATGATAGAGCCATTCAAATTTTTGAGAAAATGGCAGAAACTAGTACCGTTTTGATGAAAAACTTTGAGAGAACCACTGAGTTGCTAGAAAGAGTAGACTAGCAATTTGATCGTTTAATCAATAAGCTGTAGGGAATTATGTGCTACTCTTCATCTAAGTTATAGTCATCATCATTGCAGCTATAGTTTTCCCACTACAGATTTGATTTTTTGGCCAAATGACCTCTATAAAATGTTTCGGTGAGTAATAGATGAATTCAAGTTGAATTAGTCAACATTTTCTTCATTTTCTCTTGTCACTTTGCCTTTCTTTCTTCACTTGTAGGATTTTCTTCATTCTCTATTTCATCTTCTTCTTCTTGTTCTATGAATGGAGTCTCTTCACCTCATGGATTCTTTTTCTGTAATTCCCTCATTTCCCTCAATGATGACTCTAGAGAATGAAACATGTCTGTCTCCTACAATTTTCCTAGTACCGTATTTGCTTCAGCTTGTAGTTTTTTTTCTGCTTCTTTTGTCCATTCCATATAAAAATCATTATTCTCCAGAATACACAAATTGTGGAGACACAAAGACGTCGTAACTATGTTAGGTACATTTCGGAGTGGCATGTCAATCCTTTTCAATAGTATGCGCCATCTTCCTTTTAGAATGCCAAATGCTTTTTCCACAGCCATACATGTGCTTGATTGGATAAAATTCCAATGTGCTTTTTTCCTTGGTAATCCTTCCTTTTCACCTTTGAATGGTGAGTAAAACCAAGGCCTCATAGGATATGCAGCATCAGTGATAAATTTGTAAGGTAAAAATGCTCCTCTCATAGTCCTCTTTCCAATTTTTGATTTCTAAAATAAGGCCCAATCATGAATCCAACCAGCCCATCCAAAATCATAATCCCAAAATTTGCAATCAGCATCTACTATTGCTTGTAGTAAACACAAATAATATCTCTTTCGACACTAATATGCTACCGGATGATGGAATGGTGCTAAAATAGGAATGTGACTACCATCAATTGCTCCTAGAATAAGCGGAATCCCATGTAGTGCTTCAAAACCGTTTGCTATTTTCTTCATCAAAGTAAAAGTGGGTTTAGGGAAAACTAATGGTCTCAAGTGAATCCTAATTGCTTCACAACATTGCCTTATAATGATGAAAGTTGTACTCAACCCTATACCAAATAAATCACCAATCATTTGCAATGAATTACTCGTTGCTAATCGAGAAAGAGTAATTGCAATCTTTTCTCCACACTAATACTTTCTTTTAAATTTGTATCCTTCTTCTTCAAAAAGAGTACATAAATATTGAAATGTAGATGTACTCACCCTCATTTGCTTCCAAAATTCATGATCTGAATATGACCCCATCAATGTATCTTGAAGGAAACCTCCATATCTCTGAAATTGCCAACATTTTCTTTGAGAATTCACCCTCCGTCCTTGGGCAATAAAAATTGCCATCATCATCATTTGGGCATTTTGTTCAAAAATTGCAAGTTTTTGCAATGCAAAAATGCCCACAATGACACACTTTATGACCATGAAAATCGAAAGTAGAACAAGAATGCGTTCCTTCCTAGAATCCATGGTTAAATAAGGTGAGAGGAAAATTTCAAAAATTACATGGACTATTCATGCAAAGAGAGATGGATACAAGCCAAACAAATGGTATGGTTTGGACTTTGGGCTTGGCCTTTGGAGGCTCACACTTGGGCCATCCAAGTTGAGAGGCCGTGGGAATTCATTGCCTAGGCTTTGGACTTTGGGCTTGGCCTTTGGAGGCTTCACACTATGGCCGAACAAAGACTCCATTTTTTATTTTTTTCTATTATCATTTATTATCCATTTCTTTGGACTCTCGCCCAAAGTTTGGCCATGAACTCCCACGGCCTCTCGACTTGGTCGGCCCGTGTGTGAAGCGCCCCTTACACTTGAGCAACTTCGACTTTGTGCATTAACTATAACAATACCTAATGATTTATCATTTCTTGACCAAGCCTATACAACATCAGCTACAGACTTTCTAGTTCTTGACATCAAGAGTTGCATACAAAACAAGTACAACAAATTCAAGTTTTTGGATAACCTCTTGTATTTTGAAAAACACTTATATATTCCAAAAGGTTCTTTATGCCTTTGAGTTCTTCAAACTTGTCATAATTTTCCAACCGTTGTACATTTTAGATTTAATAAGACATTAAAACTTATATCTCAAGATTTTTGGTGGCCTCAAACGTGGAAGGCTATTAAAAACTTTGTGCTCTCTTATAACATTTCTTCAAGATCAAAGAATCCGCAACATTGACCATATAGACTTCTACAACCATTACCTATTTCCAATTGTCCATAGTCATCATCACAGACTTATCACCATCAAGTTCTTTTGATACAATATATGTTATTGTAGATTGACTAACAAAAATGGCGCATTTTGTTCCTGGTAACGAAACGATTATTGAAGAAGAAATAGCACAACTTTTCTTGAACAACATCTACTGATATCATGGATTACCGGACGATATCATTTTTGATCAAGGACCGCAATTTGTTTCTAAATTTTGGAAGTCCCTATTCAGGATTCTAAAGGTAGGTATTAAACTTTCTTTTGCCTTTCATCCTCAAACTAATGGTCAAACTGAACGTGTCAATCAAATGTTAAAACAATATCTAAGTTGCACCATCAATTATCATCACAACGACTAGACTTTGTATTTGACGTTGGTTGAATTTGCATATAACAACACTATCCATGCCTCAACTTTACAAACACCATTTTACACCAATTATGGATATCATCCAAAATACGATTTATTCAATGATTCAAAGACAAATAATCTAGTAGTTGAAGACTTGGCAAATCGGTTATTACAATTTCAAGAAATTATGAAATTCTAGATACAAGATGCTCAAGATCGTTATAAAACATCAACAAATATATTTAATAAAGAATCACCTTCATTTTAAATTGGCAAAAAAGTTTGGTTCCTTCGACGTAACATCAAGACTACTCGACCATGTGATAAATTAGACTATCATCAACTTGAATCATTTTCCATTCAACGACAAATCAATCTAGTTGCTTATAGGTTGGAACTACCAACATCTATGAAGGTACATCCAGTCTTTCACATCTCTCTTTTTGAACCATATAAAGAATCAAATGTACTGGGCAAAATGCAACTACCACTGCCTTTCATCGAAATCAATAACCATGAAGAATATGAGGTGGAAAAAGTATTGGATTCTTGGCACAGACGAAGCAAGTTGGAGTATTTTATACATTGGCATGGATACGATATCAATGAGCGCACATGGAAACTGGTGGTAAATGTAACTAACATACCGCAAAATGTACAAAATTTCATCGACTCTATCTTACTAATCCAAAGCCTCCGCAACAATAACTTTTCAAAAAAGTTTTCTATGTCGACATTCAAAGTTGTATATAAATAAGAGAGAGCTTTCAAATAAATACGAAGAGCATACACTTTCTCATAAGGTTTTTAGTATTCATTCATTTAGTTCTCAGTTTGCTTTTGATAGTTGCTTGGTGAAACATCAATATGTCTAACTGGAGAGTTTTTAGAGAAACATTAAATCCAGAGCCTCAACTAGAGGCTGAGCTTGAATTTTCTTTATCACATTTACTTGAACAATTGCTCCAACCTATAGATTCTTTGCCACAACGACACCTTCAAGAAGAAGCTAGACCCTTTGAGCAATGGAAGAGACCTCGCTTGGATCAACTTTGGCATGGAAACCTTCAAAATGACACTCAAGCCTTAGTAATTTTGCTACAGTATAGAAGTATGGAATCTAGAAGTCACGAAGTATTTTTTGAAGGATGTTTTGAAGGGCTCAATCAAGATCACTACTTCTTTATGGTTAGCCCAATTGAAAGAAGTCCAGGTCATCAACATTGGTTAAAAGGTCTTATCCATCTTTTGCCTAAGATTGAACAAACTGCATATATAGCACGTACAATTCGAAGAAATTTTGAAATTTTGAAATTCTTGAAATGGACAAGATCTAAATTCCTTTTGGAACTCATCACTAAATACAAGGGTGATGTCATGAACATATACCTTAAAACCTTCTATATGTAAGTAGAAAGCCTCTCAAGAAGCTTCCTAGGTTTAGAAAGGAAGTTGTAAGTAATAGGAAGTCTTTTGAAGAGTTTCCTAAATAGATGAAGCTTCTTGAGAAGCTTCTTAGATAGTAGTATATAAAGAAGTCAAAGCTAAGATGATCCTTAGTCTCAACAACACATCTCTTGCACTTCTTGCTCTAGCTATACTCTTGTACTTCTTGCAATATAAGATCTCTTCTTGTCTTGAGAAACTCTTAGTTATCTTATATTTATGGTGTTCGTAACAAGTGATGTGAAAAAACGATCATTTACAACCACATGACCGAGTCCTTTGAGATCAAAAACCAACACCTTCACAACCTTTAAGCCCAAGTCCTTCTCAACCCTCTTGCCTTTTTGCCATGTGTAGACTTGTACATCATAAACATACCTGGACTTACTATTTGTACAACACCACTTTTTAATACCGTATTGTATTGGCTTATCAAGCATGTACTACTTAATGACGCACCTTCTACCTATATAAGGGATCATAATTTCATCTATACAAATGTGATGCTCACATTTATATAGTTCCTTGTAAGTTTGCACAAAAGGTTCCAATAACCAACGAACCTTAGCTATTTTATTGTAGTTTGGATCTGCTTTGTCTATAACTAACTGGGTGTTATCTATAAGGTGTATATTATGACAAATTTGGTTTTAGCATGTTGTACGCATGACTGCTTTTATGATGGGGTAGCCAGAAAAAGTCCGCTTGTCCCAATAAAAGTGATTGTTTGAAAGCTTCTTCAAGACCGTGTAGATGCAAATCCCAAGCCAGCACCAAATCTCTCTTGGTGTAACATCCTCCCAATTGGCACCACCATTTGATTTGCTTGAGTTATTGAATGTAGGTTGTTTGGCATACTGATTCATAAAGTCACAAATTAATTTCAAGGTGCGGTCTGGCCAATATGGTTTGAAAAAGTCATGCAAAGGCACTAGACGCTGGTCAACACAACAAACTGGCCTAAGCATAGGGCCAGTGAAAGGGAAGCAATTAGATACCAGAGTTGTATTAAGGTCTTCCTAATGCTTTGTAGTATAATGATGCTCAAATCTAAAGGAATCAATATTCAAATCAGGGACATCAAGTATACAATCTTCTACAACTTCTGGATCACTACCATCATCTGATAAGACCTAATCAAAGTTACCAAAATCGGAGTTCCCCTACTAGTCGCCAAAATTCCCCTCTCAATTTGGATCAGCTACCGCTTCGTCACTTTCGTCCTCTCCATCTTCAAGGTAACCAAAAAGCACTAGCGTGAATGTTGCATCTTTAGTGAGCATCGGAACTTTGATGTGTCCATCTTCCACTACAATACATGAGGTAATCATGGCCCCCTTACTAATAGGATGGCATTTGTCCTTCTCCACCACGAGTGTGCCAAATACACCACCAAACTCCACCTTGTACATTGTAGCTCCAATGATGACTTGCTTAAATTCTGACATCACTTCTACTATAATATGTTCCCTACACCAACAATAGGAGTCAAACTAAGAACTGGACAAGACACCTAAACGTGAGTAACCAAAACAAAGCCAGCAATAAGTGCTTCAGTTGACTTCAAGTGCTCATCACCTTCAAGGTGCATGCACCCTCCCTCGTCACCACATGATTTATATCAGTCGAGGTTGTCTCCTAAACGTTGCCTAGTATGTAATTTCCCACCGTCTAGTAGAGCACACTTGCCTTCAAGGATTAGTCGAAGGCACTCAACACTTTGACATCCAAAACCAAGGATCTCTTTGCAATCTTCATTTGTATCTGTGATGGCTACTTCCCCAACATCTATGCCATCACCCCAATCATATTTTTCTTTGCTCAACTTTCTTGCAATCAATTGCTCTAATGCATGCCAAGAGTCTTGCATCCGAAATAGTAAGCTTTGGGATATACTTCCTTTCGATTGTCTTAGTGATTGTTGCCTTCCAATCTGAATTGTTGGTTGTGTCCAACCGGATGGTGTCCCCATGTCGCAAATAAGTGGAGCTTCTAATCTCATACTTCTCCCTTTCTTTTTTTTCTTTGCCCCGCGTCCTTTCCCCCCCTCGACAAGCAACTACATCCTCCTCTAAATTTCCACTCCCCCCCTCCTTCCATAGTGTTGCCCCTTCCACGCCCTTCCCCTTTACGTTACTATTATAGGGCAAAGGAGTCATTATTTTCCCCTCCACAACTTCCAATGCTTGCTCTACCTTCCCTGACCCATCCTTTGCTATGTGGTCTGCCCTCTCCATTTTTGAACATCGAGGCTTCAGCTTATTTTCGACAGAATTCCTGAATTTTGATCTAGCGTTGTCAATTACCACAATGCCTAGTGGATTTGCAATTGTTTGTGGAATTGCTTGGGCCTCCTGTAGCCTTAGAGGTATGTTGCTTGAGAACAATTGCAATCTTCTCCAATTTGTGGGCAAGCACGCCATTAGTGACAAAACATTCCTTGGGCTTATTATTGTCGCCTCTATCGGAGACCTGGGTGCCAAATTCAACCTTCCCTATTAGTCGCCTACATTGAAGCTTGATGTTGTCTTTAGGCACTCTTGTTGTCATCGCTTTATGCACTCTTGCATGTTGGACTTCACAATAGCAACCTTTCTTATATTGCGACATGGATAGCCTCTTTCGTAGACATGGGCATGGTGCTCATCCTCATCTTTCCAAATGCTTCTCACCACATGAAATAGGATGTTAGAAAAATCACACCTCTTCTTCCAGCCTAAAATGTGGGCAACATTGTTCTAGAAAAGAATTCACCAATGTGTTGCTTTCAAAACCTCCAATAGTTGGAGTATTGAACAACATCGAGGGAAAGATAGCAAATGACTATCATCCAAGTAATTCAATACTCGCCTCCTTTGATTTTTGTCTTCCTCAATTTCTACTAGCCATGTGTCAATGATATGAGCCTACTCCACTCAAGAATGCGGGAATTGGCAACCCTAGCCATCTTCTAAATTTGCCATGCTCTTTCCTGTTCTAATTAGGCGGAGGTACACGAGACAATGCAAGCGCAAGGATGACAAGTAGTGAACGGATATAAAATACCAACACAAAGATGTTGCTCATCCCACTACCTAACTTCATTTGCTCAAAGCAATCACAAATGAGTGGTGGATTTTGACTTCTCCACCTTAGCTATTGATTCCTGCATCTTGTCGCCATCGCCAAAATACCTAAGCAACTCCCCCCAAAATTCCACCCTCACTACTAAGTAGTCTTTGCAGGAATCCAAAGCCCCTTCATAGCGATTGCTTGCAATCTACTACTTAAAACCCTAAACCCTTGTTTGTGCCTGAAAGCTCTTGAATCGTTTCTAAATCCTTCTTCATGCATGAAGAAGACACACGTATATAGGAATTAGTTTTTTTGTAGCAGGAACAGCTCTACGTCCCATAGGACAGATAGAAGTCCTACAGCGGTCTTTCTTTGGGTTGTAAGGTAATGGCCCAAGCTATGCATCCTAGTTGGCAAGGTATTTTTGGCTTTTGCAATGGACCCCTGCCTTGATGATGTGGCCTTATAAAATCACAAACACGTCAACCTAGGGATCCCCAACTTGAATTTTTTATAGCATTTGTTGCCACACAATTGTGTAGTTCAAAATTTTAGCTAATTCATTGGCGATTTTACATAATTGAGCTCAAAAGAGTGCTCAAGGACAAAATGTGTCTCCAAGGTCATTTTAGGGTTAACTAGCTTGGGAGCCATTGAAAGTCTTAGCTTATTAGAATGCATTTTACAAAGAACTTTCATAGTAATCATAAGCATGCATAAGGTGATAGGGTCATGAAAGCATTATGTCTCATATCTCATATTTGAAGCCTTTTTTTAGAAGTTATTTGAAAAATTAGATATATAAAGGTGTGTGAGACTATGAGGAAGTTTAGAGCTATAAAGTCTACGGAATGATGTTGGCCATTACATTTGTGTAAAATCATTTGAATGTATTTGTATAAAACCACACACCAATTAACATAGTTATATGGAGAAGAAAAAAGACATAGGATACAAGGTAGTTTGCTCTTTGGGGGGATAGTATGTGGTAGTGATTGCCACTTTGAGTTTATAGTTATAATGACAAAGTGTATACAAATGAATTGTGACTCACTTGTATTATGAAACATATATGTTGTTAGTGAAAAATTGAAAATATCCCTATATATTTATATTTTTTATGAAATTGTGAGACTACAATCAATATGGGATAACATAGTAAATGTATATGTATCCATGTATTGTCAATATTACTTATCAATACCTATATGCTCACATCTTACCATGTTAATATTAATACTTGCATCCATATATCTTACTATATTAGTATTGATACATATATTTGTATATTGTACCATAGTACCATACTAATAACAATATATATTTTATATATAGTATTTGTATCAAATGTTTTTTGAGTTTGGATTTGGAGGATGAGATGCTCTCTTTTTATATTGTACCATTTTTTTTGCTTATTGAATCAACAATATTGGGAGGGGAGAAATTTATTCCTGATAAAATTGATGATTGATGATTTTTGAGGACAAGGAGAAATTTATTCTTGCCAAAATAGAGATCCACTTTAGATATTTTGTTGTTGATTTATTTTTATTGAGTCCATTTTCTTATTGGAATGCAATGAATTCCTACATTACATGTTGTTTGGAGGGCTAGGAAGGCTATTTTAGGCTTGTTCTTGGCGTTTTACTCCTAGCATTTAAAGAATAGACACTATCACAATTTTTTTAATGTAAAAAGATTGAAAAAAAAGTTGAAAAAAAATAATAGATAAAATGACATGACAATCTCTCTGCCATGTCAGGCAATTGTTGCAACGTAGTTCTTAAAGTCTAGAAACCTAGGAGAATGCAAGGGAACTCTTAGCCCTCAAAAGGAGGTGAAAAACATCTAATGTAATATGGAACAATAGTGGAGGCTACAATATATATTCTCAGTGTTTTTATAATGTCTTTATATTTTGTAGATTTCTATTTGGCATTCAAAAAATTTGATGAAGTAGAAAAGAACTTCTACTTCTTCTTTAGCATAGCTAATTTTAAAAGTCCATCACTGTTTCATAAGCACATAAATTAATTCAATATATGAGCCCCACATAAATAGTGTGACTTGCAAAAATTTGGGAATAACCAAATTTGTGAAGTATTCAATTTAAATGTTCACATTATTTTAGATAAATTCAATGTAGTGTGGTCTAAATTATTTTTATACTACTTCTTGCTAGTGAAATTGTCATCCAAGTTTCATTCATTTTATTGAAATTCAATTCATCAAAATTCTCCCTTTAAATAAATCACATTCATCCAATATTCATTTAAATAAGTGCAAAGAGTGTGAAATGCATTATAAATTCAGACTCTTGAACTAACTAGTGCGGTTACATATATTTAAAACTTATTGGATTCACAATTTTTTGTTCATAATATTTGACAAAAAAATTTCATACATATTTTCAAATTGAATTTAAAAAAGAAAAGATTCAAAAAGCTTCCTATGCAACATTTCTTGAAGGTGATTGTTCTCATTCTTGTAATGCTAAAGTGGATACACTAATTCCTAAATGCTCAAGGCTTTTTATTAGAGCTTATTGGAGTTTGCACTAAATACACAAAAAATCATAGTTTTGATTAGTTTGATCAAATTACACATGTCAAATCTAAAATTAAGGTCATGTAAAAATATGAGACCTTAGAGAACATAACATGTACAATCATTATTAATTTCTTAGACTTCTCATGACTTCCTAGACTTTACTCTTTAGTTTTCTTGAATGAATTTCTAATCCAATTTCCCCCAAGATCTAATATATTTGAGATTCATCTTCAAAAATCTATAATACTAAAGATTCTAAGATTTGCAATGGACACTTTTGCACAAGGAAGTTTAGCATGTAAGTATAGAATCTATGAGCCCATGAGCATAGGAGTCTACATTATGGACACTTTCTATCATTATAAGTGTCAATGATATAAGTACCTATGTTATAAACTCTTTCCATGTTATAGGATACCCATGTCATAAACACCTTCAAATGATTGTAAATATATACCTACAATTAAATTCAAGGTTTGTAGGCTCACATCTCTAAGCTCATATATTAGTATTGTTGTCTTGGTTTTCATTGCACGATTCACTTTTGATCTAGGATTTCTACAACATTGTGCCTCTTCTAGATCTTCTTTTTCTCTTCTTGTTTTTTATCATCCACCGTTCTCATGATGTAAAGACTATCCTCTCAAAAGATGGCTCCCTACTTGGTTTGCATTAGTTGCTCCCCCCCCTCTCAAAACATTTATAGGCCATTGATTTTTTTTTAATAAAAATGCTTACCCTCGAAATTGCAATTAATTTCTCAAAAAATCACAAGCCATTAATTTTGTGAGATGTAATCTAAGCCGTCCAAATATGAAATGTCAAATGAATACCAGATACGTACATAGTACCAAATACATATACAAGATGAATATTGAACACATGTATTAGATACAAATATAGTATGAGATACAAATACAAGTGAATACTAAATATGGATACTCGATACGAATACAATATCAAATACGGATATAAGAGGAATATAGAATATGAATATCAGATACAAGTACACTACTAGATATGGATACAAATGAATATTGAATATGGATATCGGATATGAATACAATATTAGATATGGATACGAGATGAATTATCCCATATTGATTGTCACTATGTTGGTTTTTGAAAATTACAAGAGGGAGGAGGGGGAGAGTGGGTTGCAAATGAAAATTATAAAATCTTTAAAACCCAAAAATGAGCCCCCAAATGGAGTCACTTTTGGGTAGATAGTGGGTACCTCTCCTCACACAATCCACTCAATAGATGCCTCCACCGTCCATATTGCAATATTCCATGGTTCCATCATTCACCATCATCAAGGAAGATGAACTTTAGGTTTGAAGCATTGTTCCATTTACTTGTGCATTTCAACTTTCAAAGTTGTATATACTTACATGTGTACTAAAAAATATGTTTAGTTTTTGTAGGGTTCAAAATCATTTTTCAAGTAGTGGTTTTATTTCTATGCACATTTTTATAATATATAAACTTGGACTTGCAAAAATGTAAATTTTTTAAGTAAAAAAGGATCCTTGAAAAGTTCTAACTACATTATTGTAATTACTAACATGATCTTCAATAATATTACAAATTCAAAATTTTCATAATTGAATGGTGCCTAAAATTTAAGGGGCCTAAAATTCAAGAGATCTAAAATAATACTCCCCCATTAAATACCTTGGTCAAGCACGTGAATGCCAAAAATGTAGGGAGTGACTTCTTTGGGAATTGCATTTGATTGTCAAAAAGTGTTTAGGATTACAGAAAAACTAGTTGAACCCTTTTGTCTTGAGTGTAAATCTCATTGTTCTATAAAAATCATTGATATTCAGAATCAACCTTTTTAGCATCCATTCCACTATGAGTTTCTTTCTTCATATTGTTGTATGTGAGAGTGAATGCAATATTTATCATTATCATGTCGATAAAACTATAAATAACAACATTTTAGGGCTTTTGATTTGATAAAGATTGAACTTGGGCTATTCAACTTTTATTTCATGTTTGATGTAGAGGTACATAACAATGACAATGAGGCAAAAAAAGAAAAAATTATACATTTGCAATTAATTAACACCCCCCTCCCCTAGAAAAAAATGAGAGCCATTGATATGTAATTAAAAAAATATCTATCCCTTCTGATGCTGTAGATATCTAAAAATCCTAAGATATGAATACATCACTTACATATGGATATGTATTGAAATTTAGCTACGACTATGTATTTGAATATGAATATGAATATGGTATGTATTGAAATATATACAAATTTGATATTGGGATATGGATATATATTGAAATACGGCTATGCATTTGAAATATACTTGAAATATTACTTGATATATCCCATATTGAATGGCACTTATAGGCTACTTGAAAATCACAAATAGAAGAGGGGGGAGGGGGGGCATTGAAATTGATTTAATTTAAATCAATTTAAATTGAGTTGGAGGATGGGGTGTGAAGTAAATTTAGTTCAAATTTTTTTTTTTGAGCTAGTTGTGATGGTTTGTCACAATGACAATGAGCTCAAAAGATGCAATTTATTGCATTCTTACTTAGAACCATTTCAAACTTAGGGGTGCAAATAATTGCATCTAGAGTAATTTATAAACATAGAAGGGATATATATTGTTGATTCCATACAAAAAAATGCTTGAAAAATGGTGTAAATAACTTGTATAATACATGAGGCACTTTTAATCATTTTTTGGCTCTAGACCAAAAGAAAGGAGGCCTTGCATCAAAAGAAGCTATAAATGAGGAAGTTTGGTAATGATCTTATTCAAAAAGCAATTCATTTTTTGAATTCAAAAATGGAAAAACAATGAATATCCTTTCATTCTTGTTTTGCATTCTTATAGGTTTATCCGTGGATTCTTATGTGCCATAATGGTAGTTTCATGTCCTTTGTTTGCAACACATCCTCTCTTGACTATTTGTTGTTGTTTCTTACTTAGCCACTCTCCATCCTTCTCTTTGTCAAATTCTTCTTGTAGTTGTGGAGGGTCATAGGTTGTTGCTCCTATTTGACAATGCAAGTACCTATTTAGAGAAGAGAATTACCAAAACATCCAAAACTTCTATCTACAAGCAACCAAGGGCAAGGTTATTTATAAAACATTACTTGCAGATGATTTATTTTTCAATTTTGGAAACATTTTTAGTTTGAAAAATCACAAAATTTCCTTTTTCTTATTAGTGGTATATGAAACATTGACATGAAAAAGGAATATTTTAACTTTGAGAAGGAAAAACTAACTTTGATCTCTATTAATATTGATCTTTGATACGGAAACATCCACTGCAAAAAAATGCAGAATATTGCATCTCCCTTTAATCTTAATATTTCAATTTATTAGGATTATTTAATCCTTCTCAAGATTGAATTTGCCCTTAATAAGAACACATCTTGAGTTAAGTGTAACTAATTTACCTCTCTTTTTTTAACGAGAAGTCATTAGAAGAGTTTTGGGGGAGCAAAAGGGTTGTTTCATGACCTATTCTCCTGTAATTCTCTTCGTAGATAAAGAATACCAAGCTGTTGAAAAAAAATGAAATGAAATGAAAAAATTTTAAATGAAAAAAAAGTTGAAATTAAAAATAATTAAAAAATGATGTGGCACTTGTTCTGCCACATCAAGCAACAATTGTCGTGAGCCCCTATGGGCTGAGAACCTCGGAGAACTTATAGCCCTTCAAAATAAACTAACCAAGCCTTGGCATTTATCCAAGTTTGATCCCCCACAAATGGCAAGGATTTTTGTTTCCCCTATCCAACTAAATGATTGTGTTTAGGCTAAGGATATCAATAGGAATTGAACCACAGGCCTCACGATGAGCACATGAGCACAACTACCCCTTAGAGGTAGTTTAAGGATGTTTCTTGGGTTGATTTTAGAAATGCCTCTAATCCTCTAATCCTCTTATCCATACTTTGAAAATTCACAGTTTTTTCATAAGGTGTCCAAAACTTACAAACTAATGGAAATTGATATCGTCGATATGATGTAATCAAAATTATGACAATTATTTAACAACAGGAAACATTCTCTGATAATTATTCAGGCAATTCTAGGCGTAATTACCTCAAAAATGCCTCTTTACGTGAAACAAAAGTGATTTTGAATGCCACGTAACTCCATATTATCACGTAAGTTTAGGATGTGATATTAAAAAGGAATGAGTGAATGCAACTTGCTATTATTGATTCACAGCCGGATAACAGCCGGATACGGGAGGGGTATTGCAATTCCACTGTTCAGTGTTTGCGCTAGGGTTTCCGATTGAAGCTCGTTGATCTGCGATGTCTCGTCTGCCAGTCCACCCTCTCTGTTGCGAAGAATTTGAATGCGACGTGTTCTTATGAAGTGGATTGGTTTGTGTTGTCGCTGTCTTTGCGGATTAGCTTTGCGAAACATTCTGGAAAGGTTGCTTGAATGGTAACGGTTAAGCCGAAGCAGTATCCGATCTGCGAGATCGTCACGGGAACAATGCAGTGGAACTGAGATTTGAGCTCGGAGAAGACAATTTACAGGTGAGTTCGCTTGTTTTCTACTGCCATTGCACAAGAATTTCTTTTCGAAACTAGCTGAGGGAGGCTTAAGGAGAATCTGAGGAAAAGCATCGTAGTGGCCAATGCAAGAACATTCTGTATTTTTTTGTAGTGGATGTTTCCGTTTTGCATTCTTCGGAAGGTCGATCTGTAGGAGTTTGATGACTTTAAACCTGTGCAGATCTTTTTTAAAGATAATTGAATTGATCTAAAATAATGTCTTTTATTTCCGTGGCAGGGGTTGAATTTAAGTGATACTTTTAGGGGTTGCTGGTAGGGCAGGGCATTTGGTGAACTATGATGTGAAGCGTAGACCTTCTGCAAGCGATACACTGCTTTGATAATGATTGAGAATTTTCTTACTGTGAGTGCAGCAGGAGGGTTCAGTATCGGAGGTGTCTAATAAGGGAGAGGAGGCAAGATTCTGGAGAAGGTGAGTACCGTTGGGATCGGGATTCAAATTGTGAGGCGGAGTGGCGGCCATGGAGGATGTTGAGAGTGGATGGGAGGAGCTCCGCAAGGAGGCACGGAAACTTGAGGGTGACCTTGATGTCAAGCTGTCTTCGTATGCGAAGCTTGGAGGCATGCTCTCCCATGGAGGTCAGTAGTCATTGCTTTTTGCATATCGCCATTTTTGGATCACTTGTTGTGGTACATACGTTTCTGTTTCGACCGTATCTATCTCTGCGATTTATCTGTAATATTCAGAGGGCGTTGTAGTGATTACAAGCTTTCAGTGT
Source organism: Pseudoscleropodium purum (assembly GCA_963969395.1). Lineage (NCBI taxonomy): Eukaryota > Viridiplantae > Streptophyta > Bryopsida > Hypnales > Brachytheciaceae > Pseudoscleropodium > Pseudoscleropodium purum. The sequence goes on along the minus strand of OZ017796.1, from coordinate 17,968,431 downwards.
CTTACTCATTTATGCACTACAACTCTGTAATAAGCACTTCATGAGACTAGTTTATAGGGATACTACTATATCTCAATGTAGAGATACTAGAGTGTCTTCGGCAGCGAGTATGGACTAATGTTCATCAAATTTTCCTGCCACTCAGGATTTCAACAACAATGGCCTAATATGTACAAAATTGCAGTTGATTATATTATTGTGCTCCTCACAAGGATTCTGAAAATTCTCCTAGGATTTCGAATGGTACACAAATAATCATTTTATCATGATGATGTCCACATCTTTGTATCAGGTTTTGTCTTCTACGGGTTGGTTCATCCTAGATTCATCTTGTTCTTTGGTTTACGTCTCATGGCTTGTAATGCTAACTATGTGAGATTGGATCTGCAGGTGATGTAGGAGGGGATGGGTCCTGGAAGTCAATGGAGATGGAGATTGAATCATTACTGGAGAAGTTGCTTGATATCAATGATTCTATGAGTCGATGTGTGGCGGCTGCCACTTCGACCACCTCCGTGACGCAGAAACTTGCTCGTCATCGGGATATTCTACATGAATTTACTCAGGTTATTAACTAGACTAGTAGAGCCTTTCTATACCTGGATTGCGGAACTATTGAGTTTTGGTTTAGACATCTACGATTTCCGGTATGGTTGACACGTGTTGTGGACAAGTAGGTTCTCTTAAAAGTGGCAAAGCTCTTAGTAAACCCTTTTACATGTCTCTTAGTTACTCTCGGAATGGCTGACGAGTCTTTCAAAATCTTGCCTCTGTCCTTCAAAATGCAGTCTCTAGATCTTGTGATCACTATGTAGTGGTCAAGCTAAGTTTGGTCCGATTGAATTTGCAGTGGCATGCGGGGAAGACGTCGTAAGGTTTAGGATGAAATACTTCTGGTTTCTAGGAGATGACATGTTTGTTGTTGTCTATCCGAGGATATTCTTTTACTGGGGTGGCACGATTGCTAGGTTCTATGTTGAAGATTTTTGTCAATGATTTTTCTTTATTTGAACGGCAGGAGTTCCGACGAACACGAAACAACATAAGCTCCATGCGAGAGCATGCTGAACTTCTGACATCTGTTCGTAATGACATTAGCGAATATAAGGTACCTTCCGTCGTCTTGACGAATCATTTATTTGATTCGATGTGAACATAGAATATTTTTCTAAGACACAGTTGTTGGCCATGGCCAATAGATTTATGAGTGCGACTTTCCTACTAATTCTGTTATTGTTTCTAAATCTCTGATTCTTGCAATTCAGCAGGCATCGGGAAGCTTATCACCTGGACCCAGCTTGCTAAGGGAGCGTGGAGCAATCCATGGTAACATTGCTCAGGTATGTTGTGAAGCATACTAGTTCCCACCCCACCCCACCCCACCACCACCACTACCACACGCATACGCACAAGCACACACCTTTAGTACTGGGGTTTCTGAACTTATATCAGGTATCTTGGGGTGCTAGGTTGGTTCTGTATTGCAGTCAGAAACCGATGCATAGAATTGTCTGCATTGTCCTGCAGTTCAAAATTTTGTCAATGAAGCGTCTGAGCTTCCACCTTTATTAGAGGATACTGAAAGGTGCATCGTTTTATGTTTATTAGTCTCTCTATCTTTACTAAAGGAGAAGAAGTTTGACGTGTGATTTCGTCAGATGGACGAGGTGATCAACGTAGCTCAGACTGCGAAAGGAGCACTAGGGGCGCAACGGACAACCTTCGTGGAAATTCAGGGCAAAGTGAAGCAACTGAGTGATCGTTTTCCTGCTATTCGAGGGGTATTAGGTCTGTCATCATTCACACTTTTGAGCTTTATGGCCTAGTATTTGTGAAACCCTTATGGGATTACCAAGAGCAATTTGATCCGTCCCTTTGTATTGTACAATGTGCTTGTCTGACGTGATTGAAACCTTAGGGTGTGAGAGTTTATCTGATAGTTTTGGTCTAGTATCCCAGTGATAAATTCACGACATTTGTACCCTGATCTCATTGATGTGATTGTAGCTCAGGATACGCCTTAAGTGAATTTTCTTCGTGGGTTTTGCAGGGGCAATCAGACGGAAAAAATCAAAGGACACCTTGATCTTAGCAGGGGTTATCACTGCTTGCACTCTGTTCCTCATCATTTACTGGTTGTCTAAATAGGCTATTTGGAATCAGATGATTTTCTAGATCGGAAGTCCTTTAGAAACTCTGATTGTTATGTATAAAGAAGTTGTGTAATTTAGTCTGGGTACAAGCTCGATTCCCAAGCTGTGAGTCTTCTTTGTTGTTATTCTTTGGCGAATTTGCATCCAAGTAAAGTTCATATGCTAAAGATAAAAGAAATTTCTAGAAATGTTGTAGGTATGTCATTGAAAATGAAGTACAGAGACGCCATGGACTTAACTGTGACAGTGATTGTCATGGAGCAGACACCTTGAGAGTTCGAAGATCTCCACTGGAATAATCTTAGATGACTATGCACGTCCACTTTGTGGGACTCTACCCTCTGGGTAGGACCTCTATTGCCAAAATCAACCTTAGCAGCAATCCAAATGCAAAGTTTCACCGGTTTCACACTATGCTGTGATCTGTTGAATGATTTTTATCATGGGAGTTACCGTTGTGGAGTTCAGTGTTTGATATGTTGTCTTCTGCCTCGCGCCTCCCGCCTCTTGCTTCATTGTGCCGTTGCTTTGTGTCCTTCCGCCTCAGGCTTGGGGAGCGTTGCCGTCTTCCTCCTTTTGCCTCAAGCTTCTCTGCTTGGTGTCCTCGAGTGAAAGAAATATGCGCAATTTGCTTCCTAGTGGTACTTGTGTGCCGCAAATCAGTGGTCTTGTCATGCTATAGGAAATGGACACGATCCTTCGCAAGCTGCAACTCGAAGGGGTTGATAAGAGTATTCCTCTAGTATTGATGTTCGATGTCATTATACATGTTCATAGGTGTAGTTATATTTTTTCCAGAGCTTTAAGTTAAGATTCTTGATTTGGTGCTTTGAAGTGGAACCATTGGTATTGTGTTTCCTAATGACTTTTGTACTACAATCAATAAATTTGTTGCATCTGTTCTTGTAAATTGTTTGATAATCCTTTTGTAATGTCGATTGGGTTCACCTTACTAAACATTTATGAGGCCTTGCCCGTTGGGTAGGGCCTCTATTTCAAAATAAACCTTAGTTCAAGTTCATATGTAAAGTTTCACCTCTTTTACATAGAACTTCCTACTTGTATGTGTAAAGTAAGTACAAAATCATCATTAAAAAAAAAAGGCACATTTAGATTCTCACCTAAAATGAAGATAAGAATTTTGAGGATGTACAAGGTTTAATCCCTATATGTCTCAATTCTTTTTTTCTTTTTTGCATACTTTGGCTTATATCTTTTTGCAAAAATATGATTTACTACAATTTCAAGAAATTGATCATTAATGAAGGTTTTCTCTTTAAGATTCAAATATAAGATTGGATGAATGAAAAGTTTGCTAGACTATACAATGCTTGGAAGTGTTCTATTCATCGTCCACTTCAAGGTTAAATCTTAGAACTTTATGTTGATTTATATTTCACCTATCATAGTATTTAGAGAATTCATAGCTTTTTCTTACATTGTTGAAATAATGCATTATAAATTACATTGGAATCCCTTTTCATATATCCATTCAATTTGATAGAAACAAATCTTACCATTTGATAGTAAATATGTTGAATTGCAATTTGTGGTGATTAGAAGTGTTGGAATACCTTTTCATATATCAATTCAACTTGATAGAAACAAAACTTGCCAATTTGATAGTAAATATATTGAGTTGTAATTTGTGGCAATTGGAAGTATAAAGATTATTGTTCGTATTCATCATGTTGGTTTAATAATGTCCTATTGACATTCCTAATGATCAAGAGTGGCTTTTTCTTTCTTCTACTTTAGTGGCTATGTAGATTGAGTTTATGGAAATTGAGTTTCCCTCACAAAGTTGTAGTATTATTGTTTTGAATTTGTTCCAACTTTTCTAATAGTCATGTTCTAAGAATGATGAGGTTGATTGGTAGTTATGCCATTTATTTTTTAGAGGATATAGTAACAAATTGGGGTTAAAAAGGATTGCAAATAAACCACCTTATTTATTTGTTTATAATTTAGTGTACTTCAGGTTTTTTTATAAAAACATGTAAATTTTCTTCACCAAAAAATGTCATACAACAAACAAATATTAAAGCATTTTATATGAAATTTTGTAGGCAAGGATCTTCATTTAGTATCCAATATCTTATTACTTTATATTATACTACGTTTTGGACATGTAGTTGCCAAATGCATGTCAAAGCGAAGTTTGTGCAACTAAAATCAAGTTTACACCCAGTTACCAAGAGATGTTTAATCCTTGAATGCCAATTAAAAGTAGATGTTTACCTCTAAAGGAGGTTGACCCACATATTGAAGACAACCAAGTATTGAACTGAGTATTGAAGTTTTGGGATACAAAGATGCATTATAAGAAATCCATATTTTTCTTGATGGATTTTCTTCAACATCCATATGTTTTCTTGTTAACAATAATGTCAACTTTAACATCAAGAAACGTATTGTTAGTATGAAAACATGTGAATGTTTAGAAAAATCTGTCAAGAAAAACACAGGTTTCTTATAATAATATGTTCAGAGGTGCAATAAAGTTTCAATTAACTTGAAATTTTTTGGTGAAGTTATATAGTATCAATGAGAGTGTTGCATAATTTTTTTTAATATTTTGGGACCTTGTTATATAATTTTCAAAAAATGTTGTATTCAAAAAGAGGTAGATGGAGTGGTGTAATTTTTACATATATTAAAAGAATTTGGTCAAGATATGGACTATTAAGAGAAGTTCCAAATCACTTGCCAATTATTGCACAAATATGTTAGTTGTGGGGTTGGTCATACTTTCATTTTTTTCATAAACATCAAATGAAAATGTAGCAAATTATTTATATATAATTGAATTTAAAATCACCATACTATTGGTTCATACTAGGAAGATGGTGTATGCATACAAGTGTGAATAGATCATGTGTGAAAATAGTGACCTCGTGGGTCTTAAAAGTATCTTTTATTTACTAAGTATGTAATCCATTCCCTTTGACTTGCACTTCATTTTTTGAAGAATGACATTTATTCTTTGTAGGACATTAGGACAATGAGTGGATTTAGGGATAAAAGTAGTTAGCACACAACAAAATGAACATTCAGTGATTATGGTCATCTTTTGAAAGTTTTGCAACCTTGACCTATATATTGGTATTTGAATTTACCTCTATTTAATCTCATGTATTGTAGAGAACTATAGTATATTTGATCCAAAATATGAATATATAATTCACCATAGAATACATCTCATAGCTTGCAATTTTTCCCTTTTAAATTGGACAATTTGCATTGATCCTTGATACACTACTTTTAGATCATGCCAAAAGTCAATTTGGTCATTTTTGTTGTCAATTATGTTTTTGTGCACATTTTGAGGACTTTTTTGGCTCTCCATTCACCCTAACTGTTAAAGACATTGAAATTTATTCACAATTTGAATTAAAAACCTCCCATAGAAATAACTGCAAGTCCAGATCCTTTCTTTAATGAGGGATGTAGTTTAAGCTCTTTACATGTTCAACGGCTTTAACCTATTCAATGCTTTCTAAGCTTAACCGATGTTATGTAGTTGTTTTTGTTTCAACCCAAATTTAATACAAAAGCATGGCTTGAAATGGGTTAAGTTTTTAAAGATACACTTGAATTAGTATCTACTAGTTGTACATATTCCTTGACACTATTTTTGATTTAATGCTCCTTGGATCCATGAGGTACACCCCTTGGCTCATGAAAAACTATCCCAACAATCCTAATCTTTTTCCAATTAATAAAGCAAAATAAAAACACAACATCATGACTTTGCTACAACTACATTATAAATAAATAAAAAATAATGATAAAATATGATTAAACTATGACTAAAACACAACTTCACATCAATTGGATGCAACTATTGTTCTACTTTTCAATGACTCACATGGTAACGAAAACATGAAAGCTCTTCTATGAACATTTGGAGGTGGCTATTACCTTTTGCTTTGAATGCCCTTTATGCTCTTTGGCCCCTGTCTCCCAAGTTGCGTTTTTTTGCACATGCATACATGGAAGTTAGTGTTGTATTTAAAAGATGCCAAGGGGGCATTTGTCACCATGAACCACTTGACTCACAACTCCCCTCACCTTCCATGTTCTCAACCATGTCAAATCCATGAGCAACTTTCATGCATTTTAGGTATTTTATGATCACACTCAATAATGCTTTTACAAAAATGTTTGTAAATATATCCATGGAATTCTTACAGTAGTAGCTACATTTTTGACTTCAAGAATATTTTGTTATCCCTTAGTCTTTGCAACTACTAGGGATAGAAACTTACAAAGGAACAAGAATAATTAAGCAAAAAGATGTTTTGAAAATTGGAGTTCATCCTCTAACATATTCACACTAAATTGCCCCTACTCCTAGCTCTACTAAAAATGTCACTACAAAAAAGACCAAACTCTAAGTAAAAAGAGGTTCTAAAAATTGGAGTTCATCTTCTACCCTCTCTAAATTGTAGCTTCCCCTAGTCTTAGTTGCAAAGAAAAACTAACCCTAAGCCAAAAAAGATATTAAATATTAAAGTTCATCTTCTAACCAAATCTATACTGAATTGACTCTACTTTTGCTCTACAAAGAATGCCAATGCAAAGAAAACCAAATCCTAAACAAATGGAGATTTTAAAAAAAGGAGTTCATCCCCTAACTACACACATCCAAAATTGCAACTCCCCCTACTCTTAGTTGCACAAAGGATGTGATTGCAAAATAGAACTACCATTAAATAAAGAGAGATTTTGAAATCTACTACTCATCCCTCAACTAGATCCACACAAAACATTATGTCCACCTAAAGTTATCCCACTACTAAAAGTAATTGTATTGAAGAGTAAATCCTAGGGTAATATTGAATTTGCTAATCCTCATTGATTTCCAAATCAAACCCTAAGCAATACTCATACCATAGATTGGACTTCTTTAGAAGAATTCAAAATTTGTCTTTGTCTCCTTCTTACCAAAACTAATCTACAACTAAGTAGGAAGGTAAGAGGGGAAAAATTTGTACAAGTTTAGATTCAAGTTTGCCCAAATCAAATAGAAACAAGGAACACTAGGAGCAATCATGAAAAAGCAAGGGATATATACAATGGAGGGGAACCAGGGTTTCAAAACCCTTCCAATTGTGAGAGACGAAATTTGGACTGTTGGAAATGTTAAATTGGTGCTTGTAGGTCAAGTGTCAGCCACGTTGCACCCTAGATATTGCATTTGTTATAATACAATTAAACAATTCATTGATGTGTCCAATAGTAACTACTATATAACTTTTAGTTCTAAAAATGACTACTATGGAACTCTAGAGTAATTTAAAAACAATTTTAAAATGACATATATGCAATGGTAAGGATGTCTCTATAGCAAGCATTTTAAACATTTTGTAAACAAATTGTCCAACCTAAACCTACTACCAAACTACATATTTGTAGCACTGATGGAGTGCTCATAGATCTTAGATTGTCCACTCTTTTTCTATTGTAGTGATCTATATAGGTTTGTTATGTGGCAAATTGTAAGCAATAAGGTGTTTGAATAATACATAGTAAATCAACAATACACACAAAATATGGCATCAAGAAATTACAAATCTTGTCTCTTCTACAAATTTTAACCTAGTGCTCTACTTCCTGCAACTTCTTGCTTTGCCACAATGCACACAAGCCAAGACTTCACTAATTCTCAAGAGTTCCTAAATGGTACCACCAAAAATTGATCCCTTCCATAGTTGGTATCATTAAATTGTTAGTAAAAGAAAATGTGTTAGCAATTGCTAAATATTAGATGTAGCACACCCTAGTCACTTCATGCAAGAGTTGTTACTAACTTGTTTTGTAGAATGAAACTAATTTTGATTTACATATTTTTGTAGAAGAATAAAAAGAGAAAATCAAGAAATTTGAATTGTGTATAAAAAAATATAAGTGCTTTCTATAGATCAATTAGCATACAAAGAATTATCAAAGCACAACTACTTTACAATCATTTAATGAGTAGTCAAATCATAACTTTGGAATGTAAGAAGCCCAAATACATACAACAAAGTTTCAACTATTGTACAATTCACCATGTTCATGTCCAATTGTTTAGAATAATGATTACTCATAATCAAATAGCATAGTTTGTCCTTTCAAAAAAAGGAGATGGAAAACTCTAGGAGTGAGAGGTACTTGTTGTTTATGAGTCGATCTATAGTCATCTTCTACTCACAACTATTTATATTACAACTACTATACGACTTACAATTTTGTGTTGACTTGGCATTTAGAAGGAGATCTTAGTCAAACAATCCAACAATAGTTGACAATATGCCACATTTAACAACTTTTGGACCTTAAAAAGTCTAGAATTATAGAATTCCTAAAATCCTCCAATGTTTTCTTGTTTATCTAAAGATCTCTCCATTTACAATATATATGGAGATCTCCCCATGTAATACTGTTTGGCACGCCTTAAATTCTGCATTCATAATTATTGTAGGGAGTGCTTCATATGCTTGGAAATGAAAGAAATTATGTAATTTCTATTCCATCCTCCTTAGAATTTTCTAAAATAAATCCTTGAATGTGTAAGAGTTGACATAATTGGATTGAAAGATCTCTAGATAGGATTTTTAAAATTACCCCCCTTTGACAAAGATTTTTGCATCCAATCTACAATACAAAAGACCTCCAAGAACCTACCAAGGGATTCCTTGATGAAGGACTCTAAAAGCAAATATGGCTTCCACCTCCCAAACACTTGATTAATAATTGTGGGATATTGTATACCTCTCAATCACTCTCTAATATCTATGAAATACATCTTGAAGTAATTTCATCATAACTTGGAAGGCTGAAGTTTAATATATATAGCCAGAAGTCTTGCAAGTGAATGTAAAAAATTGAGGGAACAACATTGTTATCTACAAAAGTGTAGACAACTCTCTTGCTACTCTTCAATTGAAAAATACAACTACAAATGTATAAAGGCTATAATATAAATGTTGCCTTGTTGGTTGCTTATTTAAAAATAGTCAAGATGCAAACCCGAGAATTACATAAGTCATTGACTTTGGCATAAGAGATAGTCCTATTCAGACATACAAATGCATCTTAACTTTTAGTAATCTATATTTCTTTTGATTCAAATATGCACAAATTCCATTGCAAGAAATAAGAGAAAATACAACGCCAACAAATGGTTTAGGGTGACACTTCCCTTCTCCAACATGGCAAGAATCAATGGTAAGAAATGCTACATTCATCTTTTAGCTTGTCATATTTAGACATATTGTCCACAACAACTTTGCCAAATAATTATCATAATCTTACAATTACAATTATAAAGAATAGTATATATTGAAAACCTAGCTTGTTCTTGCAATGTAAGAGGGAGAATGCATCTGGAAACTCATGATGATTGTGACAATTTAGACACAATACTCAATAAAGGAACCACCTTGTTTTCTCTATTCAAATTCGCTAAGGCAACCTCTCTACTTTTCTTAGGGATTGTTCATAATTTATTATTGATTACCTTGGACCAATTTGAATACACTATACAAGTTGCATCCACCCAAGTAAGAGGACTATTAATTTTCAACAATCCATTTACCATACCAACAACTTTGGTACTTTAATTCCAAGGTAGTTTTGCAATGATTTAATTAACAATACTAAAACAAGAAATTCTCATTATTCCCATTTCCTTCCAATCTGCATATGGTGGACAATGTTCTTTCTTGAAAAACAAAAATGTATCAAGGAATTTCAAATTTCAAAAGAATCCATAAGCATGGGAGTTTGTCAAGCTAAAGATTGAAGTTTTTCCCTAGTGCTTTAATTGTGGGGTTGTAGTAGGCTTCCAAGTTCTCTTCTTCATGAATGACATCCATAAGATAGACCATTAACGATAGAGGGGGGTTTCATCATGCCTCACTCTCCAATTGCATTGTCGTTAGAGGCCTTCTACTTGTTTTAGAAGACAATTTCAAAGTAGTGGCAATATGTAATATAAAAGATAACTAAAAAATAAGAACCCTCCATCTTTAATTAACAATTCAAGGTGGAGATGGAGCATCCAGAGATCTCTAGATGATTCAATACACTAATAAAAACTAGAGAGACTACCTCATTGGTCTTAGTTGCCAACACATTTCTAGCTATTTTGTACAAGTAAAAATTTGAAAGTGTTCATTCTCTTGTGTCCAATGTCAGACATTTGATGGGGCATTTGGTCAAGATTCTCATCAATGATTTTTTTTCATAGTTCTAGTAACTTGAAGGGTGATTGCAAGAAAGGCCATCTATTTTTTGTAGCATTTTGCCAAAATTGTAGATTCAGCACTCAGTACTATGAGTACCAAGAGTACTACAAATTAGAACAATATCAATTGTTGATAAAAAAAAAAAAATTGATAGCTAAGAGTATTGTTTTGATTACTATGAACACTTGTAAGTACTGAAATAGTACTATTTGAAAAAAAAATCTAGCTTGTCACAAAAAATAGATACAATGAGGTATAAATTAATAAAAAATAAAAAATCATTAAATTTTTTCTTTAAAATTGGCAATTTGTGAGGACTTGATGGAAATCAAATTTCATCAAAAATGAATCCAAAACCATCTTCAATGTTCAGAAATGCACACACAATAAACCCCTATTTGCATGCATGTGGACGACATAAAGTAATATTTTAAAAATTCTTTTTGGTGGACATATGCCTCTTTAGTGTGGAAATATATCACTAAAATTTAAGCTCTAAGTCATTAATTATGGGTACCCCACAATACTAAAAAACCCTAAATCGCAAAGTGTAACAAATTAGCTAAGTTGAAGCTTAATTATAATTGTTTTTTTGAAAATTCCAAAAAAATAAGAATTCTCTTTATGAACAAGTTGGTCATCTTCAATAAAAATTCAAGTACATTGGCTTCATTTCCAAATGTTATGGCCAAACTAAACTTTGCAACTCAAAGTGTAATGAAAAATAGTATTGCCTTTTCTTGCAACTACCCTGAATAGTTCTAATCCTAGATTGTTTAACTCCTTTGTTTCCATGTACCTCCAAAACAATGTCTTCTTTGTACATGAAAATATAACTATGGTAGGTTGATTTGAAATTCTATGAATTATATACTATGCTATAGCACATACTTTTGCACCTTCTAGAATTGATGAATTTTTAGTTTTGGTCCCCATCAAAATTGTGAATTTGTTTGCTAGCCATGATTCAATATTTTTGTCAATCTTCAAATGACTTCAAATAGAATCTCTGCCTAACCATCAACAATTGCTTGTAAGAAAAAAATTGGCAATGTTGCCCCCTATAGCATTTAACAAAAGTAATCTTCTGAATCTCACAATTCTGAGTTTTGTGGACAAATTATGAATGATTGATGCATAGACTAAATTTTTACACTAAGAATTGGTAAGACACTTTCTCTCTTCTTCCTAGATATGCTAAGGGGTCTTGAACAACAAAAATGACAGCAAAATAGTTGACTATTTCTTTCAATGATTAACCAGAAAGAAACTAATAGGCAAATAATGGCCACTACATGTGAGTCATTATAGCTTTGTTCTTTCCCAAGAAAACACCTAACATAATGACAATCAGATATTCTTTAAGCACCAAGTGTTCCATCTTGAAAATGATCTTTTGGCCTCTAGTAATGAATTTGGCCCAATGCTTCAACAATGTCCTCAAAGTTCCAAACCCGCTAATGCACCTCAAACCTAATCCAATCATCCTAAAGAATAAAGAAGAAAAAATTCATTGTTAGATCTCATAAGTTTTTATAACTTGATTTTCTATCTACAACATTCTTCTTTCAAGAACAACAATGCTAGAATTTAAGTAGGGAGCTGAGTGTTTAGACTTGAATGCTCACTAAGACTCTTTTTATATTAAAAAAGACATGTTAGAGGCATAAAGAGTGATTTCAAATCCCAAAATAATAATGTCGAGATTACCAAAATAAAAATAAAAATAAAAATAAAAAATTTATTATTATTATTATTTTTAAATTTAAAATAGTTATTTATTAGTCAAATGTTGTAGCTAGGGTCAAAAATGATAGCTTGGATCTAAGAAAAAAATTCAAAATGATTTTTTTTTAGTTTTTTAGTTTCAAATAAGAAATACAATTTTTTTCCAGAATTTGAAATTATTTTTTAATGCAACAAATGACTTCTTGGATCCAAGGAGTAATTTCTTGTTGCTAAACACACCCTCTTTCTATTAATTTGGGGAATATTTGAATTATAATTCCATTTTTTTTTTTTTTCAAAAATGTGATTTTAAAAGAAACAAAATTATTTAATTCATGGTTCTTCAAATTCTAAGGAGCCTTTCTTGGTCTCCAAAAAAGACTTCCATTAACTCTAATGGACCTTTACAAAGAACTTGAGACCTTTAAATAACCCCCCAAAATAAAAGTAGGGTTGTTTGGTACCAAAAATGACTCTTTCAATTCATGGAGATTTTTTTTTTGGCACTAAAGGACTACTTGGATTCAAAGAGCTTTTTCTTGGCACCAAAGAAGGACTCCTCCAAATCTGAAGAGTCCTAATAAAAAAAATTAATTTCTTTTTGGGAATTTAAAAAAATTCAAAATTTAATGTTTTTTAATAGAAGTTCAAATTTTCTCCCAAATTAATATATAAAGGATGCCTTTATCAATAAGAATTGCTCCTTGAATACGAGGAATTGTCTAATAAATCTAAAAAAAATTAAACGAAATACAAATTTTCTCCTGAAGAAAAATATTTTGAATACTTTTTCATTTTAATCATAGTTTAAATATCTTTGCAAATTAATAAAAGGAGGGTCCTTTGGCAACCTCTCTACCTTTGATTTAAGGTATTTGGACATCAATCTTTTCCTTAAACAACTAAGTTTCTAATCCCAAACAATAGACATCCATCATCCAATGCAATAAACAACAAATGTATTTCATTCAACAAAGTCAACTACAAAAAATTCATCCAAATCCATTAATCCCCATTCATCCTCATTAGGCTCATTTATAGCCATAAGTGTTTACTTTAAACCATTGACATAGGCATCTTTTGGTGAAAAGTTAAAAAAATTTCACAAGATTTAAAAAAAATAGTCATTGTTCACCACTCATTGTTTGTCACTTAATGCTCGTACTTTATCAACTTTGTTTCAAAAACATCCATCAACAACCTACTATTCCTTTGGAAAAGGTGAGAAGGATATTCTAGGCTTCTTGGATAGAGGGAGGGTGATAGAGGGAGGGTGCCTCTAGCAACAAAAAATCACTCCTCAAATCTGAGAAGCCATTTGTTGCATAAAAAAATTGAAAATGTTTTTTTATTAAAAAAAATCTTTGGAAAAACAATAATTTTGAATTAAAAAAAAAAATCCCAATTCAAATAATCCTCCAAATTAATAGAGGGAGGACCCTTTGGCAACAAGAAATGTCTCCTTGGATCCAAGCTATCATTCTTGGCCCTACTTACAACATTTGAATGCTAAATAACTACCTTCGAATTTTTAAAAATTAATAATAAATTAGTTTTTTGAAATTTTTATTTTGGTAATTTTGACATTACTATTTTGGGGTTCTAACATTATTATTTATGACTCTAATATGTCTACTTTAGTGGAAAAAGTCTTAATGAGCATTCAAGTCTAAACGGTCATTGCTTGTTGTTCCCCGCTCATACTCTATTGTCGTTGTGTTTGAACATAATGGTTCAATTACCTTGGCAAAATCTAGTTAAAATATAGAAATATCTATTTTATAAAGTTTGGTTATGCAACACCTTACATTGAGCTCTTCATAAATCATAGTTTTGTTACTTAACTTACAATCAAAATACATAACCTACAAAACTTTACAATTAAAATTTTACAATTCATCACCAATGTATTTCAATCAATTATTGAGGGTTGCTATTATGTGAGCCTCGGAATGTGAGCATATGAGCCCAAAAGACTGTACACCTATATTATAAGTGTTTATATTATAGAAACCTTCTATAATTGTAGTATAACTATAATGTAGGTACCTATATTATAGGTGTTTATATTATAAGCACTTTCAATGATTGTAGTATAGCTACTTATATATATGCTTAAAGCTCACATACTCACATTTTCATGCTCACATACTAACACCATTGATCAATTATCAAGTAAAACCATGAATATTTTTAATATTTAATGAAACAAATCACCCAAAATGAAGTAATGATTTTTTGAGATCAAAATTTGATATATCTAATTGGAATTGCATAAGAATTGAATGTTAATTATGCAAGACAAAAATTGCTAATTATATACTTATTGTACAAAATTCTTTGAATTACACAATAGGATATCTATACCATGGTTGGTGGGTACTATACTTCAATTCACCCATTTCTTATAGCACCCACAATAAGCTCCCACAACAAATTCCTTGTGCAAGTAGCGTCAGTAATTAAGGCTCCATAGCCCATCCATAGCCCAAATGAATGTATTTTTTGGAGGGCAATTGATCACTCAAATCCAAAATTGCACAATTTTTTTTGAGGAAATATTGAGCAATAGATTCCCCTATTTTCCATGGATGCAATCACCCAATTGCAACATAATCTAGACTCTAGAGACAACATTGCTCTCATATGGATGAGCCTACACATTTCGGGATGAATATGTGTGCTTTCATCCATGTTTGGTATGCTTGGATGTAGAGAGCTTCAACCACAACCAAGGAAGATTGACCCCTCTATTGCTCCATTGAAGGGTAAATGTCAAAAATTACCCCCTATTTTGTGCTGATTAAATTTTGTATTTCATCACATCCCCTAGCTAATTTGGGATCTCTGATTGCAAGTATGAATTCAGAATTTGCAAATTTTATCATATGTGGCAAATAAAAATTTTCATAGTTTTCTTCAAGGGTAAAACACGAGGCAATAGAGGGGTCAATCCTCCCTGGCCGCTTCTCACCACGTAGTACTGCCTACAGAACAAAATGAAACAAAGCATCTCTGCCTTGGCAAGTTGGCAGTCACCCCGCTCCACAGAT